>CM022949.1:86639222-87063872 GCA_012931725.1 Litsea cubeba | reverse complement strand
ACTTTTGAGGGTAGCCTCTTGTCATTTTGTGCCTTTACTTTAAACCCTCTCATCTTTCTTTTTCTCTTCATTTGACCACTTGGTGTTATTTCATCTCACCCCTCATGCAAACAAATAGGCCCAAAGTTGTTTCATTTACTATGGGTCATGTAACAAATTAATGGTCTTGGACATAAATTTGAGAATTTATGCCCATTTATATATATGGATCATCGATGTAATACTAGCATTGAGGAGAGAGGCGAGCCGTGAGAGAGAAAAGAGGAAGTCTTCCCAGTTCCCATAGGAGAAAATTCTCCAAATTTTTTCATAAACAAAACATGGGCAGTTAGATTCTATTACATTTCATTACACATATAGCCGAAGAAATGAAAAATAGGTTTGCTTATTCTACTCTTTAATGTATGTTTAATGGGAAGATGCACTTCGTGCATTCCTTTTGTTGAGAAATGTTAGACAGTTTCCGCTACAAGAAGCTGTATCCACTAAGCTTATTCTGCCCTTTGTTCCCACAACATGCAACTACTTTTAGGGCTTGTTTGTTTGCATGGGATAAGGGTTGTCAATCAGACTTTTCTATGAGTGTACATATATAGCCCGGCCCAGTTCTCAAAAGGCTTGCAAAATGAGGGCATTTGTTTCATAAAAAGCTCCAAGGTCGGGCTTGGATAAAATTCTTAAAGGCCCACCAACTTGGGGGCTAGGCTTGGACAATATCAGGCCCAGCCCGACCCTTTATTTCTTACTTTTAGACACACATAAACACACATATTTCTCATCTTTATATACACACACATACACATGCGCATGGCCCACACATACACATAAAGACACTAGAAACGTACCAAAAGAAAAGGACACCATAGAGGGAAATGGCTATCCAAAACCATGATATAGATCACACATTCACACTGCCCTTTTATCTCTTAGAATACTAGAAGTATATCTATGTTATCATGTAAAATGTTCTTAAGACTCCAAACAGCATCGGAATTGCTTACTAGATCATTTTCACAACTTGTCATAGCATGAAACTGCTTTCTTTTTCACACTGCACTACAAAAAAAAAATGTCTTAATGAGTCACTTTTAAAGTGTCTTAAAAAGTGGTTTGTGTCGCTTTTCTGATTACTATGCAAGCGTCTTATCTGCCGGCGTCACTAAAAGTTCGTAAAAGCGTCTCAAGAAATACATTTGTTGTGTCAGTTTCTATTATCAAAGTGACACAAAAAAATGGTTACTTGTGTCACTTTAAACCCAAAAGTGACACTGAAATAACTTAAAAGCGTCACCAGAAAGATAACTTTGTTGTCTCGCTTTTCAAAAGCAGTGATCAAGATGTTGTTTTCGGACCAAAAGTGACACAAGTAGTCATCAGTTGTGACAGTTTCCATAGAAGCGGATACCATCCATTTTTTTTTAAATAAAAATGCAATATATACATTACTAATAACCTGCTGCAGTATGGATACACTTTCAAATCACTAAACCTGCCTTACAAAAGATGCAAAAAAAATATAGATAGCAACATTCAATAAGAACCATTTCATTAATTGGAAATTAATCACCATTCACATTAAGGAACGTACTTGCTCGTCCACGCACTAAATCAAACAAATTCAAAACATAGCCAATTTGAATCCATCCATAATCCAAACCATTTACATTAACCTTCGAATTCGTAACCAAAGTGTCACGACATAATCCAAAACCTTCACAAAAGCATCCAAAAAAAAGGCAAGCTACATTGTAAACAATTTCCGGAAATCCCTAACTAACCAAAATTAACTTAACAGTAGATCCACTAAGCAAAAGGCATTCCATCTCCGTTTAATTAAGTTCTTCATTCACCAACAAAATAATAACAATTTGACTATGTATCAATAATATAATCAAGTAAGATGGAGAGTTTAACCAACAATATCAAGGTCTCATGTTAAAGAGAAAATTAAACATTTTGTCACTAGAGAAAGAGCAATTGAAACACTAGCAGTTCACATGTCATAAGATCATGGTAGCAAGCAAAGTAGGCGCAATCAATAATTCACTAATATGATGACCTAGTATTCCTATCACCATCTACAACTAACAGTCAATAAGCATTAACGTACCAGACAGTCCACCCCCCCTCCCTCCTAATGATATGTGATGAAGTGTGAAATGCATCATGAACTAAAAAATTCCACCTACCCAAGTGCATGATGCAGACAAAAATGCATGAATCAATTCACATTGATGATAGTCCGATGAAGAGACAGGTAGTCACTAAGCCTAAAAATTGAAATGCACATTAAATTAAGTGTATCGTCACTAAGCCTTACTATGAAATCTTCTCAACTATACAAATTGAACTCCTAGGTATATACCTTTATAAAGGAAGAAATCCTTGGACGAAGTCAATAAACTCGAGTCGGATCTTATCTATTTCTTTGGTGGTGTATGTCTTTATGCTGGCCAACTCCATAACCTATTTCGAGGAAAAGCAAGTTAGTGTAGTCATTAGTGTAAGAAAACTAGCTAAGGAACTTTTACTCATTCTTTTGTGTAAGAAAACTAGCTAGTGTAATTAAACTTCCATCCCATTCTTTTATTTTTCTCTTTCTTTTAATAGAACTTTTAATTATTGAGCAAAAAAAATATATTTATTTGTGTATAACTATTTTTTTCACCTTGCGTTTGAGCGATTGACCGGCATCAGCAAAAAAGTGTCGCATAAAACTCATCGCATAATAACCACATACAATTCTGTCTCCTTGTTGTGGGCACTGTGGACAAATGTCATATAGACAAATGGTAAGAGTAATAAACCTTGCATCTTCATTGCATAAATAGGCATGCTTACCGTCACATACTCCCAATCTGGGTTCGGATTTAACCTTCTCGGCTTTCCAGAAGACAAGTTTGATATTTGAATTGCTCTAAAAATCACAAGAAATTATCGTCAAGGAAAATAAAATATATACACAAAGGGAAAAAAAATAAGAGATAGAGATACATTACGTGTTCAACTCAAGTTTAAAAGTTGGATCTGGCTGCTTTCCTAACGAATCCAACCAATAGACTTGCATTTTTGTTAAGACAATGACGATCAAAACCCAATGCCCTCTACAGCCAATCAAGTGAAAAAACAAATTACGTTAATATATTTTATTATTGTACTAAAGTAAAATGATGTCTAACAAATAAATATGTAGAGCACTTACCCTGGGTTGTAAGGAATTACAAGAGCTCTGTCACCATGTTCCTGTGCCAAGGACTGGATGTATCGACTCTTATCATCTTTCTTTGTATGACGATTAAAACCTGTTGGATTTCCGAACGCGTACTTTGCTCGACCAATGCAATCGGTCGTATACAAGTATCTCATGTATGTGATGATGCAACTGGCATTTAATTCTCTCCTGTAACAAACATCTAACAACTCATCCCTTGAGACTCTTATAGCATCAGTCTCGTCCGCAAACAGAGTTCCAATCATTGGAACAGTTATAACATCGTTCTTTCCCATCTGTCTTTTCACAGATTTAGCAAAACTAGAACACCGACTATTATTACCGACATAATCAAGTGAATCATCCTCTTCCTATAAAGATGAAGTTAATAAAATAAAGTAAAAGAATGCTCATTATATTGCAAGACTATATGAATGTAAAACTATTAATGTTTCTACAAGGTACCTCATCATCCTCGAGTATAACAAATTCCTTAGGCCAAGCTACAAATGAATTGATAGCATCTTTAACATAAATCAGCCCAGCGTTGTCATTTGGAATAGGGAGAGGAGCATCATGACATATAGCTGTATTGATAGAGACACACACATTTGACTCCCCTAAAGGCACGTTGTGAAGAGATTCTTCTGTCCCATTCCTCGGACGAAGATTACCTTCAGCAACAATGCTATCTATAGACTGCAACGCTAACTTACAACGTTGGGTCTATAACACACAAGAAAATGAAAGCTTATAAGGGATTTGTTAGTTTCATAGGTTATTTACCACTTAAGTTGGATTATTGACAAACATATACCTTTCCATCTTTAGATTTAAGTGTTGAAGATGTGAGAATGCCTTTCCCTTTATCAACTATCTTTGCCTTTGGTTCGAGCTGCCACAATCCGTTTCTTTGCCTTTGGCTTTGAAGATTCCACAACCTATTTTAAAGTCAATGACAAAAGAGTGTTCTCAAAGAACGTATAAAATTGGGAACACAAAATAAAAAATTGCTACCTGTTTCCCACATGATCTATGTGCTTTAGAAGTCATTATTACATGCTCTCTGTTATCACTCTTAGCACTATTAGATGCCACATTTTCCGATAGTCGTGGCGTGTCCATTCCTTGTTGCCTAAGAAGCTGAATTATGGTTTCATTTAGTGGTGATGAGCCACTTGATGTTGCTTGTTTAAGCAACTCTATTACTGCTACTTTCAGTGTTTGATTCTCTGCTTCCAACTTCTCAGTATGTTTCCTTGATCCACGTCTAGGGAGATTGAAGTATGTAGTTGGAGTGTAGTACATACTAGCCCCCCTAACGCGTCCACTTTGCTCCGGAGTTCCCAAGGCCATTGTAAGTATATCATTGCTTCCTTCTGTAATCAAAGTTCCTTCTTCTTTCTTTTTTTTCAGCTCATCCTGTGAGACAATTGAACAATTAAAAGTTAAGAAAAACATTACTCCAAGAGAGGTAGCCCCTACTGTTGGGTGGTTATTTTTTGTGGTTCTTACTCGATCATGTTAATCACTACTTACAATATAAGCAAAGAAAATGAAATAGAACCTTGATATATGCTGGTATGAAAAACTATGGACTTAAACGTTAAACCCACCCAAACTTACTATCTTTCCAGACATCTCCCTCAAAGAATCATCTGCATATTCTCCGTTTTTATCTTGTCGAGCTAACAGCCAAAACTGAGATCTGTCAATTTCTTCAATGGGCATCCCTGCTTCTTTCTATGTTCAATCAAAACCAAATAATCAGATAATAATAAACTAGTTAATGTATACGTATATTTTAATAAAAATGATATAAGAAACTTATAAAAATTTACTACCAGCTTATCTTCAAGGCCAGCATAACCTGACTTTCCTAGTCGATGGTTGTATATGTTCACCATCCTTCTTGCTAGTTGAACCTTACTCAATTCCTAATAGTTCCATAAGAAAAAGTACTAGTTAGTCATATATTATTATATTGGCCAACAAATCCTAATGAAAGCAGGTACAACAGATGATGCCTTTTCTCATCCTAAGACCAACGGTCCCGGTTGAGAAAACAAAGAAAGCATGTAGAACACATATACCTGGAATTCTGCTGATAACCTCATCTGGACAAACTTTTCCCAATCTGGCTGCTTGATATCGGGATACATTTCTGGTGCTTTTACTAGCGCTTCAGGTTCGTCTATGAAAGGTCTAATAAACTCCCTTGTCAGATAATTCTTAAACTTCCTCCATATTTTACCACATTGTTTTAGAGCTGCCTTCCTAAATCTCGGATCTATAATGAACCTTCCCTACAAATAAAATGTCGTCGAACTTTGACTTACAAGTAAGAGAACACAAAGCATTTTAAACTATAAAGAGAGGAAAGTTTAAGGATTACCAGTAAGCCCTCCCATACATCATCTTTTATTCTATTATCCACTTTTGGCCAAGTTGGCCATTCAGCAAGCGGAACATTAGCTTTCACTTGAGTGCCTGCCCAACTAGCAAAGTCTTTTCGCACCTTTTTATTTATTGGCACACCGTGTTCATCTAACCCAACTTCAACTTTCACACCATTCCAGCCCTTATTTAAATCATGTTTAACTGTTTGGCCTCTAACGTTAGGCTCAACGTCATTGGCAGATTTCTTCATTTTATGTCTCCTCTTTCTTTTCTTAGGTGCTTGAATATCCCTTTCTGGATCCATAGAAAACTGTTACAAAGGCAGACACATTAGTACATAAGGTTAGAAAGAATGATATTTCCAACAGATATATGAAAATTATAACATAAGTAATTAATTAGTCAAGCGAAAGTCATAACTTTTGTTATAATGGAGTACTAGTAAACAATGAAACTCAAGATTTATTGTTGTCAACCCAAATCCCCTCCTCACAATCTACTCGCATGTAAGCTGACTGAGATTCATCAGTTCCATCAAAAGATTCAATATTTGGCAATTCTTCGACACAAGTGTTTTCTTCTATGTTGCCCTCAATAAGGTCGTCGTCGTCATGATACATCTTTACAGGAGATCCTTCAACAACTGACCAATCGGGATCTAGTTGATCAGCTACATAGAAAACTGGCTTTGCTTGAGATGCTAAAATAAAGGAATCAGACTTATGGCCAACTCTATTAAGATCAACCAAGGTGAAGCCCATATCATCTATCTTGATGCCATTCTTACTGTCAACCCAATCACACTTGAACACTGAAACCTTGAAATTAGTATAGTCTAGTAGCCATATTTCATCAATTACACCGTAAAACCCCATACTGGAAAATACAGGGTTTTGATCCTTTGAACTTGAAACTTGGGGGGTTGTCGCCATCAAACTGACTCCACTGTTTTGATTAACTCGCGAAGCATCACGTTCTCTTGTGCAAAAATGATGACCTTTAATTACATACGTAGAGTATTTCAAAACACGTGGCAATGGTCCCTTTGAAATCCACCTCAAAACTTCTGACACATTGTTATTAGCCATGCCCCGCTCGTGTAAAACCTATATTGTTTAAGAAGCTTAATCAAATTTGTTTGAGGCATACAATACATAAAAGACATTCAGGTAATCATATACCCTTCTTTTGAGCCAATCATTAAAAGAACGGTTATGCTCTTCCTGTAACCATGTCGGTTTTTTGGCCTTGCGGGGATTGTGTTCCTTTAGGTAGCTCATGTGCTCCCTATCATATATCAGTACGAAATCACATTGTTAGCTATCAAAACCCATCAATATATTATTTAATTTGTTTAATTAAAGAACTAAAAATCCTTACTCAATATAAGGCTGAACAACTCCTGTGTTTTGCAAGACATAATGATGTGCCTGCTCCAAGGCTTTGCTATCAGGTGCGATGAGTTCACCACCTGACGGATGCTTCCCATTTTCTACCAGATCAGTGGTAATAATTTCCAAGGAGGTAGGAACTCCTACTGCAGCTAACCCAGGTAAGAACTCACTCATAAATTCAATTGCTTCTTCAGCGATATAGTTTTCAGCTATACAAGCTTCCGGTCGAGTTGGGTTTCGGACATAACTCTTTAACACCCTCATGTACCTAAACAGTTACTAAAGAACTAAGTGATAAATTATGCGTAAGTTTCATTCATAATAGAAATGACCAGATAAGGAATCAATGTACCTCTCAAATGCATACATCCATCGGAAAGAAAACAGGACCACCAACTTCAACCTCTCTAACAAGATGAACTGGTAAGTGAACCATGATATCGAAAAAAGATGGCGGGAAATACTTTTCCAGCAAACATAATATGATCACGATATCATTCTGAATTTCAGGCAGTCTTTTCACATCTACTACTCTCGCGCAAAGATCTTTGAAGAATCGACACAACCTAATAATTGCATTTCTCACATGACTTGGCAAGACAGATCGTATTGCCACAGGAAGTAGTTGCTGCATCAACATGTGACAGTCATGTGACTTCAACCCATGCAATTTCAGATCTTGCATTGAAACAAGGGGCTTGAAATTTGAAGAGTATCCTTCGGGGACTTTCAACTCGTGCAAGGTTTTGCATACTCTAGTTTTTTCAGCTTTAGATAATGTGTAACATGCCGGGGGTAAGTATGTTCGCTTCTCACCAACCTTTGGGGCCAACTCCATCCTTAAACCCATCTCCTGCAGGTCAAGACGACTCTTAAGGTGGTCCTTTGTCTTAGTTGGAATGTTGAGTAGAGTACCAATCACACTATCACATACATTCTTCTCGATGTGCATGACGTCGAAGTTATGTGGGAGAGGTGAGTACTCCCAATACGGAAGATCAAAAAAGATGGATTTCTTATTCCAGCATTTCATAACACCATTATCTCCTTTATCGACTTCTTGTGTTGACTTCTTTTTCCCCCACGAGACTTTGATCCCTTCAACTTTGCTTCGTACTTGCTGCCCATTCAATCGTTCAGGTGCCTCCCTCAACTCCTTCTCACCGTTAAAGGCCTTTTGTTGCTTCCGATATGGATGATGCCGAGATAGAAATCTTCTAGTGGATGTGTAGACATTTTTTCCACAATGTTTCAACCTATACGAAGATGTGTCTTCAGCACAAACTGGACAAGCAAAGTAGCCTTTAACAGTACACCCAGAAAGATTACCATAGGCTGGAAGATCGTTGATCGTCCATAGCAATACGGCTCTCAGTAGAAATGACTCTTGCTTGTAGGCATCAAAAACCTCTACCCCTGAATTCCATAAAGTAATTAAATCATCAATTAAGGGAGCTAAATAAACGTCAATGTCTTTTCCAGGTTGTTTTGGACCTGATATCAGCATTGTCAACATCATGAACTTTCTCTTCATGCAGAGCCAAGGTGGGAGGTTGTAAGTTACCAACATCACAGGCCATAAACTGTACTTACTGCTAAGATTATTATATGGGTTGACTCCGTCCGCTGAAAGTGCAAGGCGGAGATTTCTCGATTCAGCACCAAACTCAGGCCACCTCTTGTCTACCAACTTCCAAGCTTGAGCGTCTGCTGGATGACGCAGTTTTTCATCCACCAATCGCTCATTGGCATGCCATGTCAATGACTTTGCTGTTTCCGCAGACTGAAACATCTTTTTAAATCTTGCAATAGGTGGAAAGTACCATAAAACTTTAGCCGGAACACCTTTAGTTTGGTCGGTCCCATTTTTATTTTCCTTGTATCTTGATACTCCACAAGTTGGGCAAGTAGTTCTATTCTTATTTTCATCGGACCTGTAAAGTATACAGTCATTGGGACAAGCATGGATTTTTTCATATTTCATCCCATAAATTGACAACGTCTTTCTAACTGCGTGCATGCTAGAAGGCATCAAATTACCTTCTGGAAGCATCTCTCCTAAGGCTTTCAACAAATTCGTAAAACTTGTGTCAGTCCAACCACCTTTCTCTTTCAAATTAAATAACGTTACAATAGCTGATAACTTCGTAATCTTTGTACAGCCTTCATACAAAGGAGTCTCAGCATCTTCAAGAAGTTCTTGAAATTTCTCAGGATTAGCCTTATATTGTTTATCTACAGCCTCTGCCATTTCCTTCATGTTTGTAGCATCGAGGGGGCTCTCCGTATTGTAGGGCTGATGGGTGTTCTCATGTGTAGGAACACTTAAAAAATCAGAAGCAAGATGCCTTTCCCCATGATATCTCCACAGAACATAAGTTTTGTCGATACCATGTCTAAAAAGATGATTTCTGACTTCCTTCTTAGTTAACTCATGGAGATTCCTACAGTCTTTGCATGGGCAGCGTATATAACTTTCTTCATCCTTTGCAAAACTAAGAAGATTGTTAACCCCTTCAATGTATTCATTCGAATTTCTCAGCTTGGACATCCAAGACTTGTCCATTCCAAATTAACAAAAATCCTGAAATTCTAAAATAGGAAAATTTTCAAGAAAATCACAGACATATAATTCTTCGTAGCCATGACATGTAAGCACCCACCTAACATCTTTATCTAATATATGACAAATAAAAAACAACAAAAGGGACAAAAAGATATACTCATGGAATCCCAACCCTTTTAAGATGAAACCAGGTATATGGCCTATGCGGCTATACATTGTTTTTCAATTAGTTAGTAATTTAGTACACATATTGGAGTCGACACCATCAAGAAAGGGTGTCAACACTTTTTCTCATAAGATAAGATTGCTGGATAATTTGTCTTAAGGGGTCGACACTATCTGAAATGGGGTCGACACGACAGTTTGAAATTTATTTTATTTTTATGTATTGAAGTCTCGCTCGACCCAGCCACAGGTTGGGTCGAGCGAGTGATCATTCTGTCAAGAGGTTGAAAATGCGTAAGCCCCATGGAGTCGACACCATCAAGTAAGGGTGTCGACACTTCTTCCCATAAGATAAAAATTGCTGAAAATTTTATCTTTTATGGCTTGATTTCACGAGTTAGTGAAGTTGTGACTGCACATCCTTCTATACCAGAGGATATTCAAATGCTTGTTCTAGACTTTCTTGTTAGTAATGATAGGAGGGCATTAACTTTCTTGAGCTTGAATGTTGAGAACCAGATCAAATGGCTGGAGACAAATTTTCATCCCGAGTCATCAGGCCACACTCCATGAATGAGAAGTCTTTCATCATTTGGATGACTGTAGTAAACATATTTTAAATTTTTATGCACTTTCTGTTTAAGACCTTTGGTGTCTATAGATGACTGCATTGTTTGATGTGGATCTATACTATTTTTGGCCGGTTTGATGTGGTTTGAATGTACAACTCATTCAACTATTTTAGTTATTTGCTGAATTTCATACACTGGATTCAGTGTTTGGTTGTTGGCAATTTCTGATGAGACCCACTCTTTGGCTCATGGACATTTGATTAGTTTTTGCATGGATGTTGTTTTTTATTTTTTTATTTTTTATTTTTGCTGCTTGAATTGTAAAATCAGTATATACAATGCATATAGAAGTAAAATTCCAGTCAGAAATCCTTATAGTTATGAAACAGAGAATTCAGAAAATCCAGGAATTCATGAATTCTCAGGCAGGAATTCAGACATAAAAGAAACAAGGAATTCAGAAATGACAGAATTCAGTAGCATTTCAGAACTCCAGCATTTGAAAATCCCAGACAGCCACTAGACATGAATTCCAGGAGTTCTAGGAAAGAAATGGGCCCTTAGTGTTGAAAATTTTCCAAGTGTAGCATCTTTGTGTAAGACGAAAACTTATGACCGTTTGAGACTTCACCTCCCTAAGAAATTATGTGAACTTCCTCATATGAAGATGCCAGCAGAAACTCCAGCATACCCAACAAAGAACCAGTTCATACACTACTTAAATACTTATGCTAAGCATTTTTGCATTTAGCCTATTTTGGGGATGGAAGTACAATCAGCTGAGTATGATTCAACCCTAGGTTTTTAGCATATCCTATCCAACGATTTCGAGTTTGTATGTAATTCGACAAGAAATTTAAGCAGCTAACGTTATAAAGCATCAAACCACAATATTGAAGTTACAGACGTACAATTTTCACTATACCACAAACTGATTATATGTTATATTAATGATTAATAAAGCTTCAAACTTTCTAGAGAGTGAATTAAAGTAAATAAGAAAAAAAAATCAGCCCAGTATGTGTAATATAAAAAGGGAACAATAAAATTAAAGTAATAAAAGTCTTTACCTTTTGATGGGTTAAATACTGTTGATAAAAGAAAGAACCAGAAAACCCTCAAACTGCAGCATAAACATCGATGGGTTAAAACATTAATGAGGAAAGAAGAAGTTTTGTTTTCAACAAATTAAAGCCTAAAAAAATAACAAAATTTATGGATACCTTGCCGCTGGTAGTTGGTGGGTGTGAGATAGATAAAGGGAAGAAATTGAGTATGTGAGAGATAGAGGGAAGAGATTGAGAGGTGAGGGAGGAAAGAGATTGAGAGCGTGAGGTATAGAGGGAAGAGATTGAGAGTGTGAGGTATAGAGGGAAGAAATTTATTAATTGTCTGTGCCCAATAGAATTTTTAAGAAAATACAGAAAAACATGCAAAACAGAAATTAGCATTGTATCAACAGTAGAAGCTTCAAGCCTTCAACTACCAATACTTTTTTTTTTTTGCTTAATGGTAAATGAATATTGAGAAGAAGAAGAAAGAGGGCAACACACCCTCACAACAGAGAACCAAAAAGGGGAGGGAGGCTTACAAAAATGCCAACCAACCCAGCCTGCCAGCAGAATAGAGCAAGGCATGAAGTAGCAGAAGAGAGAGGAAAAACAGAGAGGAAGAGGGAGGGAGGAAGAGGAGCATCGCTGGAACCAACTCCTACAATCCAGCAGAAATCCAAAATCTCCATCTCCCCCATCGTCTACATCCCCCTACCAAGGAACCCACTCCCACAATCCACCCCCAAAATCTCCCAGCACCATGGAACCCACTCCCACAATCCAGCAGAAACCCAAAATCTCCATCGTTTGAAACCCAGACAGTAGAAAGATATATGGCTGAAAGAAGAAGAAGTAGAAAGAAGAAGAAACCTGCACCAGTCGATCGTCTCAGACACTCCTCAAGGGATCGGTTGGATTAGTTTGGGTATTTGGGCGCCAAGGGAATGAGGTATGGAGGGAACGAAGGGATGGGATATGGCACGAAAGGAATATAAGATGGAGGGAACACCCGCCCAAATTTTCGCCAGCCCCCGCCCAAATTCATGTGTCGCTTTTGTTTTCAATCACCCGAAAGAAAAGAACAACCAAACTTCTTGTGTCACTTTTGTTTAGTGGGGAAAACCATCCTCAATATTTAGTTTGGATTTTTTAAAAATTTGCTCCGCTAGTGTCACTTTAAGAATAAAACGAGACATAGATTTATTTTGTGTGTGTCGCGTTATAGAAAAGTGACACACAAACCTCCTCCTCGTTTACTCCTCCTCTAAAGTGACACATCAGACCATACTGTGTCACTTTATTGTAAAAGTGACACAAAAGCTCAAATTAAAAGCGAGACTAAAAGTCCTTTTTTTTGTAGTGCTGCCACAACTAGTATAGAAATAGGTCTTGGATAATTAAGAGCAGCCAACATTCGGAATTGTTTATATATGTGCGTAACATCATGCTTTGGGTCCTATTATCCAGTCTGTATTGAGAGAATTCGACAAAATTTTAGGGGTCATTTGGTTTTTTTTTTTAAAGAAACCATAGAAAGGAAGCGTACTCCATGTTACTTGAGCCAAAAAAGCTTATCATTAGTATAGTTCCTTCTACTTTCTGTGGCTCGTAGTTCATTTCTTCATCATATGAATAAGAATAACTTGAAATGACTAGATACAAGTTGCAGTTATGTTTCCTTAATTTCACATTCCATTGTGATAGAGAGCATGCATGATCCCAAAAAAGGAGAGGGTTGGGGCCCACCAGACCTGATAGTACTTCTAAATCCTAGGAGTACAATATTCACATGTGAAGTAATTTCCTTATCCATCCAAAGGTAGAGAGTCCTTTCTCTTTGGCTAATCCATCCAAAAGGTCAAATTCTCAGTTTTCTTAGCATTCCTATCGTGCTATGAGGCTTAACATGCATCTACACTAGTTGAACAATAGGTCACAAGCATTAAAGGATAATTCAGTAGAGTACGGATTGTGTATAATTTTTTCTAATTAACTCTGCCATATTGCTTGTTGTATTGCACTATCAATGCACTGTCAATGCCCAATGGCAGCGTCGAAAAAATTCTAAATTTATTTTCTTCTCGAACCCTGGGAACCCTCATTTTCCTGGTAATTGAATTTACCAGGTGGTCAATTTTAATCACTTTTAGAAAGAAAAGTCTTACAATTTCTATATATTCACTTACACAAACAGCCAGGCCCAGGATCCAATATGAAACAAGGAATATTGTTCAAGTGCAACCAAATTACACAAGAATGCAATGGAACCAACCGAAACCTACCACTTTCTTGTAATTTCCAAACATGAAACAGTCATCACTCAATTACACCTTTGAAACATCCTAACGATGACTTACACAACACACACACAACATCACACACACAACACACACAGACTTCAATTCCCCAACGGTGGGTAAGGTGGGAGCAGTAGAGATGGCGGTGGCGAAGGAACGAGAGGGGGCGGCAGAAATATCGACGCAGGTGGAGATGGGACAAGGGGCAGTGTAGGCGAAGGAACGAGCGGGGGAGGCAGATATATTGGCGCCGGACGAAATGGTGGTGGAGGCGAAGGAACGAGAGGGGGCGGCAGAAATATCGATGTCGGAGCCGGAGGAGTACAAGGTGGTGGAGGAGATGGGACAAGGCGTGGTGGAGGCGAAGGAACAAGGGGAGGCGGCAGATATATCCACGTCGGTGCACCTGGTGGTGGAGGCGAAGGAACAAGAGGAGGCGGCAGATATATCGACGTCGGTGCACCTGGTGGTGGAGGAGATGGCACAAGGGTCGGTGGAAGAGACGGAGATGGCCACGATGGGATGAGAGGTGGAGGAGAAGGGACAAGAGGTAGTGGTGGTAATGGAAGTATGGGTGGTGGGGGAGATGGCACTAGAGGAGGACAGGGTGCTGGGCGACGGCGAGGAGGAGAAGAGATAGGTGCAAAAGGGTTGTCAGGAAAGGGCCATTGGCCACAACCACCAAACAGGAACTTGTATAAAGGATCACAATGCCCCAGGTTTTTCTCATCTTCTTCTCTCCCTTCCTCTTTGCTATACTTCTGTTGATGTCTTATGGCTTCTGTTGCAGTGAGAACAGAAAACAATAGCAATAGCAGAACAGTTCTCACTAAGGTCTTCATAGATGACTGCTTGAGACTTTGACTGTCTCTCTCATGCACTTAGCTACTATATATGCACTGAGTTTTGTATTGTAGTAGAAATACTGCCAGCACATATTTTTTGCCTCGGTAATTAATATATCTAGTAGATTTGGATCTAGGGAAATGGCACTTGGAGGTAAAGAACTGATTGAATCAGTTTGAATCCGAGGGCAGTAATAAATTGAAGAGTTTCTTTTCATATAACCCCCTAGGTTTCTAAGATATGTAAATAGACCCTGTAGTTTGCATATACTCTCTGCTTTTTCATTTTAATACCTTCCATATCCCTATATTAGTAGCCTTACAAAAGCAACATATATTTTTAGAATAAAATGAGATTTTTTTTCCCATCTCATTATCTGTATATACATAATTTTTGAATATGAGGTTTATTTTTCTCTAAAGCTTGTATCATCACAACGCCAAAAATAGGAAATTGGAACGGATTACCGTTCCTAATCCGTCTGTTCGTAATCCGTTAATCCGTTCCAATTTCCTATTTTTGGAATGGATTAACAGAATAGGAACGGTTTAGGAACGGATTTACGGATTAGGAACGGGCGGATTAGGAACGGTAATCCGTTTCAATTTTCTTTTTTTGGTGTTGTTGATTGTTACTACGGTATATTTAGTGAGAAAAAGTAGCCCTGCAAAAATTCATTTTTATCAATATAGGCCCCATTTCATTAGATCCAAATCGATTATAACCTATACTTATAATTTTTTTTTGGTAAATACTTATAATTGGTTATAATTATGCATGACCCACTGTTAGATTGATGAAATTTCCAAAATACATGATTAGGCTTCGTGTGCATGATCGAGTTGTTAAGAGAGAAACCATTGGGACTTGGGATCAAATAATATTAATATTCTTGTAAAGGGAGTGTTTCAAAAAGGTAGAAGACACTTGGCTCATTTTTAGAAAAATACATGAAGATTTGAATATTTCAAAAGGGTATAAAAATTTTCACAATTCTTTCAATTATCAAGTCCTCTCTATAATTTTTTTTTTTTGAGAAATTGATAGAAACAACCTTACTTCATTTTTCGAATTTTCTCTTTAATAAATCATGTAAGAGAAATGATAAGTCCAACCAAAATGACCTAGTGTGACCCACTTCAAGTACCTTTATGCATGAATGGTTAAAACAAGGGATAACCATTCAAGGGAATTCCAAGTTACTAAAGAATTAGCTCACTAAATGGTTGTGATCATCAAAATCAAAATGGCTAGTTTAAGGGAGGAAAGAGGTTAAAAAAAGATAAAAATGCCATAAGGGAAGGGTATGTTTGTCATTTTTCAAGAAAAATTATGGAGAGGACTTGATCGAAAGAATTGTGGAAAACTTTTATACCTTTTTGAAAATCTCCCTTTTGTAAATAAGGATATACTCATTTTTTGTTTATTAGATATAAGGGCAAAGCTGTCGTTTTTATAAAAATTCAACACAAACCTGTTGGTGCTTTCCAGTTCTCGCTAAGGCTACTTAATTTTTAGACAAGGTACTAAAATGAAAAGACCGTTGAGATCACAAGGGGCAATTTATAAAATTTATAAGCTCTTTCGTTTGAGTCCCATGTCTAGTAGGACCCATGGCTCTGATGCCACACGCTGAGTAGTTTTTTTTATTTTTTTTTCGGTAATCTCATGTTGAGTAAATTTTGTTTATCCCAGCCAAGGGGACTAGGACCCGAGAGAGAGAGACCGTACATACAGGAAGACAACCCACTTATAGGGGAAAAGAAGCCCGCACATGAGGGAAAAAAGCCCACACAAGTGGAAAGGGAGCCCGCACATGTAAGAAGATGTGATAAGTTGGGTCCCACTCTTTGGTCTTAAACTTTATATAGGGGACTTTTATGCAGCAGGAATCCCATAGGGAAACTATGAAAATTTCTGTAGATGGTGGAGATCAGAAAATTTGATATAATCCCCTGCTTATGTATACTATAATTAACTACTTTGTAGTACATTTTACAAAATTAGATACAATGCAATGTGGTTGGGAAGATGATTAAGAGGGTAGACTTTGGTCTCCACGGGGAGTGTCAAGTGTGTATTAATGGTACGGTCTTGTATAGTGTGCCATGGTGCAGCTGCAGGGAAGGAAGTGGTTTAAGTGTTTAACCCTTCATTAACTGCAGCTAGCCTTTATGAATAGTAATGGTGCTGGTGGCATGAAGCCTTGTATTGAAGGAGCTGTATTCAGTAAACATTGACTTTTGAGGTTCCAACTCAAAGCTTGCATATTCCCATTGTTAGCATAGCGTAGGCCATAAGTCTTCCTGATCGGATCACCCAGCTCCTCAACTGCTGTCATATAGATCATTAGGATCAAATTGGTCCACGTCCGAACTCTTCAAATATCAGGATTCTCCGCTGACAGAGTCAATGAGCATAAAGGGGTTGATTCCTAGGACTGTTAGTTGAAGAGCTCATTTTTTAATCCTCTTGCGCCCTTGGCACAATAGGAAAGGGAATCAAGATACTTCTGATCATTTGGGAGGGGAAGTGCAGGATAGCAGGATTAGGGTCGATCCAACCCTTTTATCCATAACAAAAGCACACTGCACCTATTATAGAACAAAAGTCACTTTTAGCAACGGAAATGCCGTTTTTTCCCGCCACTAAAAGCAACTATGTTGGCAGCAAAAACCATTGTTGATTCTTTTTTTTCTTTTTTCTTCTTTTTTTTTTTTTCTGCCACTAAAAGTGACTTTTGTGGTAGCGGCAGCCACCAAAACATACAGGGTTTTTATTTTTATCCTAAAGTCTGCAAGCTTGAGGGCTGCTTGATTCGGCTGGCCTGGTGTCTATTAATATTTTATGCTAAATATCATGATGGAGGAAGGGAGCAAGAGCAGAATCAAATACAATCAGCTAAAAAAATATATGGAAGTAAAACTACGAAGAGTCATTTTTAGTTTAATTTGTTTTCAGTGCTGTTGAAGCATAACATGGCCCTTTCAGATGAACCTCAAGAAAACTAATTTCACTGGCTTCTCTAAATTATCTCAAATCTTAATTTCACTGCCCTGGACATTATTCACGGTTGGATGTTACCACAACAAATTTTGCACAGTGTCTGGCCATTAAACTTTGTGGGTGAAAACTAAGGACCACGATTAATTGATCGATTTAATATGTTATATTCCGTTAATCTACTTAAAACCCTTTCCATTGTCTTCCATCCCTTGATCACATGCATCCAAATCACTGAAAGGTGATCGTTTTTAAAATGCCTTTCTCTCGTGCTCCTCTACATATGCATATAAATATTCAAGCGAGAACTATCCACACATAAAAACTGTGGTCGGGCTAATTTTTGTTCCACATGGCCCACCTATTTTTAACTTGTCCCCATCATAACGCTACCCCTGTGACACTAGCACAAATTTGACACTCTTTTGGCTTCTGTAAGTCCCTCAATTGATCATATAAAATTTAGCATTCATCTAACTTTATTTAATAGCTATGGATTGACAACTCTAAGGCCCTCAAAAATGTATGATTAAATTATTTCAGTTTTTTCTATATGTATATGTTATGAGGAGACCTTTTAGATCCCTACCTAATGATTTGAGAGCTTCTAGATTTGCTGCATAGCCTAGGCATTTCCAAAATTTGGACAATTGAAAATCTAAAAGATCGAAACCACACACATCCTCTTTGCGGGAGACTTCTCACGTCGTTACACTTTGCTCTTAGGGTGCCATGTCAAACTTTATGGGCCATTTATCTTATCATATCTCCATCCTTAGACCCACAATCTGCAACGATAGCTAATTTCAAGTAATGAACCACACCCTTTAAGCGTAATCTTAAACCAAAAAGTCTCTTTATAGCATTGATTGATAAGCATTATATTATTTTATTTTTTGTCAAAATGATTATTCTTTGATAGGAATCATCATATTCTCATATAAAAATGCATTTAGTTGACTTTATTTGTTACGATTTTTTAACATTTCACTTTAATACTTCAATTTATAAAATATAAAATTTTCTTATGGCTCGCGTTTGGCGCGGACCCTGTTTCGCTAGTGTATGTATGTATGACAGAAGTGGCAAAAATTGACCCAATCCGTACTTGACCGTAAAACCCAATTTGAAGAGATTTGAAGAGATTATCTTCTTCATCTTCTTCTTTACTGCATTAGGTTATACGGGTCAGGCCGGATTGCCATGCAGGTTGGATGGAGGTTGAGTTGCCCAACCCATTTTAAAA
The DNA here is from genome assembly GCA_012931725.1 of Litsea cubeba. Classification (NCBI taxonomy): domain Eukaryota; kingdom Viridiplantae; phylum Streptophyta; class Magnoliopsida; order Laurales; family Lauraceae; genus Litsea; species Litsea cubeba. Next base: position 87,045,120 of record CM022949.1, on the reverse strand, counting down.
ACAGTTCAAATATAGGGTGGGCCTCAATATGTAGATATCTCTAATTAACTCGACCCATTTTTACCCAAACTTGCCATTTTAAATGTAATAGATCATGGGCGGCACTACATGGATCCAAATGGGGCAATTGACCCCACTGAGATCTAAAAAAATATTAAAAAAAAAGTTGTTTAATGAATTGAAGTTATGGTTAGCTTTTGACCACACTTAATGCCGAAATTAATGGACCATTTGTCTAAAAAAAAAAAAAAACTAATTGGCCCGGTTTTTATTTTTTAAAGAAATTTTTTTTTTTAGACATTTTGTCGGTAAGTCTTCATTTACCCTAACTTAACCTCTAAATACGGTATTCTCTCCGTATTAGTAGGAGAAAATTCTAATATTATCAAAAGTAGATGACATATGTTGATAAAGATAAAAATAAATTTATTCGACTTGTGGAAGATAAGTCTGTTATTTACCCGCTTACTCAAATTTCTGAAATCGCCACTGTAATGTATATAGTCCATTACTTAGACATGGTGTCAAGCCTGAGGAGCCTCTTATTCCCATCGATCAATATAAGCCTTTCTCCCACATACTTCCATTTCTTGTGCTGCTACGAGACTAAAATTTGACTCATCCAAATGTTGCAGAACCCGCTATAAAATATACACTAGGAAACTTCATATGGATGTTGACTTTATACTTTTATAACTAAGGCAAATAAATATAATTTTAAAGTTGACCCTGGTCCAACTCCACCCTCAGTTCTCACATTTATCATGTTGATTCACACATCTTGTATATTTCATAACCAAGGCAAATAAGATGGTTTGCTGTTCAAGGACCAGGCAGGCCCAAGCCTGAATTCGGTCAAGCCCACTTTTGCCCAGGCTTGGACCTTAAATTTTACTACTCAAGCTAGGCTCGGGTTATTTATTTGGGACCGATTAATAAATGAGCCGGTCTTCGATTGATTGGTAGCGGCCCGGCCCAACTGTAAAAGTAATTGTAGAAAAAGAGAGGAAGGCAGGATCTGAACACATGACGCATCTCTTTGAGGCACAAGTAACCAAACTAGTTGAGATAAGGCATAGGACGAGGGCCTTCTTTTTTGTTATAATGTTACCTCATGTTGGGCTCGGGCTTAATATGCTTTGAGCCCAGCCAGTTATGCCTTGGGCCGGGCCTGGGCCAAGTGTTTAGAAGTAGTTCTGGGCCTGGATATCCCTCAGTCTGGTCCATAAACACCCCTAAATTGAAATCCTTTTTTTTGCATAGGTGTCCATAAGCTATTCTGACCCTAGAGCAACAATTTTTAATAGAATAAAATAATAGTTAGATAAGGTTAAACATACAATATAGTGAAATAAGATAAAGGCAAATCTATACATGTGCTTATCAAATTATATAATACAGAATGTTACTAAATTCTAAAGCATCATCCTTGTGAGTTTGGATCAAGCTTTGACTTAAGAAAAATCCCGAATTAAAGGTGTGGAACTCTACACTGGGCCTACCTATTCAAAATCCAAGCCGCCTAAAATAAATATTATCCTAGTGTTGAAGTTATCTCCATATTTTTACTCTAATAGAAGTTGGTCATATCGTAAGATTGACTATTTAACTAAAAATGCGACTGACGAAATTTTATGCATATTCATTATCATCTTTTTATTTATTTATTAAATGCTCAATTTTATGATGGGCCAACTCATATTAGGGTAAAATTTAGTGATATCCCATGCACCGCAAGGACATTTAATTTGAGCTACCCGACCATAGAGAATCGAGACTCCATCCATGTTTGTTGCACAAGCATAAATAATGGGGATTCTGACCGTGCGGCTACCTTAAGTTTAAATATTTTCTATATATAGAGATGTCCATAGAAAAAAGGTGCGATATCACACAGCCGTAGGATAGATGTTCATACAAAAAAAGTGCAATATCACACAGCCGTAGGATATCGTATAATGTGATATGTGTGATACTACATAGTACTAAAACATCGCATAATGTAAATATTTAAATTTCAACCATTCACGTAGACAAGCAAAATCCCTATAACCGTTTAGTAATTTTACTTTTAAAATCAAATGAAATAAAATGAAGTGAAGTGAAGCATCTAATTAAGAGAGAATAAAATATAAGTGGGTTATGATGGTACTTTATTTTTAGTTGTTTGATATGGAATCTTTTTTATTTTTTGTATAGAAAAGTGGAGTTTTTTTTTTTTGGTGGATAAAGGTGGTTGCTTCTTTACTCTTTTTTTTTTACCGGAAAAAAACACTTTATGTAGCCAGTGCAGCAAACAGGAACATTAGGCAAATATACACCTAACAGAAAATCCGTACAGAGAAAACAACTTTTTTTACCTTTTTTTTTTTTTTTGTGGTCGCTATCGATCTTCATTATGTACTGGGGGTCGACGGCAACCCTCACTATAGCAAGTGAGGGTCCCAGTCGACCTTGAGCAGACATAAACTCATCTTCTTCCTTCTTCATTCTTCCCTCTTCTCCAAACTCAATTCAATGATGGAGCATATACAAACATACTGGATATCATTTGTTGATATCATTGTTTCAAGCAGTTTATCTATCATCTTTGGTTGTGTGTTGACTGGTACTTGAAGAAGTTGCTGGTAGGGCTTGTTTTATTATTTCCCACATGAACAATTTTGATGCATGATGGAAGACCTTCATTGTTGACCTTGTTTTAAAAATATTGTATGCATGTCATTTTGAAACTAACTGTTGTATCTCCATGCCATATAACCATTTTATTAATGTCAGTTCATGTAATATAGTAATCATGTCTAATAATATGTTAGATGTTAAAAAAAATTATCCACAACTATGATCTCTCCTACATTTCACAACCCTTCATGAACTGGCACACATCCAAATGGGCCCCAAAAATCATATCAACATCAAAAGGGCACACCTCTCGGTGTGTTTGTATATGCTCCTTCATTTGATTGAGTTCGGGGAAGAATGTGAGTTTATGCCTGCTCAGGGTCAAGTGCGACCCTCACTTGTTATAGTGAGGGTCGTCGTCGACCCTCAATACATAAAATGAAGGTCAATAGCGACAAAAAAAAAAAATAGTAAAAAAAATTATTTTTTCTATACGGATTTCTTATTACGTACATATTTGCCTAATATTTTTCATTTGGTGCACTCGCCATATAAAGTATTTTTTTTGGATAAATTTTTTTTTTTTAGAAAGATAAAATAATTTTAAATTTAAATAATTTTAATTTAAATCTTATCTGAAAAATTAAAGACTTTATTTCACTTTTACTATTCTATGCCAAACGGCCTAAATATGCTGCCAAATCGACCGCGTGTCAAATCATCGGTTCTTGAGTGTGAAAGGGTACTCGTCAAAAGTAATTATAAGCCAAAGTATAGATGCAAAAACTCCCTGAAAACTTCTCCCGATGATCATGAGGCTGTCAATTTCCACTTTAACACAAAACTAATTCACTGACAAAGGTGTCTTTGTCTCTGTATACCTTTCCATTATTGAATTGAAAGCCCACTAGAACTCCTCCCGATGTTAGTTTCGTCCAAAGCAGACCTGCGTTGTGGCTTCTCCTGCTCCACAGATTTTACTCATTCCATTCTAATTTAGTTCGAATAGTTGTACTTCTTCCAAAGAACATTTTAGTAGTACTTCAAAGTCAATAAATAAAATTACATGCATCTCTAAGGCTGATGAAGTGTGGGCATGTGGAAGGCTAAAACAGGAGCAGTGTTCACACACATTTTTGTTCTTCAATCCGGTTGTTATTCTCACAGCCAAGTAAAAATCAATTGTCCTTACCAAAAAATAAAATTGTAAAAATCGGATGATCCAGGCACTTCTGGTACACATTTTTGTTCTTCAATCCAGTTGATATTCTCATAGCCAAGTAAAAAACAGATGATCTATAGGCACTCCTGATTGTAGATGGTAACCCATGGGTACTTTATATTAACCTACGCTCTGAACACACTGTTACGATCCGAACCCGAAATTTAATTACCTCGAGTTAACCGGAGTCGAAACCATATTTACTCCCGTGAATTTTAACACATAAAACTCACAAGGGATACAGATTACATATTATGCGGAAAATAAAACCATTAATTTACATTGATTACAAAATGTATTTACATCATGATCATGACTATTTCTTGCATACCAAAAACAATGCAAGGATCTTAGTATATACATATACAAAAGTTTTCAAAATCAATTACAGAATTTACAACAAAATTCTCAAAATACAAGACATATGTGTTATCATTTCCACTCCACTAATCCTCCTGGAGGAACCGGATTGGTCTCCTCCGCTGTCTGCGCGGTCGCATTAGTGGTAGGGGTAGCTGAGCCTGTAATGTCATCATAACACTAGTGAATTCAACAATTCAGCAAAGTATAAACAGTGTTTTATGATCATACATGCTAATTGTAAAACAGTAAACAATAATTAGTACATAGTTTTATAAACAAGCCATTAAGGATCTTATTCATCATTGACATTGATAACTTGGCAACTAACATAATATTTCCAGAACAAATCAAGTCAAGTGCCATCTTCCTTAAAAGGAAGGAGTACCATCTCCATTAACAATGAGACATTACCATCTTCTCTATGGAAGAATAATATGTGGGATTTATCAGTGTCTGGGCCAGGAACTACTGACATTACCATGGAGTTCTGGAACACTCCACAAATAACTGCTGCAGACAGTATCAATATCAGCTCAATGAGCATGTAGAAATCATTATGTAGTGCCGTGACAATTCACATGTAATTCATGTACAATGTAAGTCTTTAAAGTTGATTACATATAATGAACGTTTACGAGCTAATCAGTTTCCGTAGTAATTCAATTCAAATGATTACCAACCAAATGGGTGTACTTCCAAGTACTTTAATGTACATGTGTTAATCGATAGACATTACAGTTCTTATGAAAAGTTGCACATTAAAGACCCGTAATTAACCCTTATTGGCGGTATGAAAGTACAAACAGCTTTGAATAAATCAATAGGCTTCATATCTTGAATTTCAGACCTAAAGTCTGAAAATACATTATTTAGCTACCTGTCGGTTCACTCATCGGTTGACCTATCGGTCGACCGAGATGTACTTTTCGGCTGACCGACGTGTGTCGGTCAAGCTGACGGTTCGAAAACCAGAGGCGAATCCTCTTATCCAAGTGCTGTGTCGGTTCAGTCTTCGGTTGACCGAAGACGTTCGTCGGTTGACCGCTGTGATCGGTCAGGTCTCGGTTCGAAAACCAGAGACGCATTTTTCTACACATTTAACACTATCGGTCAGCTCGTCGGTTAGCCATCGGCTAACCGACAGCATCGGCTGACCGATGGTGCACAGAACGGCAGAATTCAGAATCGAATTCTGTTATGTCCCACTTTGTATAAATCTGAACAAAACCATTTGGAACCTTCTGTTCCCATCTTCATACATCATTTAAACACATATACACTTCTATTCCATTCAAAATGATTCTAACACCTTATTACATCATTCAAGGATAAAACCCATTTCATCAATTTATCCATTCAGTTCAATTCAATACAATAAGTACTGAAATCACTAACACTACTAAAAAAATGGCTTGTTGTGTCGGTTTTTGGTGTGTCGGGTATGTGGAAAACCGACACAATAAACTTTTTGTGTCGGTTTGAGTTCTGTTTGTATTAGGATCAGGTTTGTTGTGTCACTTCATTGGAAAGAGACACAACAGAGTTTTCAATTGTGTCAGTTCTACTAAACCCGACACTGCAACACAAGCTGTTGTGTCGGTTGGGTTAAAATTTGAGTGTAATGTTTTATATACTTCATCAGACCGACACAACAACTACATCCCGTCCCTTTTCTACTTTAGTTCCCGCTCGGCGTTTCTATTCCCCTATCCCCCTCCCGAGCTCTGCTCTACCCTCTCCGTCTCACTGCGCTTCCTCTTTTTGTCTGCAGTTCTCATCTCAGGTATTGTTTTTCTCCCTGCTCTCTGTTTCTTTGATTTGCAGTTGAACTGCCGCCTGAGATTGATTAAAACCCTAAAAGGGATTGTCTTTTTCTTCTTCCACTTCAGCGGTAGGACCACCCAACTTCCCATACTCTCCTTCCGATCCCGCCACTACCAAAAAAATGACTTTTAGCATCGAACTTTTTGCCGCGGCCAGTGTTTTTGTGGCTATTTCTTACTTGTTGCCACAACCAATAGAGTTAGTGGCAACAAATCCCATTTTTCCTCGCCCGTGTCTGCCCGTGACAAAACGTGTCCTTATTGCAACCACTTTAACCTGGCCGTTGCTTTAAGTTGTTCCTTTTGCCACGATCATGTTTTGACCGCGGCTTCAAGTACATATTTTGCTTCGATTGCGGCAATAAGATTTCATATTTATTTAAAAAAAAAATGTTCGTACGGCGGTATTATTCTTTCCCACCCTTTGTTACGGTGAAAAAAAAATTAAAAATCCACTTTTTTTTTCCACTTTTTTCTTCCCTCTTTTCCCATCCCGCGCTCTGCTTTCCCCCTTCCCCCTCCCGCGCTTTGCATTGTGCCGTCCCGCCGGAGCCCGCCTGCACCGGAACCGCCACCGGCACTACGTCAAAAACAGCAAAGCCCGACACCTAAGGGCTTGGTTTACCGATGGTTATCGATTGCCATTCATTTTTCGACGGATCATTAAGACAACCGACGGCCCAAAGCCATCAGAAACATGAAATGGAAAAACGAAAAAAAAAAAAACCAAAAGACCCGCCCAGCATTTCATTCCCGCACCCCAACCCTAAAATCGAATTTTAGCCCTCTCTCCCCCTCCGTCTCTCTTCTTCTTCACTCTCCCTCTCCCTTCTCCCTTCGCCAGGCCCATATTCACCAGACCCGTCCCTTGGGTTATTCTTCTTTCCATGGCGACGACGACTATGACGACCACGAAGACAAGTCCTTCCAGCCATGGACTCACCCTAGCTGCGGCCTCCTTCAATCCGTCTTCAGGTTTAGTTTTTTTCTTCACTTCCTTGATTCAAAAGAAAAAGAATTAGAGATAGATTACAAGATCTATCTTAATCTATAGATCTTGTAATTTTTATGTGCTTGTGATTGATTTTGTAGGTTCTTGGAAATAGATTCTAGAGCTTGGCCTGGTCTTGAGGAAACTGCTTGTTTGTCTACAATCAAGCATCATGTTTCTTATTTTGGGAACTGCAGTTCAGATTGTATCTTTATTATTAATCTTTTTAAGTTTAGTTGTTAAAAATGAAATTCAGGGAAGTTCTGGATTCTCAAATTTTATCAAATTATTGAAAGAAAATGCAATTTAGGCCAGAACAGGACTTGCATGCCATTCCCACCTGATAGTGAGTATTCCTTGTTCCCCATAAATTTGTCGTGAATGGATTCTTAGCCCGTGCCACATGCCCGAAATATGCTCTGCCATGTCCTGAACATCACAACCTTCCCTTGGTATTCCAATTATAGAAATAAAGGTCACTTTCACAAACCTTCTAACTCACCCATCTCCACAACCATTTTCCACCGGAGGGTGATTCATATGCCCAAGGGGTTGATGCCCAAGCATCCATTAGCTATGGGCTGATGTACAGTATTCCAGTCCAGTAAGTGGTACTTTCCTCTCTTCCATGTCCCACCATGAGAAGTCTCATTGCAGTCTTTTGAGACGCCTAATGACTGCTATTGGGTACTTGAAAAGAGGCATGAATGAAACCAACAAATTTGATAGAGTTGCTTTAGTTAGGGCAACTCTATTTTTATTTCTTCTCCATGCTTTCAGTAACTGAATTCCACAGCTTCTTGGTAGCTGATCTAGGCATAAAGGAAAACCAAGGTAAGAACATGGTACAAATCTCTCCTTGAATCTCATCACCTCAGCTAAAGTATGCATGTGAGCATCTTCCAGTCTTTATTCCCAAGCCCCTAGCAACCGGATTCCAGCATAAGACATACTTTCCTGGTTGTAATTATTTATCATATTTGATTAAATATGTTCTACTTTCCATCTTCATCCCTAGTTCTTTGTCGCTTCACAACCTAAATGCATAAGCTTTTTCTGGTCTTCCCTTTCTCTTAGTTCCATGTGCCTGCAATGCTTTGATTTTTCATACAGGGGATGTTTCCATTTAAACACCTTTACTTGATTTTCTCTTCCATTGTAGTGATCCTAGGTTTCCTCTTGTATGCTTATTTCATAAATTTATCAATTCCTTTTACTTTGCATATTCAACTTAGCATAAGCATCTCAACTTTATTACTTCGTCTTATTGCTGTCTTCTTTGCCCAACCTTAGGGCTATGTCATGCTAGTTTGATAGCTTTCTTGTTGGTTTTGTGTCTTGTATTCAGGGTTAACCAACATTTCACCCTTGTGTGGTTTAGTTTTTTATCACAGGTTTCCTCTTCCACATATAGGCACAAGTTTCTGCTAAAGTGTCACTGGCCCTTCAATTGACGTGGCTCTCGATAATTTCATAACAGTCTGGTGACTTTTCTCTATTTTGCTCACACAGATTAGATCTTATTTGTGATATCCTGTTCCTCCTATTTTTGTCTACAATTGCTTCAAATGTCAAATTTTGTAACACTTGCAAGCTAAATAGTTTTGTATTAACCTGATCATCCTACTCTCACAACCAAACTTGCTTTCCGCAACCTGTCTTCATTATGCTAATTTTCTTTCCATTACTTGATAGCAATGCTGCCCACGTCCAGAGTTATGACTAATCAATTAATTACTATATATCACCACCTTCTCTACATACACCAATGAATGCACAGGTGTTAAGAAAGTGATTCCAGCTGGCTGTTAGGGCTGTTTTTGTAGGAGGAACTTGAAATAAAAACAAAAAAGGAGGAGAGGAGAAGAAGATCCAATAACAATGATAACACTAGTTTCTACCAGGTGTATGTTGCTAGCAAGTGAAAGGAGAAGATCTGAGCAGAATTCACTTGTGATATCAAATTGATGCAGTTTGGTTCTTGAAACCCCCAGTCACAGTTACGGCTTTGATTGCTATAATAGGTGTGGGAGTCACACCTTGGGGCTCTAGGAGTCACAAGTTAAAACAAGTGTATTGAAGGAGAAAAAAGAGCAAGTTGCACCATGCATGAAGAGGAAATCTCCAATTTAAATTAACATCATCTTAATGTTAATCCAACATATTTTTTCATTTTGTAGTATTCACCGTTTATATCATTATCTATGGTAACTTTATGAAGTATTTGTCAATTTCTTTGCTTCTTAAAACCAGACTCACATTGGTGTCATCTAACCAACTGCCTTATTTACCTTGTGAGATATGAGTAAATCACATGATGTATTCTCAACTTTGGCCATAGATTTTATGACCCACCTACGGTATTTCTGGATTTTTTTGGCAGTTTTTGTTTTGTATGCTTCTATTGGAAAGCAAATGGCAGCAAGTGGTGAGCTTGGTCATGCAATGGAAGCTGTCAAATGGGGCACTGACTACGTCATAAAAGCTCACCCTGAGCCCAATGTCTTGTATGGGGAGGTGGGTCTCTTCCCTTTTTACTCGTCCCCTGCTTTTCACAAGCTATTCTTAGATCATTCCTCAAGCTATTTGCTCTCGCTATGGACTGAAAGTTGGAGCGAAAATGGTTGTGATCATTCGTTTGCTTCTTTTGGTGTTCTTCCCCATATCCTACCAAATTAGCAAGATATCTTGTTTTATTTGCAGTCGAATGGAAATTACTGCTTGATCTATATGACCAAGTATTGATTAAAGGAATTTTTGTATCTCAATCTATCTATATATCTGTTGTCAATAGGAAAAAGGCCCCCACCCACTGGTTTTGATCTTTCATTTCAAGATAGGGAATTAATACAGTGAAAATGTCTTTAGAGAGTGATACGATGTTAAGTGGTCCATAAAACCACAATGATTAGATGGTTTCAGTCATCGGACTGGTAATCCTTAAATGAGCAAGGGACCAAAAATGGTCAACTGATTTTTAGCAGAGAAAACTTGGGCAAACTTTGTCTTGGTTTGTCCAACTGGTGTGGGCTTGGACCCTGGTCCTTTTAGGGGGACAATCCTGATGCAACGCTCCACCTTCCATGTATATGCTTGTAGTGAGTATGACTGTATAAGAAAGATGATGCAATGGAGATGCCTAAACTGATTGGCCTGGGTTTGTCCAACTGGCTATTTGTGTAAGGTATTATCTGAGCTCTATTGGCTTATATTAATTAGAACTGTTTTCTAATTTATTTTTTGAGCTACCCATGGAGTAACTAGCTAGCTTGCTTGTTAAGGAGTCCAAGTAGCCGCTAAGGTGTACGTTGGAACAATTTAGTTGTTAATCTTCAGTTTTTTCAAAAGCTAGGTATATTGCTCAATCTTTTGGTATTAGGAGAAATGAGAAGATTGCATGTTATGTTATTGTTAGAGGTAATAAGGCTATGCAGCTATTGGAAAAAGTGGGTTGAAGGTGAAGGAATATGAGCTTTAGATCACCTGTACTCATCAATGGAAGACGTGTTTTTTAGATTTTGTTGGTTTTAATTTTTTTTTGCTTACCCTGACTAAAAAAACACATATTTGAGGTTATGCCATGTGAACATGTAGCGTATTTGCATTTTGTACTATGTAATGAATTTTATCGTTTTACGATATATTGAATCCTAACTATTTGTTTTGTTTTGTTTAATCTTTTTTTGTAGATTGAACTTAATAGAACGCGGCTATGACGGGAAATCATTTTGTGGCTTTTGTAGATGAATGGATAAAAGCTAAACGTGAAATCATTTTCTCGCATGGTGTTAGACTAGCAAGCTAATTAGGTTTTTTTTTTTTGTGGGTTTTGTAAATGTTTGAGGTTATATTTTGGATAGTTGGATAATGGAATTATTTAGTAATGAAATGAAATTGTTTTTGAGATTGTTGTGGATGGCAATGCTTTTATACAAGTCAATTGTTGTTCATATATATATATGTACATTATTTTTTCGAAACAGGTGATCTACTAAAAGTGACACAAGAGGGGATCCAATTTTGTACAGTTTAAAGAAGAACCGACACAACAGTTCTATTTCTTGTGTCGGTTTGTGCTTTTCCAAAGCAAATTTCCAGATATGAAATGCTAAAAACCGACACAAGTAGTATATCTGTTGTGTCAGTTTATACTTACAAACCGACACAAATGCTATATTTGTTGTGTCGGTTTGTGCTTTCCCAAAGCAAATTTTCATATATGAAATGCTAAAAACCGACACAAGTAGTATACCTGTTGTGTCGGTTTATACTTACAAACCGACACAAGTCCTATATCTGTTGTGTCGGTTTTACTAAAATCTGTTGTGTCACCACTACTTGTGTCGCTTTGCCAATCTAAAAAACCCGACACATCAGACTTGTTGTGTCACTTAAAAATCGACACAACAAGCCATTTTTTTAGTAGTGTAAGAATCTAAAAGACTAACATGAAGTAGCAATTGAGCACATAAACTTATTTATACTTGCCTGTACTTGTGGTTGAGTTGATAGTCTCCTTTAATCTTGTTCCCAAGAATCCCAACAAGCAAATGATGGAGAAGATGAATTCCCAAGTTTCTTTCTGTTGATTCTCGTTAGCACAGATTGCTTCCAGGCTTGTAGAAGAGGAATTCTCAGGTTCTTTATAAACTCTTTCTTCAAAGAAATTCAAACAAAGAGAGGGAGAAGATCCATTTCCTCTTTGTCAAGAGTTCCAAAGCTTCAAACCCATTTAACCCAACGAAGAAGAAGAAAGAACCATGAAGAAAGGAGGAAGAAACCAGCTACAGCCATTTTCACATACAATGGCCGAGACACAACGTGGCTTTTCCTTTTTCAATTGCATGTTTTAAGTCAGTCCAGCACATGACACCTGGTCTTCAATTTACAACTTAAGCCCATTTTCTATTTAATTTACATTTAAAGTCAAAGGCTAACCTCTTTGATTTATCTTAAGTCAAATGACCTTAAGTGTATTATGAAACTTGATGTACTCATCGAGATACACACGATGATATCAAATTTCACCCAATTCGACTATATACACATAAATCTATAATTATGAAAAAGTCCTCAAATTCACTAATTGGGTCAACAATCAAGTTCATGTCTTCCAAATCATTACATTAGACTAAACTCAGTCATCTAGGACTAATTTCAGTCATAGGGATCATTAATCTCATGTAATTTAACTAATCACACATTAATCACATCTTAATTAATGATAAATATAATTAATTAAGGTTAATCTCGTTTAACTCGGGGGTGTGGTGTAACACACACCCTCCCCCATCAAGAACATAATCATCCTCTACTTTGATACCTTCACTAAGGCCACGAGGCCGATTCTACTAAAATAGGAGCGATGTCCATACTCCGGTTGTTATTCTCACATACAAGTAAAAATCAGATGTTCCATAGGCACTTCTAACAGTAGATGGTAATCCATGGGTATTTAAGCCTATGCGCTTGTTTTTGATGTGCAAGTTCTGCAGTCCAGGGTATCCCCCCCTTGTTTTTTTGTTGGGTGGTGGGCTCACCGAGTTTTAACCGAATCTACCATCTTAATAGGAGCGTACCAGATCTCACACTCTCCCCCAGTGATTAAGAGTCATTGTCTGCTTTGGTACCTTCCATAAGACCACGAGGCCGATCCTACTAAAAGAAGGTTCTGATATTAAACGGTTATGCCTAGGTACTTAAGCTCACGTTTTGGACTTGAATGTTTTCAATGAGCTACTTGTGTAGTGTAAGGTATTCCTCCTTTTCTTTGGTGGTTGATGAGCTTATCGGATTTTAATCGGGTCCACCACCTTGGCGGGGACCCGCTAGAACTCACACAACCCCAAATGTCACCCAGTGGCTTAGGGATCGATCACTAAGTATGCCACTCTTTCCACTTTGTGCGCCATCATTCCCACTTTATGGGCTTCCTCTTTCCATTTGTGTGGACTCTCCTTCCCACACCATGGGCTTTTCTTCCCAAGTGTGTGGTCTCTCTTGGGCCTTAGCTCCGGGGCAAGGGTAAAAAAAAGGTCATTTATAGTGCCCGTTTGGAAAGTCTATTTTCAGCCTCTTCTTATCTTAAAGCGGTTTGAAAATTCTTTTAGGATGTTTGCTAACCAAACCCAGACCCTCCACTTGAAACCTCAAAAAGATGTTGGAGGTCTGTTTCGGAAAGCCTCAAGAGGGATTTGAAGAGATTATCTTCTTCCTCTTCTTCTTCTTGCTGCTGTAGGTTATGCAGGTCAGGTTGGATTGCCATGCAGGTCGGACGCAGGTTGAGTTGCCCAACCCATTTAAAAAACAGTTCAAATATAGGGTGGGCCTCAATATATAGATATCTCTTGTTAACTCGACCCGTTTTTACCCAAACTTGCCATTTTAAATGTAAGGTATAGTTCATGACTTAGACTTGGTCTCAAGCCTGTGGAGCCTCTTAGCCCCATCGATCAATATATGCCTTTCTCACACACACTTCCATTTCTTGAGCTGCTACTAGACTAAAATTTGACTCATCCAAATTTCGCAGAACCCGCTATAAAATATACACTAAGAAACTTCATATGGATGTTGACTTTATACTTTCATAACTAAGGCAAATAAGTATAATTTCAAAGTTGACCCTGGTCCAACTCCACCCTCAGTTCTCACATTTGTCATGTTGATTCACACATCTTGTATATTTCATAACCAAGGCAAATAAGATGGTTTGTTGTTCATGGACCAGGCAGGCCCAAGCCCGAATTCGGTCAAGCCCGCTATGGCCCAGGCTTGGACCTTAAATTTTAATACTCAAGCTAGGCTCGGGTTATTTATTTGGGACCGATTAATAAATGAGCCGGTCTTGAATTGATTGGTAGAAAGCCCAAGCCCGGCCAGGCCCAACTGTAAAAGTAATTGTAGAGAAAGAAACGAGGGCAGGATCTGAACACATGACACATCTCATTGAGGCACAAGTAACCAAACTAGTTGAGATAAGGCCTAGGACATTTCAGGGCCGTTTTTTTTTTTTTTTTTTTTTTTGTTATAATATTACCTCATGTTGGGCTCGGGCTTAATATGCTTTGAGCCCAGCCGATTATGCCTTGGGCCCGGCCTGGGCCAAGTGTTTAGAAGTGGTTCTGGGCCTGTATATTCCTCCGTCTGGTCCATAAATGCCCCTAAATTGAAATCCTGTGAACCGTGCTACACAGCCCGAGGCTGTGCCCGGGCTGTGTAGACTTTTTGTTTTTTGCATAGGTGTCCATAAGGTATTCTGACCCTAGAGCAACAGTTTTTAATAGAATAAAATAATAGTTAGATAAGGTTAAACATACTATATATATATATACATATGGTGATCAAATTATATAATACAAAATGTTACAAAATTCTAAAGCATCATCCATGTGAGTTTGGATCAAGCTTTGACTTAAGAAAAATCGCGATATAAAAGAAAATCGGGAGATGATAAAATACATAGAAATCTAAAGGGATGTATATTCTCTTCCTTTTAGTTTTAGAGAGAGAAATTCAAAAAGATATATCGTTCATCTATCTCTTGTCTATCTATCCATTGATTCTATCTATGAATCAAGTCAAAAGAGTTCGATTGTTTTTGGGTTCCCCGAAGCCCCTACATTGGGCCCACCTATTCAAAATCCACACCGCCTAAAATAAATGTTATCTTAGTTTTTAAGGTGTCTCTATATTTTTACTTTAATAGGAGTTGGTCACATCATAAGATTGACTATTTAACTAAAAATGTGTTTGACAAAATCTATTGCACATTCATTATCATCTTTTTATAATTAAATGCTCAATTTTATGATGAGCCAACTCATATTAGGATAAAATTTAGGGATAACCCACCCCATACACCGCAAGAACATTTAGTTTGAGCTGCCCCACCATAGAGAATCCAGACTCCAACCATGTCTGTTGCACAAGAATAAATAATGGGGATTTTGACCGTGCCGCTATCTTTAAATTTAAATATTTTTAGAAAAAATGTTTATAAAAAAATATGCAATATCGCAAAACGTTATATGTGATATATGTAATACCATATAATCTTAAAACATTACATAATGTAAATATTTAAATTTCATCCATTCAAGAAGACAAGCAAAATCCCTATAATGGCTGCCAAATCGGCCACGATGCCAAATCATTGGTTAGTGAATGTGAAAGGTTACTCGTCAAAAGTAAATATAAGCCAAAGTATAGATACAAAATTTCCCTCAAATCTTCTCCCGACGATAAGGAGGCTGTCAATTTCCACTTTAACCCAATACCAATTCACTGACAAAGGTGTCTCTGTCTCTGGCCACCTTTCCATTATTGAATTGAAAGCCCACTAGAACTCCTCCCGATGTTAGTCTCCTCCAAAGCAGACCTGCGGTGTGGCTTCTCCTGCTCCGCATGTTTCACTCATTCCAATCCAGTTTAGTTGGAATAGTTGGCCTTCTTCCAAAGAACATTTTAGTAGTACTTCAAAGTCAATAAAGAAAATTACATGCATCTCGAGGGCTTAGGGATGATTAGGGTGAAAAAAAAAGACCGTTAAATTGGTTCGGATCAATTTTGTAGTAAATTGGTTCAATCATGGTTCGAATTTCTTTTAAATCGTTCGGTTCGATTCGATTCGATTTTCGGTTTGAATGTGCAGTTAAACCGCTCAAATCGATTCAATTATATAAATATATATTTTTTTAAATATATAAAAGAATATAAAAAATTACTTGAAAAAGACTAGAACCCTCACTCCGTTACTTGGAGTCTAACTTCTCTCACCAATTGAACTATCATTTTTTTTTTGAGAAAAAATAAAAGAATCGTAACCGAACCGAACTGAACCGGTTCGGTTCGATTTGGACAAATAGAAAATCGATGGGTTCGATTTGGTTGATGGTTTTCCCTCTAAATCGATCCGAACCGCCCATGTGCACCCCTAAAGTTGATGAAGTTTGGGCATGTGGAAGACTAAAACAGGAGCAGTACACTGTTCACACACATTTTTGTTCTTCAATCCGGTTGTTATTCTTACAGCCAAGTAAAAATCAGATGTCCTTACCAAAATAAAAATCAGATGTCCTTACCAAAATAAAAATCAGATGATCCATAGACACTTTTGATACACATTTTTGTTCTTCAATCCAATTGTTATTCTCACAACCAAGTAAAAATCAGATGATCCATCAATCCAGTTGTTATTCTCACAGCCAATTAAAAATCAGTTGATCCATAGGCACTACTGATAGTAGATGGTAACCCATGGGTATTTAAGACTACGCTCTGAAAACACTCTCCCCCCATCAAGAACAAAGTCAATAAGTCATCCTCTAATTTGATACAATCAGTAAGGCCACGAGGCCGATTCTACTAAAATAGGAGTGGCGTTCACACAATTTTTTTTATTTTCAGTCCAATTGTTATTCTCACAGACAATTAAAAATCAGATGATCCATAAGTATTTCTGATAGTAGATGGTAATCCATGGGTACTTAAGCCTACGCTTTGGACTTGGATGTTTTTGTGCAAGTTCTGCAGTGCCAGTATCCCTCCTTCTTTTTTGGTGGGTGATGGGCACACCGGATCTACCACCTAAATAGGAGCCTACCATATTTCACACTTTCCCCCACCGAGAATAGAGTCCCCACCAAGAATAGAGTCATCATCTGCTTTGATACCTTCAGTAAGACCACGAGGCCAATCCTACTTAAAGAACGTTATGATATTAAATGGTTACGCATGGTTACTTAAGCTCAAGTCCTAGACTTGGATGTTTTCAATGTGCGACTTGTGCAGTGTAAGGTATCCCTCCTTTTCTTTGGTGGTTGATGGGCTTATCGGATTTTAATCGGGTCCACCACCTTGATGGGGACCCACTGGAGATCACACAATCCCACATGTCACTCAGTAGCCCAGGGATTGATCCCTAAGTACGCCACTCTTCCCACTTTGTAGGCTTCCTCTCTCCATCAATTTGTGTGGACTCTCCTTTCCACATTGTGGGATTCTCCTTTCCACATTGTGGGATTCTTCTTCCCACATGTGTGGACTCTCTTGGGTCTTAGCGTCATTTATTAGTGCATGTTTGGCAAGTCTATTTTTAGCTTTTTATATCTTAAAGCGGTTTGAAAATGCTTTTAGGATGTTTGGTAACCTCCATTTGAAACCTCAAAAAGATGTTGGAGGTCTGTTTCGGAAAGCCTCGAAATCAGAAAGAAGTGAAACAGATCTAAGTGCCCAGAGTGCGGAGTGGGAGTGGGGGTGGGAGCGAGAGCGGGAGCGGCGAAACAGTAAGTTTTAAAATAATTATATATACGGAGCACCTCCGGAGCGCTTAACTAATGGACACAAATATATCTTATCCATATATTCAAATATAAGAAATAGAGAAAAAAAATAACTTTGCAATTTAATCATATAAAGTAGACAATAATTAATAAGTCAAAAGAATTTTCTTCATTCAAAAGATAAATATCAAGCTTTACAGGAAAAAAAATGAACAAAAAACTAAAATTCTATATGGTTCGCTCCATATTTGGTCTAACCGCGCTCTGAAAATGATCAAATCGCGCTCCGAAGACAGATCCGCTCCGAAAGCGCCAATCCGCGTTTTCGGAGCATGGTCAAGAGGGCTGGAAGAAGGTTTCGGGCACTAAGAAATAGATACGGAAGTCTTAAGTGCACAGACATGGGGCGCTACAAACTAAAGTGATATGGGCGGTAATTTTCAAATCACAAATCTTGTCGTCTTCTTTGTTTGGTTTTTTTTTAATTAAGGGATCCCACATGATGATCTGAACAGTTGGAAGTCTTAAGAAGATCAAACACGACTATGGCATCAAATCTGAGCCGTTGGTCTGTTACAGATCTCGAGATATTTATAAAAAATCTGTATAACTATTGATCTGAATCTCTGAAATTCTTTGGGCCCTACGATCACAATCCGAACCATTAAACCTCTTTGGAAGACTAAAAAGGGCTATGACTCAAAGTTTCATCCTTTGATTTTGTCTAGATCTCGAGAAAAATGAAGAAAACATGACGACCGTCAGATAGCTCAGGTCAGAAATTGTAATTGAAATGTGGTTTTGTATCTGTCCATTTATCTATATTTTTTTCTTGAATTCTGGTACAGTAAATCAAGACCTGCACCATTGAAAATATTTAACACTCCAAACACAACTATGAGATCAAACTTGAACAGTTGATCTATCACGGATTTTGATATATGTTTTGTAAAAAAAAAAAAAAAAAGGTCGTAATCCATTTGATCTAAATTTTTTGAATTTGTGGGCTCTTATATGAAAATCCGAATCGTTGATCATCTTAGTAATATTAAGAACGGCCATGGTGTAAAAAATTAGCCTCTTATTCATTTTGGATATCAAGTAATTTAAAAAAAATATATACCATTGGATCTAAAAAGGCTATTTCAATCTATTTTTATGTCTTCCCAAATAATCTATTTTAGAAACATCTATTTCAAACAAAGTTCATTCGAAATAGATCTATTTCAAACCTATAAGATTTTCGAAGCAAGAAAGTGTTATAATGGGTTGGTGAGATGGGTGTGATGACTCCAATCTCCATGACATCAAACTGAATGAGTGCACAAAGAAAACTGAAAGATCATATTGTCCCGTGGGCCACGTGGGTGGAAAAAGAAAAATATGGTTGGCTTCATCATGGTAAGACCTTATGTTAATAGCTTCTGTAGGTGCAGAAAATAATGACCCACAATAACTGGGGAGCCTTAGAGGATTTATCCAAAGATGGTGATGACTGGGTACCGTCCGAAAGCCTGAAAGGGAAGAACACACGGTCAGAGGACCCTGGCCTGGGCGGCGCAAGGCTCTCCGATGCCAAAGTCAGTGAAGGAACTGGAACAATGGAAGGAGAAGAAGAAGAGAGACAGAGTAACAGCTCTCGAGTGTATATGTTGCGTACCTTGCATGTGAAATGCAGTCCTTTTTATAGACGATTTGGAAGATATCTTGGACGATATCTTGGCATGGGTCTCATGATTCGACTGGGAAGTCATGATCAGCCCACGTTGCAATTAATGCTGTCCAATCTAGCCCACTCTGCATTAAATGCGCGTCGGATCAGCCCACGTCGCATTTAATGCGCGTCTTGTTGGGCTAGATCGTGTTGGACGCCTTTGGCGGTAGGGGTACCATCGGATCCGCCCTCGGGCCCTGCCCTGATGTGGCCTCAGCCGCTGGATGCCGCCATGTCAGTGATCTGACGAAGATTGTGAGCGGCTGGATGTCGCATCTGTCCTGCTAGCTCGCGCCCCTACTCCTCCACGTGCTTGATGACGTGGAGGGGGCGAGGGGCGCAAGCGGAGGTTCTTTCTTACTTCGGCTCCCGTCCCGGCTCTTTCAACCGAGGTGGAGCTCTCTGCCGAGATGGCCGAGCTCGGCGCTAGTGGCCCGGAGCTGCTTGACTTCGGCCGGACCTCCTGTCCTGGCAGCCGGGGTGAGCCTGGTGCCACATGGATGGCACGCGGATGGCACGTGAGAGTGCTTAGACTCATCTGATGGCTGTGATTAGCGTAATCCTGTGGCTCTGGAAATCTCCCCACACAATTGCCCCCTAGCTTTTGACCTCTTGAGCGCCCTGGCCTTTAGCGGTCGAAAGCTAGAAGACTCGCCTGGGGATGCGACAGTCATTGCCTGGTGTCGCTTCAACTGTCTTGAAGTAATGAATGCTCCGTCCTGTCTGTACTGGGAAGCGAGTCGACGGTTACACGCGTCGCCTTTTCACTGATTGTGCTGTCTTATTGATGGAACGGGCGCAGATCGCGAAATCCGCCCTTTCGAATTTCGAAAGCAGCGCGCGCCGAGGGTTGGTTTTCCATAAAGAGGGTCGTCTCATTCCCTTCTTGTTTCTGATCTCTTTTCGCCTTTGCCTTCATCTGTGATTTCTGCTCTGCTGCTCGAGATTTCTTTTAGCGAGGACGACCATAGGGCGTGTCTGGATCTGTACTCGAGTCGCCCCTTCTGTTTCTGTAAGTTGCTCCGCGCCTCTGTGTAGCTTTTCTTTAGGGTTTCGCAACCTTTAGGGTTTTCTCTTTTGCTGTACCCTTCTTTCTAGACATGGGCACCCCTAGGTTCAGTTTAGACACCGAAGAGGGCATAGCCAGATTTAGGGCTGCCTTCGATATTCCGGAGCGAGTCCTGCTCAAGCCGGCAGACTCCGTCGACTATGCCACGATGCGCTGGTCCGGCGGCTGGATGCCGTTCCCTCTGATCTCTGTGATCGAGGGCGGGGTCAGATTCCCCCTGCACCCTCTACTTAGAGCTTGCCTCAGTACCTGGTCCCTTACCCCGTGCCAGCTGATGCCCAATGGTTACAAGGTCATCATGGGCACGGCGAAGCTGAATGAGGTTCTGGGGACCGACCTAGGTGTCCATGATATCGAGGACACCTATGATATCTGCAAGGCCGGGGAAGGGAAATATTATCTCTGGGTGAAGCCGCAGCGAAGAGGCTTCGTCCTGGCCTTGGAAGATTCAAGTAAGAATGCCGAAGAAGCCTTCTTCTGCGTCTCGGGGGACTGGGAGTTCGGCGCTGGCGAAAGTTGGAGGTTATCGGTCCCGCGCCGCCCCGGGACAGTCCCAAGTAAACATCGCTCCTTTTTACTCATCCTCTTTGCTTGATTTCGACGATGCCGAGCTGACTCCTCTATTATTTGTTATGCAGAGGCAGGTGCGAGACGACGCCGAGCTGCGAGTGAGGGCTGGAGGAGGAACCCCGTCGACATCAACAAGGTTGAGAGGTATAAGGGGCACGAGACTAGGTCGGCTTGGAAGCTGCTTGGATACACGCCGAGATATCGCGGCCACTACCAGAGGACCGGGGTACCCGAGGTGGACGAAGCGCACCCTGACCGTCCAACCGTCTCCCTTGCTGTACCTGCCGGGATCCCCTTGAGCGATCCTGCCGCTAGCCGAGCCGCGTCTGGGTCCGAGGCGTCTACTTCAAGTTTGGAACCGTCGAACCTGAGGCAAATAGTGGACGCTTATTCTTCCGATCGGGAAGAAGACATGGCGGGAAGGTCGAGGGAGCCTGCCGTCAAGGACCTAGCGGCTAAGTTCAGGCGGGGGTCTTTTTCCTCTGCGACGCCATCTTCTGCCAGCACCCGAGCAGCTTCGAGCTCGGGAGGTGCTGGCGACACTTCCGCTCCTGCTCCTGCTCCTGCTTCGAATGCGGGGGTTCGGCGACGTTCGCCGGAGCGCCCGAGGGAGGGGTCCCCGCCCAGGAAGAAGTCCAAGGCGGGGGAGAAGGACCTGGGGGCCGAACAGCCTCCGAAGGGTAAAACCCCTGCGCGGGCCCCCGGAGCCAAGGCCCCAACTGAAAAGAGTGCACCGGCCGAGAAGGTGCACCGCTGAGAAGAGCGTGCCGGCAGGCAGGCCGCCCGGCGGGACGACTCGCGAGCACGGCACCTCGGCGGGGCAGGGATCCGGGTCGTCCTCCGGACCCCGAACTGCCCCAGCGCCATGGAGGCCGAGGATGGAAACGCAGCCCGGCAAGCCTCTGAACGTCAAGGATCGGCTGCTGGGGAACGCCGACGTCATCGGGGCTCTCGCCAAGGTCTGTGCTCTGCCACGGGACATGGAGACGCACGAGAGGTTCGATAACGAGAGCCTGATGGTCTCGGCGATTCAGGCTAACCTCCTGGTAAGTGCTTTCAGTGTTTTCCTTCCAAGTGATTTGGCTCGACTGCCCCAGCTTGACTCATCTTTTTCCATTTGCAGAACGTGCAGAGGCTCCTGACCGTGGTGGGGCGGAGTGATAGGAACGCTGCACGGGTCACTCAGCTGGAGTCCGAGAGGGACAAGATGAAGAAGGAGCTGGAGGAGCTGCAGGCGGGAATGGAGGGGATGAAGAAGGCCAGCGCTGAGGAGGCCGCTCGGCTGGCGTCGGCTCTGGCTGGTGTCGCCGAACTTACGGCGAAGACCAACCAGCTGAAGGGCGAGGTCTGGGCAAGGAACAAGAAGACCGCCGAGCTGGAGTCGGAGCTGGCCAGGTTAAAGGCTGAATCGACGGCCGAGGGGACGAGGCTGCGCGGGGAAGTGCTGGCTGGGCGAGTCGAAACGGCGAAGTTGAAGACGGCGAACGCCGAGCTGGAGAAAGAGAAGACCTCTCTTTTGTCCGAGGCCCAGTCCGCCTTCCAGGATGGGGTGGATCACGCCACTGAGCTGTATGAGAAGCAGGTGGAGGAGATCACCGCCATCCAGTTCGAGGAAGGATGCCTGGCCGCACTGAGACGTGCGGGGGTCCCTGAAGACCATCCTGTCTATCGAGACCTGCCGAAGTACTCGGACTCGGCTCCTGAGCCGAGCTCCGCTCCTGCAGCCGAAAGTGCCCCAGTTGAAGCTCCTGCAGTCGTTCCTGCTCCGGAAGACACTCCAGCTGCCCCGGTCTTGAGCGACGCCCCGGTCGCCAGCGATGCTTCGGCCGTGCCTCAGGGTGAGACCTCTTCTGCTCCTGGTTCGGGTGAGGTACCGGTCAAAGCCTCCTCTGCCAGCGACGCTCCAAGCAAGGTCACGGTTTCGGCCGAGTCCACTGGTCCAGCAGATACGGTGATCGACCTAGTGGAGTCGCCGAAACCACAGTTGCCGGGCTCCTTTTTATTTCTGTCTTCTTGCATGTAATGTTTTTGCTTCTTAGCCTTGTAATATTCTCTGTCAATTCAATGAAAGTCGGGCTTCTTTACTTGTGCATTTTTCTCTGCATTTGTCTCTCTTTCATTTCTGGATGTGGCATTGAATGGTATTTAAATGCCTTTAATATAACGTGTGACTCTTGAGGTAGAAGGAGTCAAACGGTCCTCATAGCTGTCTGTGCCGATTCTCCGTATTCTGGAGATCATAATAGCAATAAACATGGTGGCACGGCCTATGAGGGAAACGGACGGATGTCTCCACTTGGCATCATAGGGATCGCTGGTCAACAGTCGTGCATCCCGAGTAACGCGTGGGAGACTTCGCCCCCATAACTTCCTTCGGAGGCTGAGCCCTTCTTCTTCCTATAAGTAGGGGCGACAGGCTTGCCATGGGCGATGAAAAGGACAGAACGTAGGATAGTTTACATCACGTAGACATGGGAGCCATGCCTGTCAGACATTCTGCAATCTTCGATCCGGGGGGAACCCTTGCGCCTGTGGACGGCTTTCTCCAAGGGGGGAAGCCCATCGTGGTCTGCGCGCTCTCTGAAGGAACTCCCCGTGGACCACGCGCTCTCTGAACGCGGGTTCATGGCCGACCGTCCCTGGTCAGGTTGCGGGGGAAACCTCTGCAACTGCGGGATGGTCGGGCCCTGGGTGTCTGCCGATCCTGTAGGGTCCTGTGTCGCATCGAGCTCCCTACGAGCCCCTGCGAGCCTTGCGCCGGGCCAGGATGGTAAGACTAAGGGTATAGTTGAGGCCCGCTGGACCTGGGGGCTCTTCAAACTTTGGTCCCACTGACCGGAGGGTGTTGAGGAGCTCGGCGAGGTCCAAGGCCTCCGAACTGGAGGGGCTCTGCAATCGCTTTGGTCTGACCAACCAAAGTGTATTATAGAGCTCTGTGAAATTCAGGATCACTCAGAACCTCCAGTCTATGATCCGGCATCTTGGAGCCTGCAGCCTGAAGAGTCGGTGAAGCTCAAAGTCTCCCAGTTTTCACCTCATTTTCTGTTTTCAGAGGACTGCGATCCTTCTTTTTGTACTTTGCTTTCTGTTCTGTAACTTTTGTAATGAAGCAGTTTACAATGAATAAAAAGGAGTTCTGTGATCACCCAAACTGTGTACAATGCTTTTGAGTTCTTTCTTACTTTCCTTGCACTGTTCTGGAATACTTGCATTTTTGTGTGTTTGAGTGCTGGCGCAGCTCTCTCTCTGAAAAGCTGACCTTGGCCGAAATGGCTGGCTTTGGCCGATATGAGCTGCTTGTGCCGAAGTGGAGTCATCATTCCGCTGGTCTCGGCTATGGAAGTGTGAGCTCGGCAATGATCTTTGAGGGGTGTATACACCCGGACTATAGGAGCGTAGGAACTCCAGACCATTCTCAGGGCGGTAGACCCTTGTAGAGGGGTAAAAACCCTGATTTTAGGAATTCGGCCGAGTGTCCGAACTCGAGGCCTCCTTCCAGGGCTACGAACCCTTGTAGAGTGGGATGAAACCCTGATTTTAGGAATTCGGCCGAGTGTCCGAACTCGAGGCCTCCTTCCAGGGCTACGAACCCTTGTAGAGTGGGATGAAACCCTGATTTTAGGAATTCGGCCGAGTGTCCGAACTCGAGGCCTTTTCCAGGGCTGTTAACCCTTGAGTGGGTTCAAAACCCGGGACTTTAGGAATTCGGCCGAGTGTAAGAACTCCAGGCTATTTCCAGGGCGTAAACCCTTGAGTGGGTTCAAAACCCGGGACTTTAGGAATTCGGCCGAGTGTAAGAACTCCAGGCTATTTCCAGGGCGTAGACCCTTGATTGGGTTTAAAACCCGGGACTTTAGGAATTCGGCCGAGTGTAAGAACTCCAGGCTATTTCCAGGGCGTAGACCCTTGAGTGGGTTCAAAACCCGGGACTTTAGGAATTCGGCCGAGTGTAAGAACTCCAGGCTATTTCCAGGGCGTAGACCCTTGAGTGGGTTCAAAACCCGGGACTTTAGGAATTCGGCCGAGTGTAAGAACTCCAGGCTATTTCCAGGGCGTAGACCCTTGAGTGGGTTCAAAACCCGGGACTTTAGGAATTCGGCCGAGTGTAAGAACTCCAGGCTATTTCCAGGGCGTAGACCCAGTACTGCCGGAATCAGTCAGAGAGAGACGACAAATTGATGACAAGGCGAAAGCTGCTTTTATTGACTCTGAGATTCAATACATCCTAAGAAATAAAATTTCTTCAAATGGGATGCATTCTATGGTCTCGGCAGCGGCTTGCCTTCTAAGTCTTCGAGCTTGTAGGCTGACTTTCCTGCCGGTGAGACTATTCTGAACGGGCCATGCCAGTTCGGGGCCAACTTCCCTTCGTTTGGCTCTCTGTCAGCTGGCAGGGTTTTCTTTAGAACCAGCTCTCCCGTGGAGAACTTTCTTTCTCTGACATTTTGATTGTATGCCCTGGCTAACCGCTGCTGATAGTCGGTCAGTCGCAGGGCTGCTGCTTCTCGTCGCTCGTCTGCCAGCTCCAGCTCCATTGCCAGGTTTGTCTCATTTCGGCCTTGGTCGACCAGCTCTGTCCTCAGGGTAGGAAGGCCGATTTCCAAAGGAATGACTGCCTCCATCCCGTAGGCCAGAGAGAAAGGTGTTGCCGAGGTGGACCTCCTTGGAGTTGTTCTGTATGCCCATAGCACGCTCGGAAGCTCCTCTGTCCATCTGCCCTTTGCCTTATCCAGTCGCTTCTTCAGGCCGTCCAGGATCACTTTGTTGGAGATTTCTGCCTGGCCATTACTCTGTGGATATGCCGGAGTGGAGTAATGATTTCTGATGCCGTGCTCTTGGCAGAAGTCTTTGAAGGACTTGGAGTCGAACTGAGTCCCGTTATCCGAAATCAGGGTCCGGGGGATGCCGAACCTCGTAAGGATGTTTTTCCAAACGAAGTTCCTGGAGTCCCTGTCCGTGATTGAAGACAACGGTTCAGCTTCTATCCATTTTGTGAAGTAGTCCGTAGCCACTATCAGCCATCTCTTGTTTCCTGGAGCTCGGTGAAGAGGCCCCACAATGTCCAGGCCCCATTCAGCGAAGGGCCATGGGCTAGAGAGGGGACTCAGATCTTGTGCTGGCTGATGGAGGGAGTGGGAGAACTTCTGGCACTTCTCGCATTTCCTGGCGTAGACCTGCGCGTCTTTCTGCATGTAGGGCCACCAGTAGCCCTGGCTTATTGCTCTGTAAGCCAGGGATCGACCTCCTATGTGACTGCCGCAGATTCCTTCGTGGATCTCGTACAGGAAGTCGTCCACCTTGCTTGGATGGACGCATTGGAGGTATGGACCTGTGAAGGATTTCCTGTAGAGTTTGCCTTCGGGAGTGAGCCAGAATCGCGCTGCCTTGAGTCTGATCCTGTGGGCTTCAGCCTTGTCCTCGGGGAGCTGGTCGTCCTTCAAGTAGGCGACAATTGGATCCATCCAGCTTGGGCCGAGGTCAGCACAGAGGACAAGCCGAGATGAATGGAGTTCTAAACTTGACCTTGATACTGACCCAACCTCGATGGTCCTTTTCTTCCCTGCTTCGACAGCGGAGGCCAGGTTTGCAAGCGCATCTGCGTGCGTGTTGGTATCTCGGGATATTTGCCTGACCTCGGCTTTCTGGAAATGAGAGAGCAGTTTTCTCGCAAGGGCTAAGTAGGCCGCCATCCTGTCGTCCCTGGCCTGGTAGTCTCCAGCGAGCTGGCTAGTTACCAGTTGAGAGTCGCTGAAGATCACCAGGTGCTGGGCTCCGAGGATTTGGGCGCTGTTCAACCCTGCAATCAGTGCTTCGTACTCTGCCTCATTGTTTGTCGCTTTGAAGTCCAGGGTGAAGGCCTGTTCTATGACCAGACCCTCTGGCGATTAGAGAACTATGCCGGCGCCAGCTCTCTTGGAGGTGGACGATCCATCGACAAAGATCTTCCATGCCGAGGTGGGAGACTGCTCGACCTCAGTTTCTACCGGCTCGTGCCCTGTGCCCCCCAGTGCCGTGCCGAGCTGGGTCGGAGCCGGGTTGGGGGAGACGAATTCGACAATAAAGTCTGCCAGAATCTGGGCTTTGATCGCAGTTCGGGGACGGTACTGTATATCATACTGCCCCAGTTCAACTGCCCACTTTGATATTCGCCCTGAAAAGTTAGCCTTCTTGAACACTGAACGGAGCGGGTGCTCCGTGATCACCACAACAGTGTGGGATTGGAAATAATGGGAGAGCTTGCGGGAGGCACTGACGAGAGCCAACGCAAGCTTCTCCAATAGAAGGTACCTGGTCTCGGCATCGAGCAGGGTCTTGCTCATATAATAAATTGGCTTTTGAATTCCCTCGTCCTCCCTGATGAGGACGGAGCTCACTGCGTGATCCGAGACCGCCAGATACAAATACAGCATCTCCCCCAAAGTTGGGGCGGAGAGTAAGGGTGGTGACATTAAATAGGTTTTGAGTGCGGCCAATGCCTGGTCGCACTCGGGGGTCCATTGGAATTTCAGATTTTTCTTTAGAAGCTGAAAGAAAGGCCTGCACTTATCTGATGACCGGCTGATGAAGCGATTGAGTGCGGCAGCCATTCCTGTGAGCTTCTGAACTTCCTTCGTGGTAGAGGGGCTCTGGATGCCCTGAATTGCAGTGATCTGGTCCGGATTAGCCTCTATCCCCCTCCACGTTACCAAGCTGCCGAGGAACTTGCCAGAGGCTACGCCGAAGGCGCACTTGGAAGCGTTTAGCTTGAGCTTGTATGCGCGAAGGATGTCGAAGATTTGGCCGAGATCCGCCAAATGATCGCCGGAGTGCACTGATTTGACGACCATGTCGTCGATGTATACCTCTACCGTTCGGCCGAGCTGAGCATGGAACATTTTTGTGACGAGGCGCTGATAGGTTGCCCCCGCGTTCTTTAGCCCGAAGGGCATCACCTTGTAGCAGTAAGTGCCGCGGGGGGTTATGAATGATGTTTTCTCCTCATCTGGCTCGTAGAGCGGGATCTGGTGGTAGCCTCTGTAGGCGTCGAGGAAGCTCATTCGGTCGTGACCAGCGGTGGCGTCGATCAGTTGGTCAATCTTTGGAAGGGGGAAACTATCTTTAGGGCAGGCCCTGTTCAAGTCTGTGAAG
This sequence comes from Litsea cubeba, assembly GCA_012931725.1. Classification (NCBI taxonomy): domain Eukaryota; kingdom Viridiplantae; phylum Streptophyta; class Magnoliopsida; order Laurales; family Lauraceae; genus Litsea; species Litsea cubeba. The sequence continues at coordinate 87,017,335 of CM022949.1, read as the reverse complement.
TCCACGCACACCCTCCACTTTCCAGTTTTCTCTTGACCACCATCGTGTTGGCCAGCCACACCGGGTACTGGACTTCCCGGATGGCTCCTGCCTTTAGCAGGTTGTCGATCTCTTCGACGACCGCATCTGTCTGCTGCAGCCCTGTCCTACGGGCCCTCTGCACTACCGGCTTGTGGTCGGGGTCCACATTCAGCTTGTGGCACATGACCTCAGGGTCGACCCCAGGCATTTCGCTTGGGCTCCAAGCGAAGACGTCGACGTTCTGCATCAGGAACCGTGAGAGTTCGGCCCTTTCTTCATCTGGTAGCTGGGTGCCAACCAGGAAGAACCTGTCTGGGTCTGCCGGGCTCAGCCTGACCTCGGCCAGGTCTTCGATGCTCTTCTTCTCGGGATCACGGCCGATTTCATCTAGGCCTTTTTCGAACTCGGCGAGGTTGACGCGCTCTGGCTCCTTCACTGCTGGGACTGCGGCCAGCATGCACTGCCTGGCTTGCTGCTGATCTCCCTCCACTGTGACTACTTCCATCTTGCCCTCCTTATTCTCAAGGATGAACTTCATCTTTTGATGGAGGGAAGAAGGAACTGCTTCTAACTTGTGGAGCCACGTTCTGCCCAGAATGACGTTGTAGGGAGAAGGGGCGTCCACGACTAGAAAGTCGGCCGACACGGAGGCTCCGCCAACTCGGGTCTCCAGGGTGATCCTGCCATTGGGGTAGACTGGCGTGGCGGACAACCCTAGCAGGGGTGCACGGACCTCCGTGAGGTCTGCTTCGGAGAGTTTCATCTTCTTGAAGCAGTCGTAGTAGAGGAGCTCGGAGGAGCTGCCGGAGTCGACGAGGATCCTCTTCACTGTGAAGTCTCTCAGCTTCATGGTGAGGAGCAGGGGGTCGTTGTGAGGGAGCTGGATTCCCTCTAGGTCTCTGTCGGAGAACGAGATGGCGGGTCGGTCGCGGCGGGCTTTCTTGGATGCCGGAGCGAGCTCGGCTTTCATTACTTCCTTCCCGTGCGAAGCCCGCCTGGCTTCGGCACGGGCCTGGGAGTTGCCCCGGGACGAGGAAGCGGGAGCTGAGGACGCCAGATGGACCACGTTAATGATTTTATCTGAATCCTCACTGTCTGGAGCCTGGGCTGCGCTCTGGTGAATCCGGCCCTCGCTGCCGCCGGCATCACCTGCCTTGACGAATTCTGGAATGTGGCCCTCTTCGGCCAGCTTCTCCAGGTACCACTGCAAAGTCTTGCAGTCCTCGGTCTTGTGCCCGTTACCCCTATGGAAGGAGCAGTAGAGCTTGCTTCGGCTGCCGGAGGTGGGCTCATTCTTCATGGGCTGAGGGTACTTGAAGAACGGCTTGGACCTGATCTTGGTCAGGATTCGGTAGATCGGCTCCTTGAAGACGACGTTGACGCTCTGACTGGCGCTGGAGGGAGGTCTGGGCTTCCAGGCGCCCCCGGACCTGGACGACGCAGGCTTCGCCGAACTGGATACCCATGCCTGCTTGGGCTCCTGCTTCTGGAAGGGCCTCCCACCTCTCTGTCGAGGCTGGCTACTCTTCTGCTCGGGCTCCGGATGCCCGTTCTGATCCCTGGCTCGGATCTCGTCTTCCTCCTGGGCGATGAAGCGCTTTACCCGGGACATCAACTCTGGCATGGATTCTGGGGGGTTCCCGGCCAAGTCCTTCCGCAAGTCGTGGCCGGGGATCAGGGCATGCTGGAAGGCGTAGATTGCTATCTCCTCCCTGGTGCCCTCGATCTGGCTGTAGACCGCCCAGAATCGCTGGGCGAAGATGGCGAGGGTCTCACCCTGTTTCATTTTCAGGGCGAGGAGGTCCCCTTCTCTCTTGGGGACGACGCTGTAGGCTTGGAACTTCTTCAGGAAGGAGAGCTGGAGCTCCTTCCAACTCGAAACTGACTGCTCTGGGAGAGAACATAACCATTTCAGGGGGAGGTCACCCAAACTGGAGGAGAAGATTTTGCAGTTTAGGTGACCCTCATTCCTCCAGATGGACATCTTCTGGGAGAACTGTCGGAGGTGAGCGGATGGGTCGGACAGTCCGTCATAGGGGACGAACCGCGGGACGGAGAACTTTCTGGGCAAGGGGGTGCGCTCGATCTCTTTTGTGAAGGGTGAGCCCCCCAGATCAGTGTGGCCACAGACCTGCTTCTGGTCCCGCACGTCCAGGTTGTGCTGGAGAGCCAATCTGACGCATTTGTCAAATCGCTCCTGCTCATCGTCCTTCTCTGGAGTCTGGGCCTTTGGCTTTCGCTTGGAGTGGTTCGGGCTACGATGGCTATGAGTTCGGCCATCGCGGCTATGATGACTCCGGCTGTTGCTCGAGCCTTCGTCACGAATCTGGCTCCGCTTTTGGTCCAGATGGTTTCTGAGATCCTCGCGGGGAGGCTGGGCTGCCCTGCTGGGGGTGTCCCTCTTCTTCCCTTGAGGCTCAGAGACCTGCCTCAAGGAGGCGGTTTGCGCTGCCCTCAGCTGCTGCTGGAGCTCGCGAATCAGCTGTTCTTGCCTCTGGAGGAGAGCAGTTTGGGCTTCGAGAACCCCTCCAGTGGCAGGGGGTTGAACGTGGCGCGTCTCTCCTACGGCCACGGCTTTGTCCTTCCGAGGACGCTCATGCCGACGCTCATCGCGTCTGGGTGGCATGACTTCTTCTGCTGAGATCGAGGCCTCGAGCCCCTCTTAGAAGGGGAACTCGACAAAGAGCTGAGAGCCTAAGCGGCCCTCGCCTGCAGACGTGCCATGCACCGTGCGGGAGCGCCCTTGAGGAGGGACGTCCGTCGACGGTGGTGGCAGCTCGAGCGCTGCTCTCGAGGACTCTACGCCCTTTCTAGCTTTCGGAGGCATGGCTTCTGAGAGATTAAGGTTAAGAAGGTTGGGAAGGTTGGGAAGGTTGGGAAGGTTGGGATATTACTTTCCCACAGACGGCGCCAATTGTAGGTGCAGAAAATAATGACCCACAATAACTGGGGAGCCTTAGAGGACTTATCCAAAGATGGTGATGACTGGGTACCGTCCGAAAGCCTGAAAGGGAAGAACACACGGTCAGAGGACCCTGGCCTGGGCGGCGCAAGGCTCTCCGATGCCAAAGTCAGTGAAGGAACTGGAACAATGGAAGGAGAAGAAGAAGAGAGACAGAGTAACAGCTCTCGAGTGTATATGTTGCGTACCTTGCATGTGAAATGCAGTCCTTTTTATAGACGATTTGGAAGATATCTTGGACGATATCTTGGCATGGGTCTCATGATTCGACTGGGAAGTCATGATCAGCCCACGTTGCAATTAATGCGGTCCAATCTAGCCCACTCTGCATTAAATGCGCGTCGGATCAGCCCACGTCGCATTTAATGCGCGTCTTGTTGGGCCAGATCGTGTTGGACGTGTAACGCCCCAATTCCGGATACCGAAAAAACCGTCAAAGTACCGAAATTGGCGCGCTACTTCCCGGAAAATCCGAGAACTTCCAAGATCGTAGGTCCGCAGTGAGGTCCAATTTAAAACTTTTTCATCAACATAATAACAATGGTTAATTGCAGAAGTGAAGCGTGGATCTCGGTCTGAAACAATCGAAGCTGGAACTCCGTGCAAAGAGACGATCTTGTCCACGTACAGCTTAGCAAGGACGTCAAGTCCTGCTCTCATCGACACTGGCAAGAAGTGAGCTGACTTAGTCAGCCTGTCCACGATCACCCATATGCCATCACTGCGTCTCCTGGTAGCTGGAAGTCCTGCAATAAAATCCATGGTAATATGCTCCCACTTCCACTGAGGTATCTCGAGCTGATGGAGTAGCCCTGGTGGCTTCTGGTGCTCGGCTTTGATCTGCTGACAGGTCAGACATCTGGCCACATAGCCTGCAATCTCTTTCTTCATGTTGTTCCACCAGTAGTAACTCCTCAGGTTCCTATACATTTTGGTGCTGCCTGGGTGAATCGAATATCTGCTGTGGTGTGCATCTGCTAAGATCTGGTCCTTCAGCTCCTGGATATCTGGTACACACAGCCTGTCCTGGTAGTAGAGTACTCCACCAATCAGTCTGAACTCTGGCCTCTGGTCAATCTGCTCGATCACTCTGACAAGCTTAGGATCGCTGCGTTGACTGTCCTTGACCTCTCCTAGCAACTCTGGTTCCCATGCGGACATGGTAGCGAGCATAACTCTATCGCTGAGCGGCTGAAACTGGACATCCAAGTCACTGAAGACATCGGTCCACACGCCCTCTGCTGCTAGGAAACTGACTAGGGCGGTCTTCCTGCTCAAAGCGTCTGCTACGACGTTCGCCTTACCCGGATGGTATTTGATTGGGAAGTCGTAGTCCTTGATGTACTCCATCCAACGCCTCTGACGGTTGTTGAGATCATGCTGAGTGAACAGGTACTGCAAACTGCGATGATCTGAATGGACTTCGAACTTCTCTCCGTAGAGGTAGTGCCGCCACATCTTCAGTGCGAACACGACTGCTGCAAGCTCCAGGTCGTGGGTGGCATACTTCTTCTCGTGTTCCTTCAGCTGGCGTGATCCATAAGCAATGACTTTGCCCTCCTGCATCAAAACACAACCAAGACCGGTCCCTGAAGCGTCGGTGAAGACAACGAAACCGCCTGTACCAGAAGGTAAAGATAAGATTGGTGCTGACGTCAGTCTCTCCTTCAGCTCTTGAAAGCTGTCCTCACAAGCATCTGTCCATACGAACGGTACGTCCTTCCTCGTCAGCTTGGTCAAAGGGGCTGAAATCGAAGAGAAACTCTTGACAAATCTGCGGTAGTAGCCTGCTAAGCCAAGGAAACTCCGAACTTCTGTAACATTCTTCGGTCTCTCCCAGTTCACTACTGCATCGATCTTCGCTGGATCCACTGCTAGGCCGTCTCTGGAGATGATATGTCCGAGGAAGACTACTTGCTCTAACCAGAACTCGCACTTGCTGAGCTTCGCGTACAGCTGGTTATCACGTAGCAACTGTAGAGACGTCCTCAAATGCTGCTCGTGCTCCTCTCTGGACTTGGAGTAGACCAACACGTCGTCGATGAACACCACTGTGAAGCTCTGTCGAGGTACGGGGCGAAGATCTTGTTCATCAGGGCCATGAACACTGCCGGCGCATTCGTCAACCCGAACGGCATCACAAGGAATTCATAGTGCCCGTAACGAGTACGAAACGCTGTCTTCTGCCCATCCTGCTCTCTAACTCGCAGCTGATGATATCCCGATCTCAGGTCCACCTTCGAGAAGTACTGCGCTCCCTGAAGCTGGTCGAAAAGCTCGTCGATCCGGGGAAGAGGATACTTGTTCTTCACTGTTGCCTGGTTCAGCTGCCTGTAGTCGATGCACATCCTCATCGATCCATCCTTCTTCTTCACGAAGAGCACAGGTGCTCCCCAAGGTGACATGCTCGGTCTGATGAAGCCCTTGTCTATCAACTCTTGCAACTGGGTCTTCAACTCTCGCAGCTCTGCTGGAGCCATGCGATAAGGAGCTCTGGAAATCGGTGCGGTGCCTGGCACAAGCTCGATGGTGAAGTCGATCTCTCTGACTGGAGGCAATCCTGGGATCTCGTCGGGAAACACGTCTGGAAATTCGCAAATGACTGGGATCTCCTCGACTCCCTTGGACTTCTTGTCCTCTGAGATGAATGCGATGTAGCCTTCGCAACCTAATCTCACTAGCCTCTCTGCCTTCAGTGCTGAAATCAATCTGGTACTGCGTGGCTTCTTCTCGCCTACAAACTCGACTTTGTCGTCTGAACCGTCGATGGTAAGTCTGACTATCTTCTCGAAGCAATCCATCACCGCTCGATATCTGGCCAACCAATCCATCCCCAAGATAACGTCGAAGTCATGCATGGGTAGCACGATCAGATCTGCAAACATAATACACTCCCCGATCTGCACTCGGCATCTGGGGTGGTAAGTCTGACACACTACCCTCTTGCCCACGGGCGTAGACACAACTAGCGTGTATGGTAACTCCTCTCCTACCCCACCAAGAACTAAAGCAAAAGCAGAAGACACATAGGAATGTGTCGCACCAGGATCAAACAATACTCTAGCAATCTGATCACAAATAGAAAGAGTACCTTCAACGACGTTCCCTGCAGCTTCGGCCTCCTCATGTGTGAGTGCAAATGCCTGACCTACAGCCTGAGGTCTCTGCTGCTGTCGCTGCTGTCCATGGGGCCTCTGGTATCGTCCCCTCTGGTAGTGCTGTCCCCTGGGCTGCTGGGGTCCACATGCTTGCTGCTGGGCACGGTACTGCTGCTGAGGTGGCTGGGGTGCCGGTGCAATCTGCTGAACGGGTGGAGCTGGGGCTGGTGCTCTCGGTGGTGCTGGAAGCTGAAGCATCGGGGCCTGAGGCTGTCCCCCTCTGAATGGGCAAAATCTGGAGATGTGTCATGTCTCCCCACAGTCATAGCATACTCTGGGCCCACGCTGCTGCTGCTGAGGCTGCCGCTGATACTGATGCTGCCTGGCCTGGCCTGCTGGCCTCTGTCTCTGAAATGGCTGCTGCTGTATGGGCAAGGGCTGCGGTCTGACCAAGGCGGCTCTAACTCGCCTCTGCTGCTGACTGGCCTCTATCCGCTGCAGACGCTCCTCTGCCCAGTAAGCTCTCCTCAAAGCCTCCTCATATGTGGGCAGCTCGATGCAGGACATGCTCAACTGAATCTCATCTCTCAGCCCATCGTCGAACCGACGGATCCTCTCGGACTCAGGTGTGATCAGAGCCTCTGCAAAACGAGAAAGCTGGGTGAAGCGAACCTCATACTGGTAGACAGTCATGCTGCCTTGCACCAGCGCCTGAAATTCCCGCAGCTTGCGGTCTCTGACGTGAGATGGTATGAACTTCCGAAGGAAGTCCGCCCTGAATGCAGTCCAAGCGATCTCGTCTCCTATCGTCTCGAAATGACGCTGAATCGTCCTCCACCAGTCCTCCGCGACTCCCCGGAACATGTAAGCGGCTAACTGCACTCTCTGCTGACCGGTGCACTCGAAGACCTTGAAGATCTTCTCCATCCGCACGATCCATTCGTCGGCCACCAGCGGGTCATCGGCGCCAGTGAACTCAGGCGGTCCCCTTTTGAGGAACCTCTCGAATATGACGTTCGGGTCTGCCTCCCGAACGGATGCCGCTGCTGTGCCTGGCTGAGCCACTCTGTCCATGATGTCCAAGACTTGCGTCTGGAATTGGGCAAAATCCTCGGCCTGCTGCTGCTGCGCCGACGCCTGGGCCTCCTGGGAAATGAGGAAGGCCTGCAAGAACCTCTGGAAACGCTGCTCGAAGTCTGGCTGACTACCGGCTGCTGGCATCATATATGATGGAGAACCTTCTCTAGACATCTGTTAAGAGAAAGAAATTAGGTTAGTTTAAGTCCAACACTTAGGACTACACTGATTCTACCCGATCCATCGACCCTACACGTACTCCCACACTGAGATCCTCACTACGTCCTAAAGTTTCTAGTGTATTTTATTTCCTAGAGACTTGCCCGCTCTGATACCATAAAATGTAACGCCCCAATTCCGGATACCGAAAAAACCGTCAAAGTACCGAAATTGGCGCGCTACTTCCCGGAAAATCCGAGAACTTCCAAGATCGTAGGTCCGCAGTGAGGTCCAATTTAAAACTTTTTCATCAACATAATAACAATGGTTAATTGCGGAAGCATGATAGTATAGCGGAAGCCATATCAGAGATAGCGGAAGCATAAGGTATCATCCATATATCAAATATAAATGGGCTGAAGTCCAGCCTAAATGTGACAATAGTATAAAACCAAAGTTAATTACAATAATACCCTTTCACTACAACAGACTCTCTCAAAAAAAATCCCAAAACAAAGATATCACTCAACCCCAGGTGTAGGCTCTCCAATCACCGGCTCGACCTCATGGTCGGCCTGTCCCCATCCGTAGTCGCCTGCTACGGGCACCTCAACGAGTGCGAACGCATCGCCCTCGAACTCGGGGTCAAGACCTAAGCACCAAGAGTGGGTCAGATCTAAAGATCTGGCAAGTCACAATATGCAGATAATATAGAATGTATGCATCAAAATGAGTAGAGACATGTATAAAGTTAAGAGAGTAACAAAGGTACATATGCTATGCAGTCGTGCAAGATAACAATGTAGAATCATAATAAGCATAACAGTAATAAACCTACACAATATGGCACATCCACATAAGCTGGTCACCGCGGGATATTATGCCGCGGCCCTCCCATACTGAACACAGTCGCGGTAGGGATCCTAAGCTAATGCTAGGGATTACTAACCCTGCAAAATATCATCAACATCATCCACAACGACCGGAACCGGCATCACACCGTCCGTCCCAACAGTGCTCATCATGATAGCCACACAACAAATCTCAATAGCTCCTACCAGTGATGATCAGTCCAACTGGCTGAGCTTAAATCAACTGAGTGAATGTCTATGCCGACTCGAAAACAATAAAGGTCTGTGTCTGTCTAGGCTTTACCTTGCGTGAACAAGGTCCTAACAAAAGTCCCTAAGAGGTCCAAGTACTCAATATAAACTGTGGATCATAGTCCAAGTCCAATTCCATCATTGGATCCATACCAAGGCCCACCAAATACATGGCCTGATCTATAACAGTCCATATGAGATACAAGTCCATATTCAATGACATATGATCCATTTACAACCTTAATGGGTCACAAGCCCATACAATCTAACCTCTCCATTCTAGGGTAATTCACATCCAACTTAGGCCATAAAAAGGGCCCGCCTAGCCACAGACACGGGTCAATGATCCACCAAATCAGATTACCGGGTCACCTCTAAGTATTCCTAGGTTTAGGTCCTCCATTTTCCATTTAATTAACAGGTATGAGCAATAATAAGGACAATAGAGTGATAGTCATAGTATGAGGGAGATGAATCTCCAAGTACACGAATCATAGGGAGATAGCAACAGTCCAACCTAGGTAAATGGTCCACTTTCGGATACAGGTCCATCTTAGGTAATTCGATCTTTAAGTGAAACCACAGATGCTAAGGAATATTGTGTTTGGTGCTTAGAAGTTATGTGCATCATTTGGTAACGTATAAAGGTCGAATCATCTTAGATTACATAACCTGGACTTTAATTAGTGGACCCCACGAGTCAAGGTTGAGCCGTACCATTGACTCGTGGCTGGCACAGTGATGGAAGTCTATTTGAATGGTCAATGGGCCCTACATATGATTGCAACAATAGAAATTAGAATCTGGGGATCGTCACTGTACACAGTGTGCTCAGCCGACCTCCTGGCCTGGGCGGTCAGCTCGGCACACTGGGTCCAGAGAAGGAAAAACACCCTGCAGGCAAAGCCTGTTTGTCCAGGACTTCCTGTGAGTTCGGCTAACCCCCTGGCCTGGGTGGTTGGCCGTGCGCACTAGGAATTATGGCTGGAAGAAATGTCCCAGGTTCTAGTCTCCTTTGTTGAAATCCCACCTTTTTGGAAATCCATCTCGGAGTTCTGCTAAGCAATGGAGCTCAATTGAATACTCAGTTCGGCTACCCAACTCAGTTCGGCAAAGGCCTAGCTCAGTTCGGCCACCCAACTAAGTTCAGAAAAATGCATTGAGTTCGGCTAGGCATTGAGGTTGGTCAAGCTCATAGCTTGGTTAAGCACTGAGTTCGGCTAAGCTCGAAGTCCGGTCTGGCACAGAACCCGGTCTGGCGCTGAGCTCAGTAAAACACTGAGTTCGGCCACAACACTGAGTTCGGCCGTAACACTGAACTCGGCTTTGAGCACTGAGCTCGGCCTAGACACTTAGCTCGGCTAAACGCGAATCTCATCCTAACCATTATGCTCGGCAGAACTCTGAGTTCGGCTAGTGTTGAATCCAGCCATCGCTGAGTTCGGCCAGTGCTGAGCTCGGCAGTTGCTGAGCTGCGCTAACGCTGAGCTCGGCAACCGCTGGGCTCTGCAAGTGCTGAGTTCGGCAGTTGCTGAGCTGCACTAATGCTGAGCTCGGCAACCGCTGGGCTCTGCAAGTGCTGAGCTCGGCCATCGCTGGACTCTGTCCCATCTCTCCTATCAGTATTGTGTTCTGTTACAAAACCCAGTTCTGCGACAGGACACAACTTCTCTTCATTAAGCACAGGAATGGTGGTCCACCTCTGATCAGAATCCAGATCAAGTAGCACCCTATGGTCGCACAGGCCCCCTCACATAGACGTAGGGTCCTGATCTACCAAGGGTGATCCTACTTCGATTCCGATCTCAATACTGCGAGATGGGTTCTCGTCATTCCATCTCCGGAAACTCATTCCCGTGACCCAATTCTTCTGGGATTCTCCATAGACCATTACAGAAGCAAAATAAATCATTCCTACATCATCCACCCATCATCAACCGGCCATTGATCATCCAAATGAGGTAATCCCATCCATCAATGGCCAAAGGAACCAAACAAACATGCTCAAGGATCGATCTAAACATATATATCACAAATTGGAATTCTACTGCAAATCAAAGGAAGGAAACATGCAATCTAGACTACCAGCACAGTGCACTTGCCTTGATCAATTGAAGGTAGAAGGAAAAGAGAGAAAAACCACAGAGAAAAGAGAAAAGGTCTCGACAGTAGCTCTTATGGTGCAGGTCGATCTCGGCTGGCCTTCTGTTAAGGGATTTCTGGGGCGAGGAAGAGAAAAGAGAGATTGGAGGGGAAGATGAGGGTTCGTTGGAGAGAATTGGGGAAGGAGAAGAGAGAAGAGATTGAAACTTGAGAGAAAGGAAAAAGGAGATGAACAGTACTCGTTTGGGCAGGGGAGGGTTTTGTTTATATAGGTTGGGTTTTTGGGTTAGGGACAAAATTGCCCTTGGGGTTAGAATAGGATTAGGGTTAGGGTAGAGGGTATTTAGGTCTTTAGGTGGGCTTCTAGAAGATTCTTTGGTGCAAACCCCCTATAGTAAATACAAAAACTCTAGCTAGGGCCTCTAACAAACTAACTAACTCTAAGAATAACAAAAGACCCCCTATTGACTCTACTAATTACACCGCTAGACTAACCCTAGGAAAATACATAACTACCCTCACTAAGTCCCATAATTAATATAATTAAAATACTAAGGCTAATATATAGTATTCAAATTCACATTGAGGGCCCACCAGAGGTGGGGTCTCACAGGACGCCTTTGGCGGTAGGGGTACCATCGGATCCGCCCTCGGGCCCTGCCCTGATGTGGCCTCAGCCGCTGGATGCCGCCATGTCAGTGATCTGGCGAAGATTGTGAGCGGCTGGATGTCGCATCTGTCCTGCTAGCTCGCGCCCCTACTCCTCCACGTGCTTGATGACGTGGAGGGGGCGAGGGGCGCAAGCGGAGGTCCTTTCTTACTTCGGCTCCCGTCCCGGCTCTTTCAGCCGAGGTGGAGCTCTCTGCCGAGATGGCCGAGCTCGGCGCTAGTGGCCCGGAGCTGCTTGACTTCGGCCGGACCTCCTGTCCTGGCAGCCGGGGTGAGCCTGGTGCCACATGGATGGCACGCGGATGGCACGTGAGAGTGCTTAGACTCATCTGATGGCTGTGATTAGCGTAATCCTGTGGCTCTGGAAATCTCCCCACACAGCTTCGTTTTATAGATAGGCCAAAATCAAAAGTCATGCTATAATCTCCTGAAACGTAGATGGTGATGTGTTTTTGTTTTTTTTGTCTGGTGGGGAACTTAGAATGTAGTGGAAGTTAATCCTTAGATCTTTTAAGTTCTCTTTAACAAAAATGGAAAAAAGAAAAAAAAATACACTCTTTTACATTCTATTGCATCTAAAGCACCCTAGGAGCTTATTTATTTGCACTAGAATTCATAGAAATGAAATACATTGGATGGTTAAAATTGAAGATTAGAGGTGAGTTTTCCAAATTAAAGATCAAATAAGATTTTTTTTTTAGGAAAATAGAATAAAAACAAGGTACGATTGATGCTCGTTTTTTACCTTTAATCTTCAATTCCTATATATTTTAGTGCAAATAAACAAAGCCTAAAAGTAATGAAAAACTGAAGACTTGTGATCTCAATTTTCTAATTTTCTTTTATTTTAATAAAAGATCTATTTTTATTATATCAATACGGTATCTACAGATAAACCAATAAGTGAAGGTTTCGGCTTTAGTTAATGAAGTGTCCGAAACAATATTTTATAACTTAACTTAATTCGCATGGTTAAGAATAGCATGTGTGCTAAAAAAAGAGTGGCTTTTAGAAGCGGAAAAATCCTCTTTTATCGGCAGTTTTTTTTTTCCGCCATAGAGATTTTTTTCCACCGTTAAAAGTGTTATTTTCGCCTCGGACATAGCGTTTAGGCTTTTCTTGTAGTTTTAGCGGCATAAAGAAAATATCCACTGCTAAATGTGGGTTTTCTGCCTCTAAAAGTCACTTTTTTGTAGGATCATGAGGCCATACGAAAGCCCATACAAGTAGAAAAAAAAAAGCCCACACGAGAAGGGAGAGTCCCATAAAATTAGAAAGACGAAGCCCACGAAATACAAAGATATGAAAAATAGGTAAACTTTAGACAACTGGAGAACATGCAGGTCGCCAACCAACTGAGTCCAAACATTAATAGGCCTTGGAAATTTCTCCACCTACTCAACAAATGGCTTCTCCTACAACATTAATAGAACTTGGAAGTCTCCTCACCAACTCAGCAAATAACTTCTCCTCTTTCAGCTTCAAAGTTAACATGTGGCATCTTTTTTTCAATGATGATAAGATGCCTTCACTTGTTTTCATTTAGGACCCATTTGGAAGTGCAAATTGATACACCTGTAGCAGTGAGTTTATTTTGAAAGGTTCAAATATAACAGCTGAACTCCACCATTCACCCCTTCAAAAGAGTGTTGAGTGTGACAAATCAAAGTATCCGAATTCGTAAGTTTATAATATAATATCATTTACAATCTTATATTTATATTTCAATGACTTGGTGAATGGCTAATGTTTCCTTTTAAACCGTCCATGACTACCGGGAAAACTATTATCAAACGATCACATGTGACGAATCAATGGATTTTCATTAATTAATAATTAGGATCATACTTGTTCGTTTCTTTAGTACTCCAGTCAACGGAATTGGGATCCAAGAGAGCCCATACAAGTGAATAGAGGAAGCCAACACACCGCCTACAAAAAAGAAATAGTGGCATATCTAGGGATTGATCACTGGGTGGGTAGCCAACCAACTGAACAACCCCTTTTTTGTCGGGGTCGTTTTTTTTATCAATAGTGAGATAAGACCCCTTGTTAAAACACGAAGAAAATAATTATTTGGAGCAGCTTAGATTCAATATAGTAGGCCTTATTATTTCCATGTTTTAATCATCCTCACAATTTCAAGAAATTATGTCTTGGAAAATGTCGAAAAATCCCAAATTCAAAATCTTTTCAAGGATATATTTCTTGTTGGGGTCATACTTTGATCATAGTGAGATACGACCCCTTGTTAAAACATGAGGAAAATAATTATTTTGAGCAGCTTGGATTCAATATTGTAGGCTTTATTATTTCCATATTTTAATTATCCTCACAGTTTCGATAAATTATTTCCAACCCACGAAGCTGACCCAAAGTTGGACCGATATATAGTTCAGGATTTTGGGATGATGTTTCCAATCCTATTAATATATGTGTCACTATTCTAGGTTGGGTACTGATACGTACCCTTTTACATAATAAAATGAAAATAAAAAAAAAATAGAATGGGAAAGAAAGAGTCCACTTCGAGGGGGATAAAGACGTCCTAAGGTTCAATTCGAGGAGAACCACAACTCCTAAGACGAGCAAAGCCTCGAATTGTTCTTCATTCATATATTCAATCATATGGCATCTACAAATATTTATACATATACCATAATTGTTAAAACTACTTTACCACTAACCCACTAACTACTACTCCACTAACCCACTATCTCTCCAGTCTTCCACATACATAAAGCATATTTACATACAATCTGGACAACAAAATTTTAAATACAATTAAGAATCCTAATAAAACTAATTCCTAAATAAAACATACTAATAAAATATATAATACCGAAATTAAATAATAGGTATGTATCAGGTACATACACGGAGATCAAACCAACCCAAATCCCACCTAGCCAATCATCATCATCCCCACCACAAAAGATGTATCCAAGTTGGGTTCAGTTTAGATCCATGGGGTAATCGTATATGATGCAGAACAAGCCACAAAACAGTTTCTTGAAATGTGAAGATAGTAAGAAATAAAACATAATGGATAGTATCACTATCAACTATCAACTCTAATCCATAGCCAAAATAAATGATCAGCCAGTTCGTCCATTCAGATACCCAATCATTCATCAACAACCCTTTCATAGGAGTAACTGCTCTGTCAGTCTTCCATAGCCAATATAAATGGGGTCTGCTAATTGGGTAAGTGCTACTGCGACCTGTCCAACGTAATTTTAGTATATAATCAGCAATCACCTATCCACATGGGTGATCTAGGTGATAAAAATACAAGAATATTTACCATCCTCATTCTTTGCCTTGCATTGAGCACCTCCTCATCTGTATTTACTCTAATCACCAGTAGTTTAAAGCAACTGATCACCAAAAGTGTAAGGAAGTTTTGAGTGGAAATGAATATGGATAGGGACTACTCCAGCAACGCTGATAAAATAAGGAAATTGGAATCATTATATCAGGATCAGAGTAGATAAGAAATTAAGAATCCAACAAATACTTTCCTAACTATCAGTCACCCTTTTGTTATGGTTGTAGGATTATATAGAATTACTGCCGAATAGTGTGAGGTAATCAAGGAACAAGAAGGTAAAATCATCTGTAGGCTGATCCTTCATCATGTAACAAACCCAATTCATCAAATCAGGCATGAAAAATCCGAGCCCAATCTGTTCAGCTGGCCTTGTGTCACCACCCACTTTTCAAACATTAACTTGTAATGTAGATGCTGATCAGTAGACTACTATAAAGGCAAGAAATTAACAGTCAGGATTGTCTCATTAATTAGATTTTTTTTTGGTTGGATAGATATGGGATCAAATTTCAAGGGCATACCCTAGAAAGAAAATCTAGTTTATCTAGGTCATTGGACTGGTAAGATAACGAGTCGGCTGTCTTGGTGGGACCCACATGTAATCTCATGTGAATGACCACCAAATAATTAAAAGTGACACCCCTCACCTGGATCTACCAAATGGAGTTATGAGAGGGAAAGGATGCCTGTTAATATAATTCTAGGAGGAATTTTAAATTTTCCTAAAAGTTATTCTTTTGAGGTGGAATTTCAAATCCTTTCTCTTGATGGAGCATTTCAAATTCGAATAAAATGTATAGGGAATGTACTTTTAGGAATTTCAAAAGATCATTTGAGGCCATTTAGATGGCTGAAATTTTGGTGAAAGAAACATTGAAATTCAAACATGAAGGAATAAGATGTTACATCATGCCCAAAAAGCCCTAAACATAAAATATTCTTGTAAAATTCTAAGTAAAGAAATAGGCTTGAGGGTAAAAGTTCACTCAGACAGATACGCACAGGAGGAAAGAAGGGAGACCCACCACCTCTAAAAATGATGGGTCCATATGCCAGTCTTGCATGGATGACTAAACACAGGTGGGCCACACCATTTTCCACTAACAGCCATTTCAGAGCGGCGAGCATTTGAGCTGTGAGTAAACAAAAGCTTTGATTGTGGAATCACAGCCAATAGACAAGATTTAGACCATTGGAAATCGCAGGATTTCTAGGTTGGGCCTCTCCTTATTGGATTTAAAAATCGTTATTTTTTGCGGATTTACACAAAGAAACCAATTTTTTCTGGTTATATGTATCTATATGCATGATAGAGATGTAAGATCCTCATCCATACATATCTTTGGTGAAGAATTCTTATTACATGTGCAATAAGAAATCCTCACATTTAATCAGATGTGAAATAAGAGAGAGTAATTATGAGAGGGAGATTTAGGGCCTCTTTATTTACCAAAATTCCTTATAAGAATTTGCTATGTTGGGATTTTTTTTAATATAATGTCTATGTGTAGATCTGCAAAATTAAAGTTTTTTAACTCCAATAAGGGGATGCACAACCTAAAAATCCTAGGATTTTCACTAATCTAAATCCTATCTAATGGCCAATCTTCCGCAATCAAAGCTTTTGATTTTCTCACAGCTCCCATGCTCGATCTGAAATGGCTGTTAGTGGAAAATGGTGTGGTCCACCTGTATTGAGTCATCCATGCAAGACAGGCAGATTGCCGGACCCATCATTTTTAGAGGTAGGCTCCCTTCATTCCTCTTGTGCGTATCTGGGTGAGTGAACTTTTTCCCTAAATGCTGATGGAGACCTATTTGGATATTACTTTAGGCCGATTCCTTAGACAATGATGGTAGCCTAAAAACAGTAGCCGAGTCATCTTTCCACATAAATCCTACCCAACTTTTCTCGGCAAGATGATTACTTATTCTACTACCTCATGCGGTCTCTCCCTCACTTGAAAAATCAATGGACCCTCACCCTCAATAAGAGGAGTGTCGTCCTACATGCCCAGCCAGAGAAAAAAAACGCCTTAGCTGGGTCTTTCACAAGACACACAACTGCCTTCATCTTTGAGAATCTCACCTTAGGCTTCTAGATCTGTTAGCTTCTCTTCTGCAGATATGGCTGGTGGGTCTTTTGGGCCGGCCGGAGTGGCCAAGGAAAGGGCTGATCAATACAAAGGAAAGGTCACCTTGTATGTGATCATGGCTTGCTTGGTTGCGGCCATTGGTGGGGCTATCTTCGGATACGACATTGGAATCTCAGGTAAGATCCTGAATTGGGTTTGAATTATTGATTCAGGCAAGATAACCCAATAAACACATATCCCTTATGTGATTGATGATTTATCCATTCTACTGTGCATTTCATTGGATGTTATAACATACGCTACATCCCAATTCACTTGATTTGAAGATTTTGGCATAATAAATGGTTGTTTTGGGTTTCTGAATATTTTGGCAGAATGGTTGGTTATATATGTGAAAAATCGTGTTAGCCTTTGGTGTCTCATCTCTCATGTTAGCCTTTGGTACTAATGAAAAGATGTTCAAATATCAATTGTGTACCTTGAAAGATCTGCAAATTAATTGGGATTTGTGGGACATCAAACTTTGCTAATCACGGGACTAATAAGTCAAAATTGGCAGGGGGTGTGACATCCATGGATCCATTCTTGGAGAAGTTCTTTCCTGCGGTCTACAGGAAGAAGAATTATCAATCTAAGAGCAACTACTGTAAATATGATAACCAAGGCCTCTCAGCTTTTACGTCTTCGCTTTATCTCGCCGGCCTGGTTGCGTCGATAGGGGCTTCGACGGTGACCAGAAAATACGGTCGCCGGATTAGTATCATATGTGGGGGATTCAGCTTCCTCACGGGAGCGGCACTCAATGCCGGAGCTGTGAATTTAGCAATGTTATTGTTGGGCCGTATCATGCTCGGAGTGGGGATTGGATTTGGAAATCAGGTGATTCTTCTTCTTTTTCCTTCTTCTTCTTGAAAACACAGATTTTCATCCAAAACGGTCCACAACGCCCACAGGTCTTACTGTGCACCTTTTACACACATTAAGGTAGAAAAAAGCAGGACCATGTTAAGGTTAGGGGTATTTTTTGGCCAACCAAAGTTGACCCCTTTATTAAGGGGTACATTCAATGATGAATTCTTATGTATTTTATAAAAATGGACCGGGCCTTTGTATGAATTGTTATTTGAAATTTTTTTTTTTTTTCACATTTAGGTATATAAGAAAATATAACACTTCACCTTTTCTTTTTTCTTTTTTTTTTTTTTCAAAATCTACAACTTTATTTATGCGACGTTTATGTATATGCTTTCCATTTGTTTTTTAATGATTTAAGGATAAAATGCCTCAAATGACCCAACCAACTTGCCCAAAATAGGATTTGTCAAGCAGGGTCTTAACCCAAACCAGATGGGCCAAACAGTTCTAACTGGGCCTAACTATGCTCAATTACTCAGTTTATAATCAGGCCGAGTCAACTCAATTGGAAAAGAAAATTGATATTGACACTCATTTTTTTTTAATGAAGGCACTCCAATTCAAGCCAATTTCTTTCTCATCAGTTACCTTGAAAATGAGTGCCTCCATAAAAAAAGAAAAAGAAATGCTAATATCAATTTTCTTGAAAAATTATGGTCTTCAAAACTGAGTCTATAACACTGAAATGTTTGTAGAAATCGTTATTGTTGAGTATGACCCATATCTATAGTTACCATATCCTTTTAACAAGGGGCGATTCAAATCAAGGACTACTGTCTGCTTACTTGTTACTTGATCTTTTGACCCTTTATAGGCCACCAATTGGACAGCTAGGCTTGTCCAAAAGCTAGGGACCCTTCATGGCGACACCCACTAGAAAAGTCTGCTAATTAAACTGAAAAAGACTTCGCCTTTCACCAATAGTGGGTGACTTTCCCTCAAAAAGAATGTCAAAGGAATCCCTGTGACAGATACCTAAAATATGGTTGAAAATGGGCTAGGCCCAGCAATGCCGATCATGGCCAACTGCAGCCCATCTATTATGGTGACACATACTCAGCCCGTGGTCTTCGGATTCATCTCATCCCCAGACCAATTAGTTATTGGGCTAGATATTAAAGCAAGCCATATCCGGCCCAAATGCTGAACTAACCAGTCAGTTATCTAGCAGTCTAACCAAACAAGCATCCCAAGTTGTCTAAATCTATCCGCGCTAGGCCAGAGTTCCATCCACTTTGGGCTGAGTTTAATATGAGATTTGGTACATGGGTTGATCATTTTAACTAAAGGTGTGCCAGATGGTTCGCCTAAAATGGTCCACCTATGGGGATTAGTTGAGAGCCCAAATTATCATCCCAGTCAGTGATCCGTGTAAAATTGTTAAACCTTATAACTAAATAAGCTCGAGTTTTGGACTTGATTTGGCCCAATAAAGCCCTGCCTAGATGCACCCTAACCAAAGGCAGGAACTTTTTGGTACCTTTGATGTGATTTGAGTTACAAAAATTAGAGAGCCCTCCTTCATTATAACCAAAAAAGTTTTCTAGTACACCCATCCATCAAAGAAAAATACTGCATGGTTCAGTAATCCAGATTCTTAAGCTGATGGCCCCCATATGTTCCTTATTGAAAGATCTTGGCAGGCAGATCCTTCTTTTTTTTCTTCTTTCTCATCCAAAGATATGCATCTTTTCCACTGATTGAATAGTTAAGATCTCCCCAATGTGGGCATTTTTGCAACATCCCCCATGCATCAGCCATAAATCAACTTTCAGAAAATTGAACCATGGTCAAGCTTGTAGAGAATGGTGCATCAGAATTTTGAACCATGGGCTGTACTTGTAGATAATGGTGCATCATAACCCTGTGACCATGGTCAAGCTTGTAGAGATTGGTGCATCAGAATTTTGAACCATGGGCTGTACTTGTAGATAATGGTGCATCATAACCCTGTGACTCCTTGCATTCCTTGACCTTAATGTTCCAGACATGGTGTGGATGATATGAGAATTGAAATCTATTTGCTTTATAAAAAAGATACCAATGAACTTCCATGAAAAAGCAATAGGAATTCACATTCGAAGGATTTCCTGCACTAAATTTCTAGTATGAAATGAGTCAATCATCCACTTCTGTATCTTATTGAACAAAACTGGTAACATTGTTCCTCTGTAGGCGGTCCCACTTTATCTATCGGAGATGGCGCCGGCCCACCTCCGTGGAGGGCTGAACATGATGTTCCAGTTGGCCACAACCCTGGGCATCTTCACTGCAAACATGATCAATTATGGAACAGAGAAGATCAAGCCATCGGGATGGAGAGTGTCCCTTGGCCTAGCTGCAGTCCCTGCACTGCTTATGACAGTAGGAGGATTCCTACTTCCTGAGACACCCAACAGCCTCATTGAACAAGGATTGAAAGTCGAGGGGCGGATAATACTAGAGAAAATCAGAGGCACCCGCGAAGTTGATGCTGAGTTCCAAGACATAATTGAAGCGAGTGAGCTTGCCAATTCTATAAAACATCCTTTCAGGAACATACTAGAGTCGAGGAATAGGCCTCAGTTGGTGTTGGCGATATTCATGCCTATGTTTCAGATTTTGACCGGCATAAATTCAATACTGTTCTACGCTCCAGTCCTGTTCCAAAGCATGGGTTTTGGAGGCCATGCTTCTCTCTACTCTTCAGTTTTAACAGGAGCTGTTCTCGCATTGTCTACGCTGGTCTCAATTGCAACTGTCGATAAATGGGGTCGGCGAGCTTTACTGATTGGCGGTGGGATTCAGATGATTGTATGCCAGGTATGGAGTTCATGCACAGAAAGGAATTTATTAGGGGAAGAATGGAAATTGGAAATCATATCAGAGGGAATCATGTTAGTTTTAATTTGTACAAACAGAAGTAACACAGCATTTTGAGGAGCATGGAAATTTAAAACCACATCAGATGGAATGACCAGCGGGAAAAACCCACATTATGATCACTATTTCTACAATCATCATCATGAAAGCTTTGTCCCAATTTTGCTGGGGGGTCACTATTTCTACAATCATCTAATTTTTTTTCTTTTTCAGAACAGCTTCTGTTTCTACTGTTTCAGGCAGAAAACATGTCCCCTGTGAAATGTGTTTCTATCTCGAGTTTAAATCCACTTTCCACACAAAATGTGGAAAATGGTTTCTCCTCAGAGAAGGAAAACCGCCAAAAACATTAGCAAAAGGAACAGCAGAAAATTAACCTCCCTCATAAACCACTTTCATTTTCAATAGAAATGCACTGCAAAAACTTACCCTATATAGATTGAAATTTCTTAACTAACCAAAATGTACTAATATGGATAACATAAATAGGTGAAATCAATGGACTATAGCTCAATTACTTTTTTGTTTCCAATACTTCTTACTCTATGCACGAATTGAACATTCATTGAAGTGGTCATAATCAATATCCAATTTCCTAACAATTGTCGCATTTGCATGATTGAAACAGATAATAGTGGCTATAATACTTGGTCTCAAGTTCGGCAATGGTCAGGAACTCTCAAAAGTCTATTCAATACTGGTCGTTTTTGTCATCTGCCTATTTGTTGCAGCCTTCGGATGGTCATGGGGACCGCTCGGCTGGACAGTCCCAAGCGAGATCTTTCCATTAGAAACCCGATCAGCAGGACAAAGCATAACAGTATCTGTCAACCTCTTCTTCACCTTCGTCATCGCTCAAGCTTTCCTTTCTCTACTCTGCGCTTTCAAATTCGGGATCTTCCTCTTCTTTGCAGGATGGATAACTATCATGACCATCTTTGTGTTCATCTTCCTGCCCGAAACAAAAGGCATCCCAATAGAAGAAATGGTTCTCTTATGGAGAAAACATTGGTTCTGGAAGAAGATAATGCCACCAATTCTAGTAACTGATGAGAAAGATTCTGGAAAGTCACCTGTAGTCGATGCTTAATGCAATGGTTTTCAAACAATATAT
Source organism: Litsea cubeba (assembly GCA_012931725.1). Lineage (NCBI taxonomy): Eukaryota > Viridiplantae > Streptophyta > Magnoliopsida > Laurales > Lauraceae > Litsea > Litsea cubeba. The sequence continues at coordinate 86,995,822 of CM022949.1, read as the reverse complement.
GAACTTATTACGGCATCCATTCGATCTTTCGAATAGGACAACCTCATACTTGAACCATGGTCCATAGTCGGCTCTTCAACAGCATTCTCTTCTGCTGGCTCTATTGATCCTTGGATTTCTCTGGAATTGGTTTTTTTTATCCAATCAATGTAAAGTAGAAAGGTATCTCTCTATTTTCTAAATAGTGGAAGCAATCTAAACTACAGTGGTGGTTTGGAAAACTTTATCCTTCGTGTTAATTACAACAGTCAGGCCTTCAAGTATACAAAAGCTCAGGGCTTTAACCATCTTTCTACAATGTTGAATAATAGATCCTTAATCATGATGTTGGAGATGGCCAAAATCAAAGTTGTTAACTAAACCATCCAATTTTCACTATTTTGCCTCTCTTTAAAAGGTCCCTGAGATGAACCATATCAATGAACCAAAGGAAATGCTTACTTTGTTGCACAATGCGAAATGCTGCACAAAATGTTGAAAGAAAATGAGGCCAGTGTGCTCCAAATAGAAGGCTTCATTCATGGAGGATGTAGGGATCTTCAAGCACCAATGATAAGAGGCCTTCATTCTAGGGAGCTCATGTAGAAAGTGTTAGAAGTTGCCGCTAGAATCTCAAGATATCGCGTACAGATTAAATGCGGAAATAACGATGATCGAAGATCATACCTGCGAGATCTCTCTGATTTGACCTCGGTAACACAGCAACTCGAAAATCCCAAGATCTTCTACTGTATTCCTTTATGCTAGAATCCGCACCAAGGAGTGGGCCTCTTCTGCGAATTCTCTCGGCTCTCAAAAACGAGATTTCTCTTGTATATTTTACCTAGAGAGCAATAGCGCATATATAGGCTACAATAGGGACCCAAAGAAGTAAATAAGGAATAGGCTTCTTATGGAATCAGGAAACCCTAATTCGACCCAAATTAGAATCCTAGTTCCATAAATTACAATTCAGTCTACTAGAGAATTATAATTGCACTCCTATCCTTATTCTCAAAATAATATTTCGAGCTTCTTGTTATTAAATGTTTATTAATCTCCTCACGTTAAGATTTCAGATATCCATCGATTAAATAATTACTGACATCTCCCACTTAATTAATAGATATCTTTATAATTCCTTGAGACCTTACGCTTAACTTATTTGATATGTCGGACACAAAGTCCACCTGCAGGGGTTGACATTATCAAAACTTATAAGCTTCATCAAGGGGATATCATCAATCCCTATTACGGGACGTGGATTCCGTCAATAAACTAATATGCACCATACACACAGTGTAGTCATCCAATTTACTGAGATTATTGACCCATAAAAGATCTCACTCCTTTGTAAATCAAAATGTGAAACACTAAATGTATGTGTATATTATTTATATCGGGATTAAGAGTATAAGCACTCATTATAACCATTTGGATTTTAATCGTCTTATATAGTCAGTATAAAGACAATAAACCCAAAAAACGGTCATGTTCAATACACACAAAGTGTACTAGCATAATGAGTTAAAAACTATACCGTTTCCCGCAGCCAAGACAAGCTTGCTGAAACATCATGCTACAATCATACCGATGGTGTGTCCAAATCCATCTAGATTGTGAACAACAACTTATATTCTATAAGAACCGACAAACAAGTCTTCCGTGTATAAGTAGAACTCTATACACCAACTTGTCTACTTCATAGAATAAAAGACACAAACATGCACAATCCTAAATAATGCAATCATTTGCCCATAAAAATTCTCATTAAGATGAAAAACCAAAATATACTAATAAATAAATCAGTCAAAGACAAATACATAAAAGTATGCTTTTAGTATAAATTTCCAACAATGCTCATCTCCTACTTAAACTCAAAGCCATGCTGACATGTATTTCAACCACATGCCTTCAACATGACTACCAAAGCTCTTAGCTGGTAAGCTCTTTGTAAAAGGATCTACCAGGTTATCCGCTGATGCAATCTTGGCCACAATAATATCACCCCTTTGTACGATTTCTCGTATGAGATGATATTTACGCTGAATGTGCTTACTCTTCTTATGCATCCTGGGCTCCTTTGCATTAGCAACCGCTTCGGTAATATCACAATAAAGAATTATAGGTGATTTTACCGAAAGCACGACTTCTAGATCTGTCAAGAAGTTTCTGAGCAAAACTGCCTCCTTGGCTGCTTCAGAAGCTGCCACATATTCGGCTTCCATGGTAGAGTCAGCAGTACATGATTGCTTGACACTCCTCCAACTTATAGCTCCACCTCCCAAGGTAAATACAAATCCTGAGGTCGATTTTCTGGCATCATTATCTGACTGGAAGTCCGAATCTGTGTACCCAATGGGTATCAAACTATCGGTCTGGTAAATAAGCATATAATTTCTAGTCCTCTTAAGGTACTTAAGTATATGCTTTACCGCAGTCCAATGTTCTCTCCCTGGATTAGACTGGTATCTGCTAATCATGCCAACGGCAAAACAAATATCAGGTCTAATACATAGCATTGCATACATGAGGCTTCTCACCGCCGAAGCATAAGGTACTTCTTTCATTTTTTCTATCTCATCAGGTATTTTAGGACACTGATCCTTGGATAAAGTAATTCCATGCCTGAAAGGAAGGAATCCTTTCTTGGAATCTAGCATGCTTAAGTGGGCAAGAATCATATCAATATAAACCGCTTGAGATAAGCCCAACATTCTCCGTTTCTGATCTCGCACTAGCTTGATCCCTAGAATGTGACTAGCTTCTCCTAAGTCCTTCATATCGAACTGACTGCTCAACCATACTTTGACCGAAGATAACACCGCAACATTATTTCCAATGAGTAGGATGTCATCTACATAAAGTATTAAGAAAGTCACTACACTGCCATTGCACCTCTTATACACACAGGGTTCATCAGGGTTTTGCTCAAAACCATAAGAGGAAATGGCTTGAACAAAACAAATGTTCCAAGATCTAGATGCTTGCTTAAGTCCATAAATGGACTTCTTAAACTTGTACAACATGTGCTCACGGCTATCAACTACGAATCCATCTGGTTGTACCATATAGATACATTCATCAAGATTTCCATTGAGGAAAGCTGTTTTGACATCCATTTGCTAAATTTCATAATCAAAATGAGCTGCAATGGATAAAAGAATTCTGATGGATTTCATCATGGCTAATGGCGAGAAGGTCTCCTCATAATCGATTCATTCTTTCTGAGTAAATCCTTTCGCAACAAGCCTAGCTTTGAAGGATTCAATCTTTCCATCCACCCCTCTTTTCTTCTTGTAGACCCACTTTCAACCGATATGTTTTATCCCCTCTAGTAGTTCTACAAGATCCTAGAATTGATTAGAGTACATAGACTCCATTTCTGTTTTCATAGCTTGTTGCCATAGATCTGCATCTTTGTCTTGGAGTGCATCATTATAGTTACAGGGTTCGGTATCCTACTCGTCAGGGACTTTATCGAATGACTCTCCCAAGAACGTATACCTCTTGGGTTGATGAATAACCCTCCCACTACGATGAGGCACATCATGTGTCTGTGTATTAGGGTCACATGGTGCTAAAACTACTTCTGGTGAACCATCATTTACATGCTGATCCGGCTCGTCACCCAGCATGTTATTGTTTTCACCTAGAGTACCATCAGCTTGAGACTCGGCAAGTGTAGGTGTCTCTTCCTGTGCTACTGTTAATGGAAAAGTTTGGGTAGGTCTTTCTTCTCTCAATTCCTCTAGAACAATTTTGCTTTTGGGTTTGTGGTCCATTACATAGTCCTCTTCTAAGAATCGAGCATTGGTGCTAACAATGACCTTTCGATCTTTAGGATTATAGGATAAACCACCTTTTGTTCCTCTGGGATATCCAACGAAAATGCAAACTTCCGTTCTTGGTTCCAACTTATCTGTGTTCCTTTTCAGCACATGTGCTGGACTACCCCAAATCCGAACATGCTTTAAACTGGGTTTGCACCCAGTCCATAGTTCTGATGGTGTGGTAGGTACTGACTTAGATGGAACTAAGTTTAGAATGTATGCAGCCGTTTCTAGAGCATGCCCCTAGAATAAAGTAGGTAAATCCAAATAACTCATCATTGACCTTACCATATCAATAAGAGTCCTATTCCTTCTTTCCGCAACACCATTTTGTTGCGGGGTACCTGGTGCAGACAACTGGGATGTGATCCCCTCTTGAACTAAGTAATCCCTAAATTCCCCAAAGAGGTACTCGCCACCACGATCAGATCGCAGTGTCATGATACTTTTACTTAAACGCTTCTCCGTTTCCGCCTTATACTCCTTGAATTTCTCAAAGCATTCAGAATTACGGCGCATTAAGTAAATGTACCCATACCTTGAGTAGTCATCGATAAAAGTAACGAAATACTCAAAGCCACCTCTTGCCTGGACATTCATGGGTCCACACAAGTCAGAGTGAACTAATTCCAACGGTTCTTTGGCCCTAGAGCCTTTTGCCAAAAAGGGACGCTTGGTCATTTTACCTTCTAAACAATATTCACAGACTGGAAGTGCCTCCACTTCCAATGAATTTAATGGTCCATTTGCAACCAGTTTGGAAATCCTTTGAAGATTAATGTGACCCAAGCGTAAATGCCAAAGATACGTTTGGTTCAACTTCGAAGGTTCCTTTCTCTTACACGGTAGGGTAATTGTGTTATTTGATTCCGTTAGTTGCAGTTTAGGAGAGATATGATCAACAATATAAAGATCATCCACCAATGAACCAGAATAGATAAAACGTTTATTATACTTAATAACCACAAATTTATTAAAATAAAGAGAATATCTGTCTTTAACCAACTTGGAAACAGAAATTAAATTCCTCCTAATGGAGGGAACATAAAGACAATCTTTTAATATTAAAGTCCTATCTCTACTAAAACTAAGATAAACATCTCCTACTGCAACTGCTGCCACTTTTGTAGCATCACCCATAAGCAAATAAATCTCCCCATCACTTAGTTGCCTGGTTTCCTGGAACTTCTGCAAAGAATTGCATACATGATTAGTGGCTCCCGTATCTACACACTAGGTACCGGTAAATATAACCGTCAAACATGATTCAACAACTAGTGAATGAAATTTACCTTTATTGTTCACTTTGTTGAGCAAAGTCGGACATTGCTTTTTCCAGTGCCCCGCTTGCTTGCAATGAAAACACTTGCCCTTAGGCTTTTTCACTCCTCCCTGAGTCCCGTTGCCCCCTTGAGGAACCGTATTACGATTCTGACCCTTTTTCTGTTTCTTCTTGCCTTTCGGCTTAGAAACAGAACATTTTTCAGCAATATTAACAGAAGGTGGCTTTTTCAAAAGTCCCTCAGCAGCCTGAAGTTCCTTGAATAATTCCGCCAGAGAAAAATTGAGTTTGTTCATATTGTAATTCATACGAAAATTCTCAAAGGAATCAGTCAAGGATTGGAGGACGATATCGATCTGGGTCTCCCCATCAATTTCAGCTCCAAGGACCTGCAGTTCATTGAGGTGTCCCATCATTTTTAGGACATGTTCCCTCACAGGGGTACCTTCAGTCATCTTAGTGTTAAACAGTTCTTTCATAGAAACCTGTCTAGCCGCCCGATCCTGATCACCAAACATCTCCTTGAGACTGTACATGATGTCATAGGCAGTAGGAAAATGCTGATGCTGAGATTGCAAAACATTTGACGTGGATCCCAACATATAACATCGCGCCATCTTATCAGCCTTGTTCCATTTTTGGTATGCTTGGACGGCCACCTCATCGGTAGAACCATCCATAGGTTTCTCTGGGCATACCTCAGTAAGCACATATTTGTACTCTTCAGCAGTAAGCACAATATCCAGATTTCTATTCCAGTCAATGTAATTAGGTCCAGTGAGTTTGTGTTCTTTGAGAATAATAGCAAGTGGATTGAAAACACCCATCTTAAATCCTGAGAATTATATAATCATAAAATTATGATGGGCAAAATAAAATTATGGATTCAAATAAAAGAATAATGGCTCCCTCTGCCAATAAATAAAAGAATCCGACAGCAATCTAAACACCAATGCATAGTATGCCTAGATGGGAGGACCTCTACCATATTTATTTTGTTCAAATAGGACATAACCTATTAGTCTTACTTTCTCGGCAACAACCCGTGCCGAGTAAAACCAAACAGCTGCCTTAACTTTGGTCCTATAAATAACAGAAGAGACTCAGATGGAGAGCCTACTGTTGTTTATAGCTAAGTATATACCATCATTTAATTCAAGGTCCATTATACTATATTCGGTCCCGTCAGATGGAGAAGTAACCTTATACTAATAATTACCTTAAATTATCCATAAGGGAGATAGTACTGGAGATTCCATAATTAACTCATCCGATGAGGAGGAAGACTCTAAGGCCAACACATAAATTGATTACATCTCCTCCTATAGCAATGATGGAGACCATGGGAACTTAATAGTTTCCCTCTCCCACTTTGTTATTTAACAATGAGGGTTCTTTATAAAACAATTTAATTAAGACAAGTTTGAAATCTAGTAGTAATAGGTAACTATATCTTAACTATTATACAATTCCAAACATAATTAAACAAGTATGATATCATATCAAGCATGTTATGATAATAATAAACATCCAAGCACAAATAAGGAAAGACAGCCAGCAAAAGAGTCCTGGCTATCATGGTCAAGTAGGATCCTTTCGTCTTCTTGATTGTCACTTCTCTAAAACATGCACTTCGCGGAGGGGTCCGAGGGTATCCCCCGGCGGAAAACGAATTTCTGCCTTAAGAACCTGCAACCCTCCTTAAGAAATTCTGCTTACAAAACCTGCGACCCTTCTTAACAAATTCTGCCTATAGAATCTGCAACCATTCTTAAGAAATTCTGCCTACAAAATCTGCAACCCTTCTTAAGAAAACTACATGAAAAAAAATTACATTGGATCCTAAGCCTCCTGACGAATGGAGTTTACATGCTATCTCAATATAATTACATCTTCCTGGAAAAATTACATTGAATCCTAAGCCTCCTGACAAACGGAGTTCTCATGCTATCTCAAAATAATAACATCACCATGATCAATGATAAAATATGTAAAACAGTAACCACGAATTTGATTCATGGGATCCATTCACATAACATACACACATGGTGACCATGATAGCCAAATTAATCGCTGCAAAACAGAGATTAGATAGATCGCTGCAAAACAAGGGTTAGTTGCAACAAAGGCAAATCATGTTTTTTACAGCATCCTATAATCTTACTATGTGATCTTTTAATCCATACGCAGTATCAAGATTGGCTCTGATACCATTGTTAGAAGATGCCGCCAGAATCTCAAGATATCGCGTACAGATTAAATGCGGAAATAACGATGATCGAAGATCATACATGCGAGATCTCTCTGATTTGACCTCGGTAACACAGCAACTCGAAAATTCCAAGATCTTCTACTGTATTCCTTTATGCTAGAATCCACACCAAGGAGTGGGCCTTTTCTGCGAATTCTCTCTGCTCTCAAAAATGAGATTTCTCTTGTATATTTTACCTAGAGAGCAATAACGCATATATAGGCTACAATAGGGACCCTAAGAAGCAAATAAGGAATAGGCTTCTTATGGAATCAGGAAACCCTAATTCGACCCAAATTAGAATCCTAGTTCCATAAATTACAATTCAGTCCACTAGAGAATTATAATTGCACTCCTATCCTTATTCTCAAAATAATATTCTGAGCTTCTTGTTATTAAATGTTTATTAATCTCCCCACGTTAAGATTTCAGATATCCATCGATTAAATAATTACTGACAGAAAGAAGTGGATAAGTAAATAATATTTCTTATTCTTTATGGAACCATTATGATCGGGTATGTACATGGTAGCAGGGGCGGACCCAAGCAGAACAACAAGAATGCGGCCGCACCCGTTAAACCACGGTCCATTTAAAAAAATCCATTAAAAAGTATAGGTCCACCATCAAAATTCACATGAAAATCCTTAATTTGCCCTCAAAACCACACTACCTATTAAGGTTCGCACCCCTCAAATAAAAAATTTGAGTCCGTTACTGCATGGTGGGGCCCTTCTAACTAATGCATTTGATTGGGAACCAATGGCATGTTAGCATGTCTCGACCGACTGTCTTGTGTGATGTGTCTTAATCGCTCAAGTGTCCTCAGTATTCGTGACGGGAGATCAGGACAAATCAGAAATATCTGGTTGCCAAAACGGTCAAACAGAACCTGGTTGTTTTGTTGGGAATGGTGTATGCCCTAAAGCCCACTAGTTGCACTCTCATCTTTTGCTACTGGATATTTATTGGTTATTTAATGGAATGACTCTTTTATGCTTAAACATATATATATGTATGGTTGTGTAAGGCCCATTGTTTCTAGTAAATGAATTAGGTGTGTAGTGTCTACGCACAGATAGGTCTAATTCATGGACAACTGGAAACATCATATTTGTTCATAACTGAGAGATGGAGCTGGGCACTTCATCTTGGTATAAGTTATAATGAGAGACTCTCCTGTATTCAGGGTGACTTACCTGAGTCATGGGAGGGCTTTCCTGGATTCATCTCATTAGTGCATATGCAATGCATTGAACATGACCATGGTAGGTGTGATCTCTAAAATAGTACTATCACAGAAAGAGATCAAGTCACCTCATGCTACTGAGTGACCGGTGCTCTTAATCTTGAGCATTTGTGGATGAACTGACGAAGTCAAGTTCTTGTGCTTTAATTTACTATGGGTGAGATTCTTTTCATGGGTCAACAGCTCTGTGTTTTGGGTACTCGGACTTGATCAGTTGGGACGTGCAGATGCAATAAAGAATCTATGCCATCTAATGATGGAATGATCGTCCCCTAAGAATTATCTGATTAATCATCAAAATCTAAGATCTTAGTATATGGATGTTCCATATGGATATTGAACTTGTGGGTCGCTCCCTGGATCAAGAGAATGATATCCGAATGATGATTATGTTAGGGATATGAAGTTCTAAAGTTTTAGATGTAATCGGGAAGGTTGATAGTACATGTGATAACCTGACTCGATTATGGATGTTACATAGAGGGGCATTCAGGTCATTACACTTAGTAGGTCGAAGACAACCGTCATTTTATGACGAACTTATTATATTATATATTTGTCCTTGGAGTTCAACCATAACTCTTTAGTGGAATGAGTTAAGGTTAAAATGGTCTTTATGTTGCTATGGGTTTAGCATGGACATTTTGGTCATTTTTGGAGCCAATGGCAAATATGTCTTTTGGTCCCTTCTCTAGTCACTTCCCAAGATTGGCATGGTTTCCTAAAATGTTTAGATAACACTTGGTTGAATTATTTTAGTGGAAAAATAATTTTGAGTTTAAATTCAAATAGGCCTTTGATGGCATACATGAATTTAATTCTAGATAAATTGTATGTGGGTCATGGTGTGCATTATCATGAGGGATGTCCATAATGGGATTTCCATGGGTAAGGTTTCCAATTTTGAGTAGGTCTCTCTACTTGGAAGGTTGGACTCCTCTTTGGATTAGTATTCCTATGAGAAAGTTTCCTTTTTGGATTAGAAACTAAAATTAGTAAGTGTTGTACAAGTTGGATTACTAATTGCATGGGAAGTTCCTTAGTTTCCTTTTCTAATTAGATTGTATCTAAAAGGAAATAAATCTTTATATTATACTTTCCTTTTAGGACATCTTTGAGAATGAGGAGAGATAACTTTTTGGGAATGCTACCACAAAGTTTCTATAAAAGAAACTAATCAACCCCTTGGACGTCCAACACAATATATGACAAGATAGATGCTCCCACACGTCCAGCCTTGGGTGCTTTCATTCTTCATTGAAGAAAGCTTTAGGTCTGAGATTTTTCCTTAGAAAAATAGTTCTCAATTCCGAGATTAAGATCCCACCATCTTAGCCAATCAGATTTGGAAGTGAGATAGAGGAGAAGATCAAAGGCAATACTACTGTAGAAAATTCCAGCAACTAGTTTGCTAATTGCAAGTCTGAGTTCGGGCCTTTGGATCTATTTTTTCAGAGATTTGAAGTCTACAAATCTTCGAGGTAATAGTCTTCTTCATCCTCCTTTAATTATACACTTGTTGGTCATGAATTCATAGAGTTCTCATGCGATCTCTATGGCTGATTTATGCTGCCCAAATCAGATTTTTTTAAAATCTGTCATGTTACAAATTAGCCATGAATGTCTTCCGCTAATTCAGATCTGAATCGCAGTTTCTTTCAGTGGTATCAGAGCCACTTCATGTGAAATCATGACCCCATGTTGTGTATAATTAATCCTAGATTGATTATGGGCATGGTGGCACCCTATTAAAGTTATGTTGTGATGCATGTTGTGTGCAAGTTTCATTAACATTGCTGGAATTTATTTTCCAGATTTGTTTAATGATGCACATAAGAGACCGTTTAGCTTGTAAAGATTGTAAGGTTATACCGGGGGAGAGCTTGACTTCCCAACATAGGTTGTTGATCATAGATGTGCAGTTACAAAGGTGGACTAGAAAAAAGAAGTTGTATAGATGCTCAAGGACTAAATGGTGGAACCTGAAAGGTGATAAGCAACTAGCTTTAAGGGAAAGAGTACTAGAGGAAGACGTTTGGGCGACAGAAGAGAGTGCAAATAATATGTGGGATAAGGTAGCAGAGTGTATTAGGAGGGTAGGGAAAGAAGTCTTAGGAGAATCTAAAGGGGGTGCTCCGGTACAGAAAGAGGCATGGTGGTGGAGCGAAGCTGTCCAAGACAAGATAAGAGTTAAAAGAGAGTGCTTTAAAACTTGGCAAAAGGATCGAATTGAAGCGAACTTGGAGAGGTATAAAGAAGCAAAAAGAGAATCCAAAAAGGCAGTTAGTGAGGCCAAGGCAAAGGCATTTGAGGAGCTATATAGGCGACTTGACACTAAGGAAGGCGAAAGAGAGATATTCAAGCTTGCTAAAACTAGAGATCGGCGGACCAAGGACTTAAACCAAGTTAAATGCATTAAGGATGAGGATGAAAATGTATTAGTAAAGGAAGAGGAGATAAAGGAGCGTTGGAAGAGCTACTTCTACAAGTTATTTAACGAAAGCAATAGTAGTGACATACAATTAGGGCAGTTTACCATTTCTAGAGAAGAAGCGAATCATATGTTCTATAGGAGAATCAGTAGGGAAGAAGTTAAAGAAGTATTGAAAAGAATGAAGAATGGGAAAGCGGTTGGGCCAGATGGTATCCCTATTGAGGTCTGGAGGTGCTTGGGGGAGGAGGGTATTAGTTGGTTGACAAAGCTTTTTAATGTAGTGCTAAAGAGCAAGAAGATGCCTAATGCATGGAGGAAAAGTATTCTTATACCCATATACAAGAACAAAGGAGATATTCAGAACTGTGCGAACTACCGCGGGATTAAATTGATGAGCCATACGATGAAATTATGGGAGAGAGTTATTGAGAGAAGACTAAGAAGAACAACAAATATTTCAGAGAATCAATTTGGTTTCATGCCTGGGAGATCAACCATGGAGGCTATCTTTCTCCTGAGGAGGTTAATGGAACAGTATAGAGAAGGTAAGAGAGATTTACATATGGTGTTCATTGACTTGGAGAAGGCCTATGACCGGGTTCCTAGGGAGATTCTTTGGAAAGTTTTGGAAAAGAAAAGAGTTTGTGTCGCTTATATTAAGGCGATAAAGGATATGTATGATAGAGTCGTGACATCTATAAGGACGACTGGCGGCGAAACTAAGGAGTTTCCTATCACGATTGGTCTACACCAAGGCTCAGCGTTAAGCCCGTACTTGTTTGCCCTAGTTATGGATGAGATTACAAGACATATCCAGGATGAGGTGCCGTGGTGTATGTTATTTGCAGATGACATTGTTTTAGTGGATGAGACGAGAGAAGGAGTGAATGCTAAACTTGAATTGTGGCGGAAAACATTAGAGACAAAAGGGTTTAGGCTAAGTCGATGCAAAACGGAATATATGGAATGCAAGTTTAGTCAAAGTAGGACACTTGGTAACATAGAAGTAAGTTTGGGCACACAAAAGATAGTAGAGAAAGAAAACTTTAGGTACCTTGGATCTATGGTGCAACAGGATGGAGGGATTGATACTGATGTAAGTCACAGGATTCAAGCCGGGTGGACCAAATGGAGGAGTGCTTCGGGGGTCTTGTGTGATCGGAAAGTCCCCCTCAAGGTTAAAGGAAAGTATTATAAGGTGGCGGTACGGCCAGCGTTGTTATATGGATCAGAGTGTTGGGCAGTAAAGCATAATCATGTCAAGAAGATGGAAGTTGCGGAGATGAGAATGCTAAGATGGATGTGCGGGATCACAAGGAGAGATAGGATTAGGAATGAGGAGATTAGGGGCATAGTAGGAATAGCACCGATTGGAGATAAAATGAGAGAAAATCGACTGAGATGGTTCGGCCATGTTAGAAGGCGTCCAACAGAGGCACCTGTTAAAAGGTGTGAAAGCATGGAGTTTGCCAAGAGTAGGAGAGGGAGAGGGAGACCCAAGAGAAGTTGGAAAGAAACTATTAAACATGATCTTGCCTACATGGATCTAACGGAGGACAAGGCCCTAAACAGATTTGATTGGCGTCGTCAAATCCATATAGCCGACCCCACCTAGTGGGAAAAGGCTTGGTTTGGTTTGGTTTGGTTTGGTTTAATGATGCACATAGTGTGTTTGCATGCACTAACCTCTTTGATTGCAGCCATGTACTGCATCCTTGATGGTTCGCATGATTGTTATGTGGATTTGGATGTTTTTTCAATAGTTGGAAAGTGTACGATTGCGCATTTAGCAATCATAAGAAGTTGTAATTCTTTCTTTACTTTTATTCCAACTAGTCTTGATGTAAGCTTTCTTGAAAAGCATAGGTATTTCTAATGTAATTTGGGATTTTGTTTTTTTATGGGTTTGCTTGTATAAATTTAATTTATTGGATCAAGCAAGAAGAAGAAAGTTTCAAGCAAGGTTGCAAGTAACCGGATTCCTTAGTGGTGGAGGAGACAAGACTTCTTGGTGAAAGATGAGATCTATTCTTGATGTCCTAGTTCGATAAGGATTACAAGTCCGAAGAGCAGGGAGCCATCAAGGATTGCATACTTTTATTTGCTTTTATATATGGAATGCATGGATGAATGCTTTATATAATTGCTATAATTGTCACCTAGAAACATAAGTTATTTAACGAAAGCAGTAGTGTGACATACAATTGGGGCAACTTACCATTTCTAAAGAAGAAGCGAATCATATGTTCTATAGGAGAATCAGTAGGGAAGAAGTTAAAGAAGTATTGAAAAGAATGAACAATGGGAAAGCGGTTGGGCCAGATGGTATCCCTATTGAGGTCTGGAGGTGCTTGGGGGATGATGGTATTAGTTGGTTGACAAAGCTTTTTAATGTAGTGCTAAAGAGCAAGAAGATGCCTAATGCATGGAGGAAAAGTATTCTTATACCCATATACAAGAACAAATGAGATATTCAGAACTGTGCGAACTACCGCGGGATTAAATTGATGAGCCATACGATGAAATTATGGGAGAGAGTTATTGAGAGAAGACTAAGAAGAACAACAAATATTTCAGAGAATCAATTTGGTTTCATGCCTGGGAGATCAACCATGGAGGCTATCTTTCTCCTGAGGAGGTTAATGGAACAGTATAGAGAAGGTAAGAGAGATTCACATATGGTGTTCATTGACTTGGAGAAGGCCTATGACCGGGTTGCTAGGGAGATTCTTTGGAAAGTTCTGGAAAAGAAAAGAGTTTGTGTCGCTTATATTGAGGCGATAAAGGATATGTATGATAGAGTCGTGACATCTAAAAGGACGACTGGCGGCGAAACTAAGGAGTTTCCTATCACGATTGGTCTACACCAAGGTTCAGCGTTAAGCCCGTACTTGTTTGCCCTAGTTATGGATGAGATTACAAGACATATCCAGGATGAGGTGCCGTGGCGTATGCTATTTGCAGATGACATTGTTTTAGTAGATGAGACGAGAGAAGGAGTGAATGCTAAACTTGAATTGTAGCGGAAAACATTAGAGACAAAAGGGTTTAGGCTAAGTCGATGCAAAACGGAATATATGGAATGCAAGTTTAGTCAAAGTAGGATACCTGGTAACATAGAAGTAAGTTTGGGCACACAAAAGATAGTAGAAAAAGAAAACTTTAGGTACCTTGAATCTATGCTGCAGCAGGATGGAGGGATTCATACTGATGTAAGTCACAGGATGCAAGCCGGGTGGACCAATTGGAGGAGTGCTTCGGGGGTCTTGTGTGATCGGAAAGTCCCCCTCAAGGTTAAAGGAAAGTATTATAAAGTAGCGGTACGGCCAGCGTTGTTATATGGATCAGAGTGTTGGGCAGTAAAGCATAATCATGTCAAGAAGATGGAAGTTGCGGAGATGAGAATGCTAAGATGGATGTGCGGGATCACAAGGAGAGATAGGATTAGGAATGAGGAGATTAGGGGCATAGTAGGAATAGTACCGATTGGAGATAAAATGAGAGAAAATCGACTGAGATGGTTTGGCCATGTTAGAAGGCGTCCAACAGAGGCACCTATTAAAAGGTGTGAAAGCATGGAGTTTGCCAAGAGTAGGAGAGGGAGAGGGAGACCCAAGAGAAGTTGGAAAGAAACTATTAAACATGATCTTGCCTACATGGATCTAACGGAGGACATGGCCCTAAACAGATTTGATTGGCGTCGTCAAATCCATATAACCGACCCCACCTAGTGGGAAAAGGCTTGGTTTGGTTTGGTTTGTCACCTAGAAACATGGCCACCATTAGGTTCTAAAATTGGCATCTTTTTGTATTAGATTGTTTTTAGTTTGGCAAATTATTTTAAACGGAACTTAGACCAGCACCTTCTATTTTGTCTAAGGTTTAAAATTGGATAGGGTTTAGTTTATCTTGGTACCCTTGGTTTCCAAAGAAGGCTAAACTAAAATCTAATTAGATGCTACCTATGGGTTTTCATAACCCAAGATAGGTCTTTGACTCCCGAAGGGATTTGCTCAAATGTTTTAAAGCAAAGGTTATTTAATTTTAAGATGACTTAAGTCATAAATTTAATTAACCAAGTTTGCTAGATTTAAAAGAGCTTTTGAGTAAACAATGTAAAGGTCAAAAAGTATAAACCCTAGTGATAAATAATCAAGTGGGAGAGGGGTTTTTGGAAAGACCCCACGGCCTTCCATTCTCGGTTAATGTTATCTCATTAAGGTGTTAGTAGGAGCGGCCATCCCTTCGGTGGAGTTCTTTACAAAAGACCGCTTTGATGGGTTAATGGGTGAACTAATGTGAATATTCGTAATGAGGTGTTAGTAGGAGCGGCCATCCCTTCGGTGGAGTTCTTTTCTAAAGATCACTTCTATAGAATGTCAATGAAGTGTTGGTGGGAGCGGCCATCCCTTCGGTGGAGCTCTTTACTAAAGGTCACTTCTAGGATGGATAAAAGTCTCTTCCCTTCGGAAGACTTAATCATAGACATTCTGGGAAATTTCATAAGAGATGTATATACACTTGACATAAGACGGTAATGACCTCTCCCTAGGAGTTAAAGGTTATTTGTCATATGAGGCCAAACCAATCTTTGATTGGACTACCACTGGATGTGTATCCAGATAGTGATAATCCAAATAAGTATGCCTTAATTCAACGTGACTGTAGGCTCGGCCATCCCTTCGATGGAGGGTCTATGAGGAGGTTGAAACACTGATACATTATGATTGGGGTTGAATAATGTAAAAAGTTTTTGTGCTTTGTTTTTCCTTTTGTAACAAGCACCATATGCATATTACATATATACTGCATGTCTAATTATAAACCGTTTTATATCCAGAAAGAGATGGGTAAAGACTCTTTTAGTCCGTTGATGTGCATTCTTCGTGAGAATAAACTGACTGGCCCTAACTACATAGAGTGGAAGAGAAATCTTGACATAGTACTCACTGCTGAGGAGTACAAGTATGTCTTGGTGGAAACCTGTCGGGATATTGATGCTAATTCTGCTGATGACCAGTTAGAGGCTGAGAAAAAATGGAAGAAAGCGAATAGCATGGCTAAATGCTACATGCTCGCTTCCATGTCCAACGTGTTGCAAACACAGCACGAGCAAATGGACACAGCCTATGAAATCATGATGTCCTTGTCTGAGATGTTTGTAGACAAGAGCAGGCCAGCTAGGCAAGCTGCTATGAGGACTATCATGAATACTAGGATGGCTGAGGGAACACCTGTCAGAGAGCATATGCTCAAGCTGATGGATTGTTTCAATGAAGCTAAGATTCTAGGGGCTGAGATTGATGCAGGGAGTCAAACTGACATGATTTTCGAAACTCTGCCGGACTCTTTCAATCAGTTCAAGCTCAATTTCAATATGAGCAAGATGGACATGACTCTACCTGAGTTAATGAAAGAACTCCAGGCGGCAGAGGCCATCATGAAGCCCAAAGCCCAAGCTCATTTTTTCCAGTCTTCCTCTAAACTAAACCCGAAAGGGAAGAAGTTCAAGAAGAAGCAGAATAAGAGAAAAGGGCAGAAAAAGGACAACACCGGTAATAAGAAGGACATGGGTACAGATGGAAAGCCCAAAGGGAAATGCTTCAAGTGTGGCCTTAAAGGTCATTGGAAGAAAGATCGTCCCAAGTTCCTGGCCTCAGTTAAGAAAGGTACATCTTTTTCATACTACATTGAAACTTGTCTAGTGGTTGATTCTACTGACTCATGGATAGTAGACTCAGGAGCCACTAATCATATCTGCAATTCATTACAGGGGTTTCAGATAATGCAGATAATTGAGAAAGGAGAGTTTGCCTTTAGAGTCGGAACTGGAGCTAAAGTTTGGGCAGTTGCAGTAGGAGTAGTTACCTTACATTTTCCATGTAATAGGATATTAGTTTTAAATAATGTTTTCTATGTTCCAGACATGAGGAAGAATTTAATTTCAGTTTCCAGACTCATTGAATTTAATTATTCAGTTTCTTTCTATTCTAGTGTTGATATCAGTAGAGATGGAAATATTATATGTTCCGGTAGAATACATGACAACTTATTTTATATATATCCTATTGCTCCCACACTGCATAATGTACAACAAGAAAACTCAACTTCCCTTAAAAGGAAGGTATCTTCAATCAATGACACATATCTTTGGCACTTACGTTTGGGTCACATTAACCTAAAACGAATTCAGAGGTTGGTAGAAGATGGGCCTTTAAGCTCATTAGATTTCGAACCTTTTCCTCAGTGCGAATCTTGTCTCAAGGGAAAGATGACCAAACGGTCATTCTTTGGAAAGGGACTAAGGTCAAAGGAGTTGTTAGAATTAATTCACACTGATGTGTGTGGTCCTATGAACAAACCGGCTCGAGGAGGGTATGAGTATTACATCACCTTCACCGATGATTACTCTAGATATGGATATGTATACTTAATGCGACGCAAGTCTAAGGCGTTTGATAAGTTCAAGCAATTCAAGGCTGAGGTGGAGCTATAACTAGGAAAACATATCAAAGCCCTTCGATCTGATCGAGGTGGCGAGTACCTCCTGGGTGAGTTCAAAGAGTACCTCACACAACATGGGATTGTGTCTCAGTTGTCTGCACCGGGTACACCCCAGCAAAATGGTGTAGCAGAGAGAAGAAACCGTACCCTTCTTGATATGGTAAGGTCCATGATGAGTCATGCAACCCTACCTATATCTTTTTGGGGATATGCCCTAGAAGCAACAACATACATTTTAAATCTGGAACCTTCTAAATCAGTACCTAGGACACCCCAAGAAATGTGGTCAAGTCGAAAACCTAGTTTAAGACATATCCACATTTGGGGTTGTCCAGCCTATGTACTGAATGATAAAGCTACCAAGCTAGAACCCAGATCGAAAATGTGCTACTTCATTGGGTATCCAAAGGGAACGAGAGGTGGCATCTTTTATCATCCAAAGGAGCAAAAAGTGCTCATCAGCACTCATGCTAGGTACTTGGAGGATGATTATTTGATGCACCAAGAGCTTAGTTGTAAAGAAACCCTTGAGGAGATTCTTCCGGGATCTCCTATAACATCTGTACCAGATCCTGAGGCGGTAGATGAACAAGATATTCCTTTTAACACTCCGGAGCCTCGTCGTAGTGGGAGAATTTCTAGAGAGCCAGAAAGATATCTAGGAGTGTCTTTTAAGACAGACTCTGAAGATCTGGTTGATGATTCTACAAGTTATGATGAAGCAGTAACGGATATAGATGCTGACATGTGGCAGCAAGCGATGAAATCTGAAATGGATTCTTTGTATTCCAATCAAGTCTGGGAACTTGTAGATGCACCTGAAGGGATTAAACCTATAGGGTGCAAGTGGATCTACAAGAGGAAGAGAGGAGTGGATGAGAAGGTGGAAACCTTCATAGCAAGACTGGTGGCGAAAGGATATACTCAGAAAGAGGGTATCGACTATAAGGAAACCTTTTCACCAGTGGCTATGCTTAAGTCCATAAGGATTCTCTTGGCCATCGCATGTCATTATGACTACGAGATATGGCAGATGGATGTCAAGACAACTTTTCTTAATGGAAGTCTTGACGAATGCATCTATATGATGCAACCAGAGGGCTTCATTGCTAGTGGCCAAGATAACATGGTTTGTAAACTTAAGAAGTCCATTTATGGACTTAAGCAAGCATCTAGAGCATGGAACATCAAGTTTAATCAAGCAGTCAAATCTTTTGGCTTTGATCAAAACATTGATGAACCATGTGTGTATAAGAAAGGGAGTGGAAAAGCAGTTGCATTTTTGGTTCTGTATGTAGATGACATATTACTCATAGGAAATGATGTAGGTTTATTGTCATCCACAAAGGTTTGGTTATCCTCTCAATTTCAGATGAAGGATTTGGGTGAGGCCAGCTATATCTTAGGGATCAAGCTTTTGCGTGATCGCAAGAATAAGATGTTAGCCTTATCCCAATCTTCATATATTAAGAAGATATTGGTCAAGTTTAATATGCATGACTCCAAGAAGGGCCTCCTACCTTCTAGAGATGGAGTACCACTGTCTCGAGATCAATGTCCAAAGACATCTGAAGAGATAGAGAGCATGAGGAGAGTTCCATATGCATCCGCTGTTGGAAGCCTCATGTATGCCATGTTATGTACTAGACCAGATATTTGCTTTGCCGTTGGCATGGTTAGCAGATATCAGTCAAACCCTGGACCTATGCATTGGACAGTTGTTAAGCATATATTCAAGTATCTTCGGAGAATGAAAGATTATATGCTGACCTTTCGAGCAGATGATCTAACGCCTTTGGTGTATACAGACTCTGATTTCCAATCCGATAGTGATGCCAGAAAGTCTACTTTAGGGTATGTCTTTACTCTGTCAGGAGGGGCTATATCATGGAGAAGTGTCAAGCAATCCTGTACTGCTGATTCTACCATGGAAGCAGAGTATGTGGCGGCATCGGAAGCTGCGAAGGAAGCGGTATGGCTCAGAAAATTCCTGTTGGAATTGGGAGTTGTTTCTGCAGTGCATAAACCGATTGTCATGTACTGCGATAACACTGGTGCTGTAGCACAGTGCAAAGAGCTCAGGAATCACAAGAAAGGAAAGCACACTCAGAGAAAGTACCACTTGATCCGGGAATTCATTCAGGATGGAGAGATAGTGGTGGAGCATATTGCTTCGGCAAATAACTTAGCTGACCCATTCACTAAGACTCTTACTGAGAAAGTCATCATTTCTCATGTTGAGTCTATGGGTGTTAGGTTAAGAAGTAGTGATCTTTAGTGCAAGTGGGAGTTTGTTGGGAATGATGTATGCCCTAAAGCCTACTAGCTGCACTCTCATCTTTTGTTACTGGATATTTATTGGTTATTTAATGGAATCACTCTTTTATGCTTAAACATGTATATATGTATGGTTGTGTAAGGCCCATTGTTTCTAGTAAATGAATTAGGTGTGTAGTGTCTACGCACAGATAGGTCTAATTCATGGACAACTGGAAACATCATATTTGTTCATAATTGCGAGATGGAACTGGGCACTTCATCTTGGTATAAGTTATAATGAGAGACTCTCCTGTATTCAGGGTGACTTACCTGAGTCATGGGAGGGCTTTCCCGGATTCATCTCATTAGTGCATATGCAATGTATTGAACGGGACCATGGTAGGTGTGATCTCTAAAATAGTACTATCACAGAGAGAGATCAAGTCACCTCATGCTACTGAGTGACCGGTGCTCTTAATCTTGAGCATTTGTGGATGAACTGACGAAGTCAAGTTCTTGTGCTTTAATTCACTATGGGTGAGATTCTTTTCATGGGTCAACAGCTCTGTGTTTTGGGTACTCAGACTTGATCAGTTGGGACGTACAGATGCAATAAAGATCTATGCCATCTAATGATGGAATGATCGTCCCTTTAGAATTATCCGATTAATCATCAAAATCTAAGATCTTAGTATATGGATGTTCCATATGGATATTGAACTTGTGGGTCGCTCCCTGGATCAAGAGAATGATATCCGAATGATGAATATGTTAAGGATATGAATTTCTAAAGTTTTAGATGTAATCGGGAAGGTTGTTAGTACATGTGATAACCTGACTCGATTATGGATGTTACATAGAGGGGCATACAGGTCATTACACTTAGTAGGTCGAAGACAACCGTCATTTTATGACGAACTTATTATATTATATATTTGTCCTTGGAGTTCAACCATAACTCTTTAGTAGAATGAGTTAAGGTTAAAATGGTCTTTATGTTGCTATGGGTTTAGCATGGACATTTTGGTCATTTTGGGAGCCAATGGCAAATATGTCTTTTGGTCCCTTCTCTAGTCACTCTCCAAGATTGGCATGGTTTCCTAAAATGTTTAGATAACATTTGGTTGAATTATTTTAGTGGAAAAATAATTTTGAGTTTAAATTCAAATAGGCCTTTGATGGCATACATGAATTTAATTCTAGATAAATTATATGTGGGCCATGGTGTGCATTATCATGAGGGATGTCCATAATGGGATTTCCATTGGTAAGGTTTCCAATTTTGAGTAGGTCTCTCTACTTGGAAGGTTGGACTCCTCTTTGGATTAGTATTTCTATGAGAAAGTTTCCTTTTTGGATTAGAAACTAAAATTAGTAAGTGTTGTACAACTAGGATTACTAATTGCATGGGAAGTTCCTTAGTTTCCTTTTCTAATTAGATTGTATCTAAAAGGAAATAAATCTTTAGATTATACTTTCCTTTTAGGACATCTTTGAGAATGAGGAGAGATAACTTTTTGGGAATGCTACCACAAAGTTTCTATAAAAGAAACCAATCAACCCCTTGGACGTCCAACACAATATATAGCAAGATAGATGCTCCCACACGTCCAGCCTTGGGTGCTTTCATTCTTCATTGAAGAAAGCTTTAGGTCTGAGATTTTTCCTTAGAAAAATAGTTCTCAATTCCTAGATTAAGATCCCACCATCTTAGCCAATCAGATTTGGAAGTGAGATAGAGGAGGAGATCAAAGGCAATACTACTGCAGAAAATTCCAGCAACTAGTTTGCTAATTGCAAGTCTGAGTTCGGGCCTTTGGATCTATTTTTTCAGAGATTTGAAGTCTACAAATCTTCGAGGTAATAGTCTTCTTCATCCTCCTTTAATTATACACTTGTTGGTCATGA
Source organism: Litsea cubeba (assembly GCA_012931725.1). Lineage (NCBI taxonomy): Eukaryota > Viridiplantae > Streptophyta > Magnoliopsida > Laurales > Lauraceae > Litsea > Litsea cubeba. The sequence continues at coordinate 86,974,123 of CM022949.1, read as the reverse complement.
ATTCATGGAGTTCTCATGCAATCTCTATGGCTGATTTATGCTGCCCAAATCAGATTTTTTTTTAAAATCTGTCATGTTACAAATTAGCCATGAATTTCTTCCGCTAATTCAGATCTGAATCACAGTTTCTTTCAGTCGGCACAATGAAACAAACCAGTAATAGTAGTGCAACATAACTTGAAATGATATCTCAGTCAATTCAAATGATGGTTCTTATCTTAATCTCAATTAAACAGTTTCTAATGTGTCTTATCCTTTGTAACATTCTGTGAATCACTCAACACTATTATATATAGTAAAGCAGCAGTGTTTTCGAAGAGGTCGGTCTGCCGCGGTCATCACGGTGTGAATTGTTTTTCAATAAAAAAAAATCGCAAAAATACCCAAAATATCCAGAATATTAGAAAATGCCCCCCATTGGAATACTTACTTGGATACCCAATCATAGTCCTAAAATCTAAAAGTTTTCACCTAATTTTAAGTTTCAAATAAAACCAATTTCTTTTTTCCAAATTTCCTCTTATGATCCCATCAATGTGAGCTTAGTAATTTTATTTTCTACTTCTGACATCAAACAATGTGACAATTATTAAACAAGTGGAAATTTGAAACTTAGTGCATTTTTTTTTACATTGAAACGAATGTGTGTTTATCTTTTCGTTGATACAGTATATAATTGATGCATGAATATATGCTTTAAATAGTCATTTACATTTCATTTAAATGAAATGAATACTACTATTTAAAATCTTAATAACTCTTTAAATAAGGCCCACGTTGGGCGTTGGCCCAATCCTGGAATTGCCCTTCTCTCCTTTTATTTCCCTTTAAATCCCTATCCCTATCCAATCACTAAAATCTCTCCTTCTCCATCTAAAATCTCTCCATCTCTCCCTTTACACACACGTCTATCCAAATAATAACATGATTATTTTTTCATACGATTATTATGGGTCTAATAACAGGATTTGGTTGCTATATGGTGTGATTTAAGAGCTTGACATGAGTTCAACTATTTTGGAAATTCAAATTTAAAGATATCTTAGGGCCCTTTTAGATACATGTAAAAATAATCAAATGTTGTAGAATATAATAGTGCAATATTATAATATTGCAACATTATCGTTGTTTGGAATTTTTTTTTAAAATACAACAGATTTTAAATTGAGCGGTGTAGCAATTGCTAAAGATTATAATATATGCATTTTTTTATCAGATCTATTTTATTCTAGATTTAATTGTTAATGCATTTTTTGTATTTCAGATTATTGAGAGAGACCATGTTTCAAAAAACGTGAGGGATGGATCAAACCATTCCAACATATTTAAATTCTATATAACAAGGCCTTTTATCACTATTTATTATATATGTATTTTTATTATCATATTATAAACAAATATTAGGTTTAAATTTATGAATAAGTTATAGTTTGCAAAAATTTTAGTCCTCTTAGATTTTTTTATTAACAATTTTTTTTGTTTGTACTGTTCTTTTATTTTGAATAAATCATGATAGGTACTGTTGTTGAAGACAACAATATTCTATTGGAATAGAATGAAGATGCCCCACTCAATAATGAATTCTTGACATATCACTAATTATTAATCTCCCACCACTGCAATTTAATTCATGAATAAGTTACAGTCTGCAAAAATTGTAGTCCTCCTAGCATCACAAGTATGTGCTTAGCCTGGGTCCACAAATAACAGCATGATATGTAGAGATGTGCTAATTAATGGCAAAATAATAATAAACATGATTTGCATTGTAGGCCTTATGGTAGAACGTCCACAATCAGGCATCAATGATATATATATATATATTAAAGCAGCAAGTGAATTTGTGTTTTAATACCATAATACTTTTATATGTTTCCTCCTTCATAAATATTCTACACCTTTTCCATTATCCAACTACAAAATAATGTTCATTTTGGTTATTTAATCATTGAGATAATTACTTTTAAATTATTTATTTTAACTATGATTGTGTAATGAATCATATGTTAATAGTCATTTACATTTCATTTAAATGAAATGACTAATACTATTTATAATTTTAATAACTCTTTAGACAAGGCCCGCATTGGGCGTGGGCCCTCAGGTTTTTTTTTTTACATTTTATTTATTTTGGTCATGTAGTTCTATTTTTATTATATTTTGATGACAAGGCCGGTTTATTTAGATTTATATTTTTTTAGTTTTTATGTTTATTTTTCACATTCATTCCTGTAATTGATAGAGGTGGACCCCATAATTTTTTCTCTGTCTTTAAATTAATAGAGTAGAGAATATTTTAATGAAGGAATAAGAATTGTGGATAAAAAACATGGTAAGTTTGACTCGAACATGATTTGATTTGTTTCTTTTTTGACGATTAATTTAAATTTATATATAACATTCTTTAAAAATATTTGCCTTTATAAAAAAAAATCATGCCTCCCATATGCATTTGACCAATAATTACTTCCTATTTATATTTTAATTTACTTTCAACTAACCTCTCTCTCTCTTAAATATCCGCACCCCACGAATGGGAAAGCAAAATGTATATGGGGTTCTCCAAAAGATGGTGAAAATCTTGAATTTTCTATATAATTGCATTAAATGTAGTTTGGTGTTTACTTTTAACTTAAATTGGATTTTCCCATTTTGAATTAAAGGCCCACGTTGGGCGTGGGCCCTGTAGCGCTAGTTATATATATATAATAACAGCAGGGTTTTCGCGGGGGAGCGACACGTGGCGGGGGAGGCTTCCTGGGAGGAGGACACGTGGCGCAGCCTCGGACTTTTTGCACCGCTTGATTCCGGAATTGCCCTTCCTATGCCTATCCAATTCCTAAAATCACTCATTCTCCCTAAAATCTCTCATTCTCATCTCTCCCTCTACACACACGATCTATGCAATGCAACAAAACCCAATCTCTCTCCCTAAAATCTCTCCAATCTCTCGATAAACCCTTCTCCCTCCTTCATCTCAGCCCACGTCCCTGCGCAGCAACCCAGACCCATTCCACCATCTCCATCTCCCTCTTTCCATCTCATCACCCACGCCTCGACCTAGCCTCGCGCGGACCCATCTCCCTCACGCTGCAGCCCTTCTCTCGGTCTCACCATCAAGCCACAACCGAACTTACCCAAACATGCGTGTGCATCTTTATCAAACATAACTACATCCTCAAGTTCAAATCCACCATCTCATCTCTAGAGATCCGTCCTCATTCACAGAACCCAATGGGATGACCCTCATCACAGCATCATCCGAGCTTCAACTCTATGAATCGTCTCTCATCTCATCACTGCACTCTGCTATATCTCAAGTTCTCTTCTCACCTTCTCTGTTTCATTTTTTGTTTCAAGTTCCATGTTTTACTTCATTCGTCTCTGCTATTTCTCACCCATCTAACTTCACTGCCATTGCGTATCTTCCCACGACCCACCTTCCAAACACATAACCTCCCTTCATATCTGCATCATTATCTTCTTCACATATTATTCCCATAACCAAACAGCAACCTCACAGCATGCCTACATTAACAACCACCACATACTGAACCTAGCCACCTGTGCAAACCAAACCTCTACCATTCAACCTCTTCATCACATCTATCTCTCTTTCATTTCACTTTCTTTACTGAAAAGTCCTGGGGATCCTAACCCTAGAGGGGGGGTGAATAGGGTGAACTACACTTAATGACTAATTATGACCAATTTTAATTTCTTTAAAATAAACTAGTCACATGTGATGATTAACATACATAATGCGGAAGCTAAACGAAACAATCACCACAAAAGCAATCACCACTACACAAAGATTTATAGTGGTTCGGCCTCAATGCCTACATCCACTACCGGCTTGTGACTCAACACCCCACCGGATTTCCACTATTATGCTTTTCAAAAGGCTAAGCAATAACCTCTACAATATGCTTTCCAAGGATAAGCAATAACCTTACAATGTTGTTTTTTAAGGCTTAACAACAACCTATTCAAGATGCTTTTCAATGGCTAAGCAATAACCTTACAACAATTGATTTTTCTCAAAGAAAGTGTCTTCACAAAACACTCTAAGAGATTACAATTTAAGCTCAATATAATTGCCTCTAAATTAGGCGGATATGAAAGTGAATAACAAACTCACACAAACACTAAGGATTACAAAGATGAATGCTTATGAGGTGTGTGTGTGTGAAAACTTCAATCAAGATTAAAATTAAGCTCAATCTATTTTATGCTTAAAGCAATTCAAAAGTTTAATGCTCATAAAAAGGTTTGATTGAAGTGTTATGCAAATCACATATACAAAAATACTAACTTGTAAATGATTTATGAAAATCAAGATGACACAAGTTGTATGAAATTAATTTATCCTAAACATGTGATGCATATGCAATGTTGTTTTCAAAATGAAAGTTTAACTAAAGATCAAATGAATGAAAACAACAAAGATGATTCAAACAAGTTAATGTATCATGCTATAAAGAAATCAAAGATTTTGGCTAAGCATGATTTACAAAGTTTAAAACAAAACTTGGTTTGAAATTAAGGGTGAAAAATCCTATGACTTAAATCAAAGATTAAGGAAGTAGAGGATTCAACACATCATAGTTTATATGCTAAAATCATTTACCAATAATTTAACAAAGCATAAAACAATGATTAAGAAAAGCAAAGGCTTACTTGGTGATTTAACTTCATTAATCCAAGCTTTAGCTTTTGCTAATGACCCTCTTGGTCTCTCTTAGTTCATCCCCTTTTTCTTCTCTTCAAACACCTCAAGAAGGCTTAAGAGTTCCACTTTGATCAACAACTTTTCAATGGGAATGAACTCATATTTATACTCAAAAAGTGAGTATCAGCGTGTCTTCGGTCGACCCCATACCATCCCCGGTCGACCGAATACAAACGGTCACAAAAATGACCGTTGGAGAGCCAACGGCCCTCTGCCCGGTCGACCTGCAGTGTGCCAGGTCGACCTGGTCCATGGGCAGGTCGACCTGGTACACTGCAGGTCGACCCTGGGACCAGAATTCCCATTTTTTCTCATACTTTAAAGTGGTTCTTGAGGGGATTCTTTTGGGCCATTAAATCAAGCATGGAAACATGATTTTAAATCAGTCTAAGAGGTTTAAAATCATGAAATATAAAAAGCCAAAAATGATTAGAAAGTTTTAAAACCATAGGCTTGCTTGATTTATAAAACTCTTTTTCAAATTAAATTGCATCCAAGATGAAAACCAAAACATGCATGAAACATAGGATTTACAAGATTTAAAACAATGCATGTGTAAATTAAGATTGCAAGAATTTCTAAATCAATGCATGTGTGAAAATTCATGAGATGAATAAAATGCTAATGCATCCATCAAATTGCAATAAACAAAATCCTAACAATCTCCCCCTTTGCAATTTGATGGCAAACCTTTCTCACACTAAATCTCCACACTAAGTCTTCAGCTCCTCCTTGGCTGGACTAGGCTTGAAATCTTCTTTGGATGCTCTCTTTGTTTAGCTTGGGCTCTAGCTTCATTCTTCATTCTTCTTGATGCTTGGAGCTTGATCATTCTTCAAGCTTTCATTTCAACTTCCTTTCTTTGGCCAAGCAACTTCTTTAGCTCCCAAGCTTTCTTCTCTTCATTTCTCCCCTTTGACCATGCACTCTCCTTTTGGCAAGATGTGCATTCTCTCCACCTTTAGTTAGCTTGAACACTTTCTCCCCCTTAATTCTTTCTCCCCCTTCGCCATTAAGCTTGAGAACTTTCTCCCCCTTTGCCATTAAATTGCAAAGGTATCAATTGAAGAGGGGTACCTACACACATGAAACAAGGGAAATACCTTTTAGTAGCACCTGTTAACAAAGGAAATCGAAAATGAAGTACATAACAGGTCATCATGCATGGGTAATAAGCTATAAGGGTATCAAGAGCCAATATAAGGGTGAATTTGATCAAAACTAATACTTCCTATGAAGATTTACTCCCCCTCAATCCATACTTCTCCTTTTGTCAAACATTTGACAAGAATATAACTATTTGGTGCAAGAAGATGGTTTAACCAATTGAGGGTTAACTTCAAGTGAAGGATTAGATTCCAAATGACTAATAAGCTCAATATGATCAAATTACCAATATAGAGCAAGGTCAAGGGAATTTACTAAGCATAGCATCAAATAATATAACTATGAAAATCATATGCTATGAAGGTTTTGAAATCATTTCATACATTCATTAAATATAACTATCATGCACAAGATGAATGAAATGAAGTTCAACCATGAAGCCTACCTCAACCATTAACCAATCAAGATTATGAACACATAACCATGGTGGTCATGAATTTACCTATGAGAATCATATGAGGAGGCAAACATGAAAATTATGATGCTAATAGAATGTGACAATTACAAAATCAAGCATCATAAAAGGATATTCATCACTTTAAATGATATAACTAATGAGCATAGTGATGAACAAGAAAAATTGCATTTAGAAATATATATAACTTGGTAGAGCATGCAATTTACAAAAGTGTCAAATCATATGAATTCAACAACTAAGAAATCCATCAAACAATCTATGAAATACAAGGAATGGATTTCAAAGAGGTTCATATGATTAAACACTACTATGAAGTTGAAACATGTATAAGAATGACATCAATAAGAAAAATACACATGAATCAACATCATAACCATCCATTAAAAAAAATTGACTAGAAGTATAAGGGATGGATTTTAGAGTTCTAGTATGGTTTCTACAAATGTAACTAATAATGCAACCATACAAGAAACTATATGATATTTGCACATCAAGAATGAAACTAAATGAGCAAAGTTGCAAATAGCATATAACAAGTATTTCCTTCTTAAAACATATATTTATTAGCACAAGGAAATATACTCAAAAGAAAATGTTTCAATGAATATAACTAACAAAGCTTGAAAAACATTTTCAATTCATACAATCTTCAAATCATTTCAATACACAAAATCCAACAATGAGCATAAAGAGGATGATTTTGAAGATAACACTTTTTCAACTTGCATTTTAAAAGATATAACTTATTTGAAACACATACAAGTTGGTTTTTCAAAACAATAATTTTCCATATGAAAATATAACTTAGAAATCTATGGAAAAACTAAATTGTTTTAAATCATTTGTTTTTCAAGATAATCTTACTATGACATACAAACAAATGAATTTGCAACATCAATTGATTATGAGAGATCTAGCTATGAAAGCTTTTGGAATCATAATCAATTGATCATGTAGAAATGCATTACAAAAGATATAACTATATGAGAGCAAAAAGCAAATCTAACATGAGAAATTATAATCAAAAGATTTTGAAAACCATGATATGTAACTAGTATGGTGCATGAAAACAAAATCAATTGATCATAAACAAGCATTGCATTTTATGAAATGTAACTATGAAAGAACAAAATGCAAATGCAACATGACCAACAAAAAGATTTACCTATAAAGGATAGGTTGGTCAATGAGGTCCAAGGCCTTAAGGTTTGACTAAGTAAATAGATTTTGGAATCCACCTAAGGTCTTGAGAGGGTTGGTCTTTGAGGTCTATCTTAAAAGTTCCACCAACACTAGGAGATTTGACTTGATAAATTTTTAACTTAGACTTATCACCTTGATATTTAGATTTGACTAAATTTAGCTTAGATTGGTGATTAGTCTTTTGGGGTTGGTGAGTTTTCTTCTTAGGGGATGAATTCATTTTTCTTTTCTTCTTAACTCCTCCCTTAATTTGACTTTTGCATTTTAAATTTAACTTTGCAACTTTATTCAAAAGTTCTTTTATTTGAGATATGGGAGATAGGTTGAGAAGCTTTTTGTTGATAGACTCTTTTAAAGTTGGTTTAACTTGTTTAAGCTTTTTAGAATCTATCTTGTGAGACTCCTTTTTAATTGGTTTGACTTGTTTAGTCTTCTTGGAGTCTTCTTTGATTTTTAGTGTCTTATCCATCATAGAGATTGATTTTACTTTCTTTGGTTCAAAAATGGATTTAGACACATGGCTTCTCCTTAGTTTGCACTCAAACCTAAAGTGTCCTTCAATGCCACAACAATTGCATTTAATCATGGGCAAGGAGGAATGAGTACTAGAGAATGAGGACTCACCTTTCACAAAAGTGTTGGTGAATTTAGGGTCATGAGAAATATTCCTATCAAATCCAAGACCCGTCCTATCTCCTTTTGATTTACCCAATTTAAATAACTTTTCAAATTTTTCTTCACTATGGGTAAATTTGCACTCATATTTATGTTTGTAGGTTTCAAGTTGAGTGACTTGGTTTTTAAGGGTAGAATTTTCAAGTTTAACTTTAGTTATTTCTTGTTCAATTCCCTTAAATTTGCTTAGCTCTTCAAGGGCAAGTTTTAATTCAAATTTAATTTCATTAATAACATTGGATCCAAGTTCTAGAGTGTTTATCTTAATATGAGCATTAGATAAATTTTCCTTGGAGATATTCAACTTGGATTCTAGGTTGTTAATGTTTTCATCTTGCCTTTTTAATTGATCTCTTAGTTTAGAATTTTCCTTATTAAGATTATCACAATCTATCTTTGATTCTCTTAGGTCATCTTTAATATTAGATAGATTATGCAAAGAGATCATGAACTTAGATTCTGCACAATTTATTAATTCTTCTTTTTCTCTAAGTTCATCTTTTGAAGAGACTAATTCTTGGTTTAGTCTTTTAGATTCTTCTTTTAATCTTCTATTCTTCTTAGAAAGCTCTAAGGATAATGTGCACAAATCCTCATAAGCTTGTTCAATATCATTTTCATTTTCATCATTTTCTTCTTCTTTTAATTCAACTTGGGATTCATTAATTTCAATGTTTGAATCTCCAATAGAAGGAAGAATGAGGGGTCTAGAAAAATCTACCAAAGAATCTACAAAGTCTAAACTAGTGGAATCCATTCTTATGATTTTCATGGAGGTACAACACTAGGGTTTTGACTCTAGGTTTTTACACCTAATCAAGAGTTCCAAACACTTGATCCTAATATAGAGCACGAGGCTCTGATACCAATTGAAAAGTCCTGGGGATCCTAACCCTAGAGGGGGGGTGAATAGGGTGAACTACACTTAATGACTAATTATGACCAATTTTAATTTCTTTAAAATAAACTAGTCACATGTGATGATTAACATACATAATGCGGAAGCTAAACGAAACAATCACCACAAAAGCAATCACCACTACACAAAGATTTATAGTGGTTCGGCCTCAATGCCTACATCCACTACCGGCTTGTGACTCAACACCCCACCGGATTTCCACTATTATGCTTTTCAAAAGGCTAAGCAATAACCTCTACAATATGCTTTCCAAGGATAAGCAATAACCTTACAATGTTGTTTTTTAAGGCTTAACAACAACCTATTCAAGATGCTTTTCAATGGCTAAGCAATAACCTTACAACAATTGATTTTTCTCAAAGAAAGTGTCTTCACAAAACACTCTAAGAGATTACAATTTAAGCTCAATATAATTGCCTCTAAATTAGGCGGATATGAAAGTGAATAACAAACTCACACAAACACTAAGGATTACAAAGATGAATGCTTATGAGGTGTGTGTGTGTGAAAACTTCAATCAAGATTAAAATTAAGCTCAATCTATTTTATGCTTAAAGCAATTCAAAAGTTTAATGCTCATAAAAAGGTTTGATTGAAGTGTTATGCAAATCACATATACAAAAATACTAACTTGTAAATGATTTATGAAAATCAAGATGACACAAGTTGTATGAAATTAATTTATCCTAAACATGTGATGCATATGCAATGTTGTTTTCAAAATGAAAGTTTAACTAAAGATCAAATGAATGAAAACAACAAAGATGATTCAAACAAGTTAATGTATCATGCTATAAAGAAATCAAAGATTTTGGCTAAGCATGATTTACAAAGTTTAAAACAAAACTTGGTTTGAAATTAAGGGTGAAAAATCCTATGACTTAAATCAAAGATTAAGGAAGTAGAGGATTCAACACATCATAGTTTATATGCTAAAATCATTTACCAATAATTTAACAAAGCATAAAACAATGATTAAGAAAAGCAAAGGCTTACTTGGTGATTTAACTTCATTAATCCAAGCTTTAGCTTTTGCTAATGACCCTCTTGGTCTCTCTTAGTTCATCCCCTTTTTCTTCTCTTCAAACACCTCAAGAAGGCTTAAGAGTTCCACTTTGATCAACAACTTTTCAATGGGAATGAACTCATATTTATACTCAAAAAGTGAGTATCAGCGTGTCTTCGGTCGACCCCATACCATCCCCGGTCGACCGAATACAAACGGTCACAAAAATGACCGTTGGAGAGCCAACGGCCCTCTGCCCGGTCGACCTGCAGTGTGCCAGGTCGACCTGGTCCATGGGCAGGTCGACTTGGTACACTGCAGGTCGACCCTGGGACCAGAATTCCCATTTTTTCTCATACTTTAAAGTGGTTCTTGAGGGGATTCTTTTGGGCCATTAAATCAAGCATGGAAACATGATTTTAAATCAGTCTAAGAGGTTTAAAATCATGAAATATAAAAAGCCAAAAATGATTAGAAAGTTTTAAAACCATAGGCTTGCTTGATTTATAAAACTCTTTTTCAAATTAAATTGCATCCAAGATGAAAACCAAAACATGCATGAAACATAGGATTTACAAGATTTAAAACAATGCATGTGTAAATTAAGATTGCAAGAATTTCTAAATCAATGCATGTGTGAAAATTCATGAGATGAATAAAATGCTAATGCATCCATCAAATTGCAATAAACAAAATCCTAACATTTACTGCATCATACACGAACCCACTTCAACTCTTATGGCCAAAGTCCAATCGACCCGCCTTTAAACAACCAGCACCTTCCTTCACATCTCTGTCCATCTCTTCTCCTCCGTACCCACTCAAGTTCCAAGCACAAAATCGAGCCCGTCACTCTCTACTAGCCATCAAATCACACAAACTCATCCCTAATCCTCTGTTCAACTTTCCCATAGGCCCGTCCAACCAAACAACACTTCACCCAATCTTCACCATCTACCTATCTACATAGTTCCCCCATCTTCACAATCATCCTCAGTTTTTCGTTTTCTTTTATTTTTCTTTCCTCGTCATCATTCATATTTCTTACCTCTGTCATCTCTTTACACATCAAAATCAAACCCATTCTCATCACCACCTGTGAACTCACCAAACCATACCCAGGTTTACTCAACACCATTAACCCAACCAACCCGACTCACTTCTATACCTGGCCAAACAAAACCATTCAGACCACTCGGACGCCTACACACCAACCCAATCACCAACCTACTTCCAACTCATTGTCCACTCTCCAACTCAACTCGTTACCCACACAATCCAATTATCCCAGTGTTCAACCTAAACCTAGTTGCTGGCCCACCAACTGAACTTAAGTACTGTCTGAGCCCAACCACTCATCTAAACTCACTCAAGCCTTCGCACAACCACCTTCACTCAACCCATTAACCCTTCTACTTTGGGATTTTTGTGATGATCCATAGATTCTTTTATTTTATTTTTCTCTTTTCATAGACTAATCAAACATTGAACTTTGAAGAAATCCTAATTTTATTCTAGATTTTGATCAGATTTGTGATTGGGGAAATGGCAGAGAAAACCTTGATCAACACCATAGCCAATATATATCCTTAGCTCATCTTTGTTCTACAAATGCCTTACCAAATCTCTCAACACCATTCTCTAGAGCCCCTTTCATTCCAACATCATTCTTGAGAAACAAAGAAAGTATTTTGATTGCGTTACTTCTTTACTCTCTATCGATCTCATTCCATTGATCACATGATAGCAATTTTTTTTAGAAGGACTTGATTTGATTGATTGATATTAGTGATCATCTTCCTTGATCTCATGCCATTCAGAATTGCCTTGAGATGCCCAATTCATTTAGGTTGGTGGGTCATAATAATGAAGTCGATGTAACATTGAAGTTCAGGTTATGTTGGTGGGTCATAGTAACGAAGTTAGTCATTTTGTGTAGTTTTTGGGATAATTTGGCAGAAATACCAAAAAAACTGAATCCATCTATTAAATGGGTCATTTGGAGAAGTTTATTTCTTTCCTTTTTTTTATTTGTTTAGATGTTGTCATTTTTAATTTGTTTTCATCATTTATATTTGTTTAAATTGTCCTGAGATTTTATCATTTTGCTACCCCTTATTAATTCTTCAAAATGTGCAGTTTCATATGTTTGATGATTGAGATCGTTGTTTGCTTATCGAGAATAACAAGTGGAGAATTGCAACTAAGACTTCAACGGACATAAAAAAAATATACAATAACCCCAAAAATGTCTCTATCAATAATTACTATTCCATTTTTATAATCCATAATCACCAATCTTATGGATTGCTTTCCATCTTTCTAATACATAATTAGCAATCCCATGGAATCCTTTTATGCTATGACAAAAGAAATACTAAACTATGAAAAAGTATTTTTTTTTTTACATAAGTGATATAATTGTCTCTCTCTCCACGCAATATCCATTTCCCATGAATGGGAAGGCATAAAGGTATATAAGGTTCTCCAAAAGCTACTGACGACTTTTAAGATTTATATATAATTATTTTAAATTGAGTTTATTTGTTTACTTGATATTTAGTGTTTTCCTTGGATGAATTTGTTTCAAGGCTCGCGTTGGACGTGGACCCCGAAGCGCTAGAAATTGATAAGAAGATCATCATCATCACCATTTAAAATTTCATTTACATTCCATTTCTCTTTTTTTGAGACTTGAAATTGATAGAGAATAACGTTGGTGGGCCCACTGAGTGCAAATTTAAAGTCTAGGCCCCATATAATCAACACTAAGTGGGTAGTAAGTAAAAGCCAAATACCACAAGAAAATTTTTAATGCATGTAATTGATAGAGGTGGACCACATAAAAAACTTTTTTTGTCTTTAAATTAATAGAGAATCACATCAGTGGGCCACACGTTAGATCTTTAGGCTAAAAATAAAAAAAATTATGAATTGAATCATATACCCTATGATATGTAATAATTTGTGAGGGTGGAACATGTTGGAAATAGGGTGAGCCTCTAGGATAGGTTTCAAAAACTTTTGACCCACTTGACGCAGGGATTAATTATCCAGAAGGCTATAAAAGCCAGTCCAAGATCTATGTCCTCAATCTCAGCCATCATGATCAGTAAATACAATCTATCTAGAAGATAGAACCAGCAACATATAAGCTACAAATAAATCTACAACATGCAAGGAAGTAGATTATACCTTTGGATCTCGGTTGTGCTCTAATGGAGAAGTTGCGTCTTTCTTTGATGATGAAACTCTTTCACTAATCAAATAGGAATCTCCAAGACCTCTTGATCTTCCACGCTATGACCCGTATCAGATTCTCCTTTTTCTCAAGAAGATGGTGGGATCTCCAAGAGAAAACTACTAAGAACTCTAGGGAGGAACTAGAAAGAGAACTAGAAGAGGGAGAGGAGAAGAGGCATGTGCAACACTTGCACAAAGAAGCCTTGGGCGTGAATCCCTAGGTGGATGTATGCATGGACATACAACCCCTTGCCCTCCTCTATTTATAGCTTAAAAACAATTAAGCCACCTCCTCTTTCTAATTGAAATAGAAGTCTCACTTCTCTAACAATTAGTAACTCTCTTCTATTATTAGTTAAGATAGAAGTCTTACTTCCACAATAATTAGTAACTTACTAATTCCTTTCTAATTAAAATAGAAGTCTCACTTCTATTAAAATTAGTAAGCCTACTATTATTACTATTAGAAGTCTTACTTCAAATAGAAATAATAACTTTCCTTTTGGAGTTCAACTAGAATTAGATGCTTTCTAATAATTGGGCTAGCGTGGGGACCACTAGGGATTCCTTAGAAAGCTGGCTCCAACTGGGACTCGCGACCCCACATCTCATGTGTAATCCGGGCCCACAGTTAATTGCAAATAACTCCACTATATAAATGCAATTGAACTCCAGTCTTAGGAATATTACATAGAAGACCCTAAACTTCCACATTACCACAAGTAGACCCCTCTATCAATATCCATGGATCAATTGGACCTGTCTTCCAAACTAGATCTATATCTTATTATCCTTGAGCCCCAATTAATTATAATGATCAAAGGTACCTTTCCAATTAACTCTTAATCGGAATGGGTGTGCACTTACCAATGATAAATCCATTAATTGGCACAAGGGGATATTAGAGATAGGTTCCATCTTGACTATTGAATGTTCCCACAGCTCTACTACCATGTACCCAAATCACCGAGGTGTTGACCTACAGTTGGCCTCACTCATTGGTGACTCAAAGCAAATGAATAGATAGAAACTTGAGTTCATTAATGTCTCAGGATTGAGAGCCTATTGCTAGGAAATTATGAGAGCAGACCTTAAAGTAAAGACAGTGTTTATAAGCTGCTTCTCATGGTCCTTCAATACATCCAATATACCAGCACTATGATCCAGAATCTTCCATTCTGATGATCGAGACAAATCACACTATCTCATAGTGATCAAAGTGCTGCAACCTTGTCAGTATGAGATGTCCAGTCTTATCACTGGTTGTGAGGATATTTAAGTATAAGATTTGTCACACATGTCTCCCGTATGTGGATCTCATCCATACACATGTGTTACATCTAATATACTTGTGGACCCCGGTTCATCTCATGAACCATCATGTCATTCGTATCGGTTATGTGCAAGTATATAATAAATCACCATTCATCTCATGAAAGGAAAGCATGAATATACTGATAAATAAAGAAATTAATCAATTTATTATATCATCTACTGGATTGAGTCCATAAAACTAACAATCTCCCACTTGGGCTCAATGCCTGTTAGAGTTGCATCTCATGCACATCCCGTCTACTTATAGCTCAAAGACTTTGGTAGTCAAAGGCTTAGTAAATAGATCTACTAGATTGTCTACAGAGGTTATCTTGGTGATCGTACATCACCTCTCTGCATAATCTATCTGACCATGTATAACTTCCTCTGTACATGCTTTTTTGCTCTTGGGTTATTTGGACTTAGTGACTGCCCTGCTGTTATCACAGTAAACTGTGAGCGGCTGTCCTGCCAAAAAATACCAATCCAAATTCCATAAGGAATCTTTTGAGTCAATCTGCTACCTTAGCTACTTCTCAAGCTGCTACAACATAAGCACATACCCAGAAGTTGATTTCCTGGAATCCTGATCTGACTAGAAGTCAGTATCTATGTAACCGAGTGGAATCAACTCATCACTGCTATAACTCAACATGTGATCTCTAGTCCTTCTCAAGTATTCGAGAACACATCTTATAACAGTCAATGATAAAGACCTGGGCTAGACTTATATCTGCTGACTAGGCGTACTGCGTGACAGATATCCAGTCTAGTACAAAGCATAGCTTACCGTACCAGAACCTTATCTATGTACACATCATTGGGATAAGCCTATCATCCTATTTTTCCAGTCTCAATGGAAATTTATCCTTAGGATGTACCTGGCTTCTCCAAAGTCCTTTATTATCAAAAGTCTTAGCCAACCAAAACTTTTACTGTTGACGATATCCCTATGTCACTCCATGGGAGAAGGATGTCGTCGACATATAATACCAGAAAAATGAAAGAAACTGCGATTCAGATCTGAACATCACTAGCGGAAGACGTTCATGGCTAATTTGTAACATGATAGATTTTAAAAAATCTGATTTGGGTAGCATAAATCAACCATAGTGATCGCAAAAGAACTCCATGAATTCATGACCAACAAGTGTATAATTTAAGGAGAACCAAGAAGACTATTACCTTGAAGATTTGTAGACTTCAAATCTCTGAAATAATAGATCCAAAGGGCCGAACTCAGACTTGCAATTAGCAAACAAATTGCTGGAATTTTCTGCAGTAGTATTGCCTTTGATCTTCTTCTCTATCTCACTTCCAAATCTGATTGGCTAAGATGGTGGGATCTTAATCTAGGTTTCTAGATGGGATTTGAGAATCTTTTTCTATGGAAAAACCTCAGACCTTGAGCTCTCCTCAATGAAGAAGAGAAAGGGGCTGGACGTGTGGGATCTTGCACTCTTTTGTTGTGGATGTCCAAGGGGGGAAGAGCACTCTCCCTTTTATAGAAACTTTGGAAACCTTTCCTAAAAGTTTATCTCTTCTAATTCTCATAGATGTCCTAAAAGGAAAGTATAATCTAAAGATTTATTTCCTTTTAGAAACACTCCAATTAGAAAATGAAACTAAGGAACTTCCCATAAACTTTAGCAATTAGTAATCCTAGTTGCACAACACTTACTAATTTAAATTTCTAATCCAAAAAGGAAGCTTTCTTATAGGAATACTAATCCAAAGAGGAGTCCAACTTTCCAAGTAGAGAGACATACTCAAAGTTGGAAACCTTACCCATGGAAATCCCATTATGGACGTCCCACATACTAATGCACACCATGGCCCACAAACAATTTATCTAGAATTAAATTCATGTATCCCATCAAAGGCCTATTTGAATTTAAACTCAAAATTATTTTTCCACTAAAATAATTCATCCAAATGTCATCTAAATATTTTAGGAAACCATGCCAATCTTGGAAAGTGACTAGAGAAGGGACCAAAAGACATATTTGCCATTGGCTCCCAAAATGGCCAAAATGTCCATGCTAAACCCATAGCAATATAAAGACCATTTTAACCTTAACTCATTCCACTAAAGAGTTATGGTTGAACTCCAAGGACAAATATATAATATAATAAGCTCGTCATAAAATGACAGTTGTCTTCAACCTACTAAGTGTAATGACCTGAATGCCCCTCTATGTAACATCCATAATCGAGTCAGGTTATCACATGTACTATCAACCTTCCCGATTACATCTAAACCTTAGAACTTCATATCCTTAACATAATCATCATCCGGATATCATTCTCTTGGTCTAGGGAGCGACCCACAAGTTTAATATCCATATGGAACATCCATATACTAAGATCTTAGATTTTGATGATTAATCGGATAATTCTAAGGGGATGATCATTCCATCATTAGATGGCATAGATTCTTTATTGCATCTGCACGTCCCAACTGATCAAGTCCGAGTACCCAAAACACAGAGGTGTTGACCTATGAAAAGAATCTCACCCATAGTGAATTAAAGCACAAGAACTTGACTTCGTCAGTTCATCCACAAATGCTCAAGATTAAGAGCACTGGTCACTCAGTAGCATGAGGTGACTTGATCTCTCTCAGTGATAGTACTATTTTAGAGATCACACCTACCATGGTCCTGTTCAATGCATTGCATATGCACTAATGAGATAAATCCGGAAAAGTCCTCCCATGACTTAGGTAAGTCACCCTGAATACAGGAGTTACTCTCATTATAACTTATACCAATATGAAGTGCCCAACTCCATCTCTCAGTTATGAACAAATTATGTTGTTTCAAGTGTCCATGAATTAGACCTATCTGTGTGTAGACACTACACACCTAATTCATTTACTAGAAATAATGGGCCTTACACAACCATACATATATACATGTTTAAAGAGAAAAGAGTCATTCCATTAAATAACCAATAAATATCCAGTAACAAAAGATGAGAGTGCAGCTAGTGGGCTTTAGGGCATACACCAATCCCAATAAAAAACTACCCTGCGTTCTTGACTTTTCATTTACACATGACTTATCCGGATTCTGATAAAAATCAAGTGACTTGATTTCCTTAGTTAATACGGATGTTCCTGTTTCGGGATATCTGCTTGAATCCATAAATGGACTTATGCAGCCTGCAAACTCTTCGCACTTAGTTATTAGCTATAGAACCATCTGGTTACATCATATAGATGTTTTTCTCAAGATTGTCGTCGTGAGACGCTGTCTTGACATCCATTTGCCAAATCTCGTCACCGAGATGAACCGCAATGGATAAGAGTACCCAGATGGAACTCTTCCATCTGGCTTTCTTTTTCTCTTGTAGACTCACTTGCACCCAATAGGTTTGCAATTGGCAGGCAAGTCCACAAGTATTCAGACCTGATTAGAGTACAAAGACTCCACTTCAGCTTTCATAGCATCTAACCAACGTCCCGAAACTATGTCATTAACTGCTTTATCATAGTTATAGGGATCTTGTTCCGGTTACACCGGGATTGCCTTGTAAGACTTTCCCTAGACCAAGAACTTGTCAAGGGTCCTGACAATACTCCCACTACGACAAGGCACTGGTGTAACTACTAGGTCAAGTATGGGCGGATTTTCTTAAAGTCTGGTTATTCTTGGATTTGGAATTGTTCTTTCTTGAATTTCTTCCAAGATAACCATTTCTAAAGATTTCTAGTTAATCTTATAATCTCCCTCCAGAAAACCGCATTGGTGCTGCCAAACACTTTCTGCTCTCTGGGATTATAGAGCAACCAATCCTTTAGTTCTTTTTGGGATAGAGTATAAACATATATACTTCCGACTTCGATTCCAACTAATCCATCTTATGCTTCAGCACGTGTGCCAGACATCCCTGAAAACGTTGTAGACTAGGCTTTCGCCTTGTCCATAACTCCCTGGGAGTCTCAAGTATAGACTTAGATGGAATGAGGTATAGTATATATATGTCAGTTTCCATATCCCAAAATATAGGTAATCCATAGAAACTCAATCATAGACTTGATCATATCTAAAAGAGTCTTGTTCCTTCTTTCTACTACTCCGTTTTATTGAGGCAAACCAGGAGCAGACTACTGGGATCGAATCCCATTTTCTGATAAGTATCCCATAAAATTAGCGGAGAGATATTCACCTCATCGATCTCATCAAAGAGTATTTATACGTTTACCTAATTGCTTTTCCGCTTCCTCTCGAAACTCTTTGAACTATTCAAAAAATCTTGGACTTGCGGTGCATAAGGTATATGTATCCATATCTCGAGTAATCATCAGTGAAAGTGATGAAATACCCGTATCAATCTCTCGTTCTAATATTATGGGTCCATACACATCAGTATACACTAACTCCAATAAATCTTTGGCCCTACTGCCTTTAGATGAATAAGGGTCTATTGGTCATTTTGCATTCCAGACAGGATTTGCAGACAGGCATTGATTCTACCACCAATGAAGGCAAGATACCATCTTTCACTAGCCTGTCAATCCTGTTTAGGTTTATATGACCTAGCCTCTTAGGTGCCAAGATTTGTTGGATTAGATGAAGGTGACTACCTCTTTAATGATGGTCTACTATTAACATCAGCGTCATGTATCTCATACATTGTGGGAGTTAGCAAATAAAAGCCATTGATTACCTTGTCAGAATATAAGAGTACCGTTCTTCTTTAAAACAATTTAATTACCAAAAGTAACAGAATAACTCTTATTCATCATACTAGAAATTAAAATTCCATCTTAAAATGGTACATATAATGTATCTGACAAAATCAACTTAATATTTGAAAGCAACTAAGTTACTACTCCTACTGATACTGCTTCTGCCTTTGGCTTCCGATCCCAGGTTAATACTGATTTCCCCGTCATTAATCCTCCTGGTTACCTGTAACTCCTACAACATATTACAGATGTAATTAGTTGCACCGAAGTCTACAAACCAAGATCCTGAAGTACTAGTTGCAAAACTAACTTTAGAAACAAGTGACTCAATCATACCTGAGGTCTTTTCCTTTGAAAGAAATCGTGGACAATTCCTCTTTCAATGTCCTGTCATACCACAGTGGAAACAGTTTCCCTTTGCTCTCGTATCCTTGACCTTGGCCACACCACTAGTGGAACCATACTCCACCTTAGGACCTTTGATGACTGATTTCTTCTTGCTATCCCGGTCTTTGCCTTTCGGTTTAGACTTAGCAAATGACTTTTCTGTCATGAGGGCAGTTGGTCTTTTCTTCATGATTTCCTCAAACACTACCAGCTGGTGAGACAGCTCAGCTATGGTCATTTCCAATTTATTATAATTGATCACGAAATGTTTAAATGAGTCTGGTAGTGATTGAATGAACATGTCGATCTGTGTTTCTGTATCAAACGTAGTCCCCAGTACATCTAACTCATTCAATGTCAACTTCATTTGTAACAAATGTTTTTGTACTGGGGTTCCCTCAGCCATCTTTGTCTCCATCAGCACTTTTATAGCAGCCTGCCTAGCAGGCCTAACCTGTTCTGCAAACATCTCCATTAAGTTCAATATAATATCGTATGCTGACTTATAGGATTGATGTTGTTCTTGCAAAACAGTAGACATGGATGCCTGAATAAAACATCTGGCATTCTCATTGTCATTAGTCCACTTGGTGTAAAAGTTTTTCACA
Organism: Litsea cubeba; assembly: GCA_012931725.1. NCBI lineage: Eukaryota > Viridiplantae > Streptophyta > Magnoliopsida > Laurales > Lauraceae > Litsea > Litsea cubeba. The sequence goes on along the minus strand of CM022949.1, from coordinate 86,953,755 downwards.
GTCTGTGGTGCATCAGGCTCAGGCTCAGGAAGGGAGGGTATAGTAAGGACATATTTGCATCTTGAAGCTGTCAAGATAATATCCAGGTTCCTTTTCCAGTCCACATAGTTGGATCCCATCAACTGGTTCTGGTTGAGGATGGTCGCAAGTGGATTGAAAGTATTCGAATTCATACTGTATAAATTAAAGCACATAACCATACATTCAATGAAAGAATATAAATGACATCAGGGTTTAGTATTCTACCAAATTCATGTGGGAATCCTCATAAGCACTGAATTTAGAATACATCGGAATCCCAATCCCTTAGGGCATGCCTCCTAGGGGAGTGCGAATGTCCTTGGATTGGTGCGGATCAAAGTTCGTCAGAATTGGAATTAAGACTAACTATCCATGATCCCCATCATTCATTATCATCTTGGTATCTCATACCAAATAATGTATGACTCCCGATTTGCTTTGGTTTCTAAAATACATGAGGCAAATCTTAGGGGATACTACATCATTATTTTAGTTAAGTGTGACCCACCAACTAGCATTGCATGACAACCGCTGTGAGCAGCTCCTCCTAGGGGAGTAAGCCCCCACCCCATCTCACCAACACTATCCATAGGAGATCCATATCTAGTAACCAGACAAGTAAAAGCCCTCCGAAGGAACGGCCACACTCTTGGTGGCGCGAGGTTAATTACTTTCCTTACAATGGACCTATGGTGGAAAACCATGGGGATTTATCAATTTAAATGCCTCGCTCCCACTTAATATTTTAGAATTGAGGATTTCCTTTTAAGGTATTAGGGCCCACATATATAAATATATGAATCATCAAATCATCTTATGATATGATCTAAGATTGGTTCCAAGTCAAGTTATTTTAAGGAAAATCCAGTTTCTTAAATTAGTGTTACCAATGTGTCCATCTCATGGGACATCAACACTAATTAGAACTCTTTCCAAAAATTAATTTGATTTGACCAATATTAGTAACTTGCTATGTTTGGATCAGATTTGGAAAAATTCTAAATGAAGCATTCAACTATAAATAAAAAACGCTAAAGTTAGAAACTAGTCCTCTCCTCCACATGGCCCAAGCGGAATAGACTTCTTGGACTTCTAGACTTTCCAAAAATTTGAAATTTCTCAAACTCTTTGGGAAACTCCAAAACACCTTTGGTAATCTTCAAACTCTTTGATTAGGAGTCCAGCTTCACTTTCCTTCTTCGTCTCAGACATCGCCAGAATTTATAAATTTAGAAATTACATAAATTCCTATGTCTCTACGATGAGACTTACATGATAATCTATTAATGGAAATAAAAGGCACATAGGGAATTTCACCATGCCTTGCCCTAAACCGGGAAAACAAGGCAACCAAGATACCCTTTACAACTTGCCAAAAATAAACATTCAACCATAAAAAAAAGTAAAAGACTTGTGGGCCATATGGAGAGAACATAATAACCTGCATATTAGTATCCCATACTAGCAAAGCAACTCACAAAGCCGGGTTACCAAACAATAATGGAAAGACAGGATGCCAAATATTGCCACTACTATGATTCATGCCCTACGCAGAGGGGGTCCGGGGGTGTCCCCCGGCGGGGGTCGAGCTGCTATGTCGGTCTATTCGGTCGACCTACTAGAGGGTTCGGTCGACCGGCCTCAGTGTCTTCGGTCGACCGACCAGAGGGCTCGGTCGACCTACCTAACGGAAATCTGCAAGTTGGGTTTTTCTATTTCGTGTCCAAACATCTCCAGAACTCTTCTGAAGACTCCCAATGGCTTCCTACCATCATTCCATCATTGTTAAACCCTTTTGTGACTATCCAAACATGGATTTACTAATTGTCCAAGCAAAATCATCAAAACTGATCCGTACATAGCTCTTGATCTATCCTCTTCGCATCTCATGTAAAGATTAGATCAAGCTTACTTATCTAACATGATTAGAGATGAGGTAAGGCTCTGATACCAATTGTTGGAAATAGGGTGAGACTCTAGGATAGGTTTCAAAAACTTTTGACCCACTTGACGCAGGGATCAACTATCCAGAAGGCTATAAAACCCGGTCCAAGATCTATGTCCTCAATCTCAGCCATCATGATCAGTAAATACAATCTATCTAGAAGATAGAACCAGCAACATATAAGCTACAAATAAATCTACAACATGAAAGGAAGTAGATTATACCTTTGGAGCTCGGTTGTGCTCTAATGGAGAAGTTGCGTCTTTCTTTGATGATGAAACTCTTTCACTAATCAAATAGGAATCTCCAAGACCTCTTGATCTTCCACGCTATGACCCGTATCAAATTCTCCTTTTTCTCAAGAAGATGGTGGGATCTCCAAGAGAAAACTACTAGGAACTCTAGGGAGGAACTATAAAGAGAACTAGAAGAGGGAGAGGAGAAGAGGCATGTGCAACACTTGCACAAAGAAGCCTTGGGCGTGAATCCCTAGGTGGATGTATGCATGGACATACAACACCTTGCCCTCCTCTATTTATAGCTTAAAAACAATTAAGCCACCTCATCTTTCTAATTGAAATAGAAGTCTCACTTCTCTAACAATTAGTAACTCTCTTCTATTACTAATTATGATAGAAGTCTTACTTCCACAATAATTAGTAACTTACTAATTCCTTTCTAATTAAAATAGAAGTCTCACTTCTATTAAAATTAGTAAGCCTACTATTATTACTATTAGAAGTCTTACTTCAAATAGAAATAGTAACTTTCCTTTTAGAGTTCAACTAGAATTAGATACTTTCTAATAATTAGGCTAGCGTGGGGACCACTAGGGATTCCTTAGAAAGCTGGCTCCAACTGGGACTCGCGACCCCACATCTCATGTGTAATCCGGGCCACAGTTAATTGCAAATAACTCCACTATATAAATGCAATTGAACTCCAGTCTTAGGAATATTACATAGAAGACCCTAAACTTCCACATTACCACAAGTAGAGCCCTCTATCAATATCCATGGATCAATTGGACCTGTCTTCCAAACTAGATCCATATCTTATTATCCTTGAGCCCCAATTAATTATAATGATCAAAGGTACCTTTCCAATTAACTTTTAATCGGAATGGGTGCGCACTTACTAATGATAAATCCATTAATTGGCACAAGAGGATATTAGAGATAGATTCCATCTTGACTATTGAATGTTCCCACAGCTCTACTACCATGTATCCAAATTACCGAGGTGTTGACCTACAGTTGGCCTCACTCATTGGTGACTCAAAGCAAATGAATAGATAGAAACTTGAGTTCATTAATGTCTCAAGATTGAGAGCCTATTGCTAGGGAATTATGAGAGCAGACCTTAAAGTAAAGACAGTGTTTATAAGGTGCTTCTCATGGTCCTTCAATACATCCAATGTACCAGCACTATGATCCAGAATCTTCCATTCTGATGATCGAGACAAATCACCCTATCTCATAGTGATCAAAGTGCTGCAACCTTGTCAGTATGCGATGTCCAGTCTCATCACTGGTTGTAAAGATATTTAAGTATAAGATTTGTCAAACATGTCTCCCGTATGTGGAGCTCATCCATACACATGTGTTACATCTAATATACTTGTGGACCCCGGTTCATCTCATGAACCATTATGTCATTCGTATTGGTTATGTGCAAGTATATAATAAATCACCATTCATCTCATGAAAGGAAAGCATGAATATACTGATAAATAAAGAAATTAATCATTTTATTATATCATCTACTGGATTGAGTCCATAAAATTTTTAATGCATGTAATTGATAGAGGTGGACCGCATAAAAAACTTTTTTTGTCTTTAAATTAATAGAGAATCACATCAGTGGGCCACACGTTAGATCTTTAGGCTAAAAATAAAAAAAGAATTATGAATTGAATCATATACCCTATGATATGTAATAATTTGTGAGGGTGGAACAAACATAATTTTGGCAAGGTCAAAGCAATCATAATGAGGGTTCGGGGGTGGGTTATGTTAGTTAATCCTTTTGATGTGTATATTATGTGGTAGCCTCCTTCATGTTTTCTATAAATTCATGTCAAATTGATTTTCTTTATGTTTTGATGAACTCATATATATAGACTTGTGAAATGGTCTAGAGATATATTTTCAACATCAAGAAGATAATGGTTGATAATGATTTAAACTTTGGGGTACGTGTCAATGTTAGATGGGTATTATGGCATTCTAAAATAGTTAATGAGAACATTTATTAATAATTTGTCAACTTTTTATTATTATAAACTGACTATGATGGTGATTCTTTTTGAATCTTTTTTTAAAGTTTTTTTATGGGTATTATGGCATTCTAAAATAGTTATGAGAACATTTATTAATAATTTTTCAAATTTTTATTATTATAAATTGACTATGATGGTGATTCTTTTTTATTTATTTTTAAAGTTTTTTTTTAATTTTTTTTTATGAAAGTTACTTTGATGGTGATTTTGTTTCTTGATGAGGCATTCCTTGTAAAGCCAATGGAGAAAAGACCAAGGTTTGAAGCTCCATTCTATTATTTTATTATCAAAATTTATTTCTCTTGGATTGAATTTATTTTTGCCTCTATGCTATTTCTCATGTAGGTTATAAAGATTTTTTTTCTTAATTATTTTTTATAATGGATTAATTTTTACCATAATGTTCATCAGTGAAGATCATCACCCTCTTCACATCGCTGATAATATTGGTTCCTCCAATTCTTATTGGTTTTCCCTTCCCTAATTCATCTTTATTTTAATTTTTTAGGAGTTGTCTGTTCCTTTCTTTTTTTTTTCTCTTGATCACTGTTGCTTATTGTGGACTTTCTTTATAGAGGAACTTAATTTCTATATACTCTACTTTCTTCCCAGTTTAATCAATGATTTTAATTATCAATTGCATCTCTATCTCTCTTGCCAACCGATTTCGTTTCCTTGTACTCTATTTTTACAATGATTCAGGCCATTATTTTAATTGTAGATTATATATCTGTCTATAATGCACACGCGCACATGTCTGTCTGTTTGTCTGGATGTATTCAACCTGCATCTTAGTCCTCACTTTGGCAACTTCCAACAATGCTCTCTCTCTCTCTCTCTCCATGCCTTTAGTTGTAACCCATCTTGTAGCTGAGTGCTCAATCTGTCTGGATCTTACCAACTTTTTTTTTTATTTTTTCGGAATGGTAACCAGCTTAATGTTCTAATTGTGAGATCCCATAATTCGAGTAGCATACCATGCTAAGCATTGCAAGCACCTGCTAACCATAGACCGGTATGGCCCTGTTTGTGGGGATCTCACTAGAAATTGAAGATTGATAGAAAGGCTTACTTCATGAGGTTTCCTAAAAAAAATCATCATTGTTGGATTATAATAAATTAGGATTTAAGGGTGAAAGATTTAAAATTATGATTCGATGTTTTCCTTTTGACGATTGATTTAGATTTATATATAAGATTCTTTTAAAATACTTGTGTTTATAAAAAAAATCGTGCCTCCCATCCCCATATGCATTTGACCAACAATTACTTTCTATTTATATTTAAATTTACTTTCAACTAACCTCTCTCTATCAAATATCCACACCACATGAATTGGAAGGCATAAACGTATAAGGGGGTTCTCAAAACGATGGTGACAAATCTTAAATTTCCTATATAATCATATTAAATGTAATTTGTATGTTTACTAGGTGTCTACTTTCAATTTAAATTAGGTTTTCCTTCCATGAATTAAAGTCCCGTGTGGGGCGTGGGCCCTTCTCTCCTTTTTTTCCCTTTAAATCCCTGTCCATATCCAATCCCTAAAATATCTCATTCTCCATCTCTCCCTCTACACACGTCTATCCAAAAAATAACAGGATTGTTTTTTCATACGATTACATGGGTCTAATAATAGTATTTCGTTGCATACGATTATTATGCGCACGAAATTTGTATGGATTGGTTTCTGTCAAATGATTAGTTTGAATAATGGTCCAAATCAGATTTTTATTCTGAATCAAGAGCATGGTTATCAAGTCCAATCTCATCCACTCAGGCACTCACTACCTAGCTCATCCATCCTTTTCATATATATCGTATTACATGGCTGGCCATCTTTAATTAGATGGTGGGCCCACTCTCGCCACATTTATATGGTGTACGAATATTGTGGGGCCCGGAAATTTTTTGGATTGGCCATGAACCCATCCAATGGATGAGATTTGTCCTGCTGATTGTACATTGCTTTCATTATTTGGGTCGATTGTCAAATGATCATTTGATCAATTTCAACAGTGGTTTCAAATTAAACTTTTATTTTGAATCTGGTTAGTTTCAACATGGGTGGCTGTCGATCATCAATCACGTGGTGGGCCCACTCTTACCACATTTTATATGGTGTGATTTAAGAGTCTGACACGAGTTCAACTATTTTGGAAATTCAGATTTAAAGATATCTTAGGGCCCTTTTAGATACATGGCAGTTGCTCAACTGTTACAGATGAAAAGACTACGTTAAAATGAAAAAACAATTACATCTACAAGTGAAAACATATTCAATAAATATTATTTTAATTTTATATTAAATATATTTAGTTTATTGATAATTTTTATAAGTCGTTCTATCGACATTTGTCATTAAATAGATGCACATAAAAGTGAATATGAACTTTCAAAAATGTGAAGAATGACAAGATTTCACTCCCAACGTTTAGATGCACCAAATGGATGTCAATCCCCATTTTCAGTTATCTTTATATAATTTTATTTCTTATTTCTACTCACCATTTTGCTTTCTCTTTTTCATTCTTATAAGGTTTATATAACATTCATGCATGGTATGTGGAAGTAGAAATTTTAGTTATTCCATTGCAGGATGGAGCATCAACATCAGCCTAGAAATTTTAGTTATTCCATTGCAAGATGGAGCATCAACATACAAATCCAATCTCTCTCTGTCAATTAGTATATGGACGAGAATGTGTGGATATATGCTGAATTATGGTATATGGTAGATGCATCTTCTAATACCTATATTCAATTTTTTTTTTGTCGTCACCACTCTTTATATTTTTATCCTCACATTTTTCTTTCTTCTTATAGGTCAAAAACTCTCTAGAGATCCAACGCAAGATTCTTCTGCATTCCGGTACATATTTTGATCATATCTATTTTATTCTCGATTTAAATGTTAATGAATTTTTTGTATTTCGAATCATTGAGAGGTACCATGTTTCTAAAAACGTGAGGGATGGATCAAACCAATCCAACAAATTTAAATTATATATAACAGGGCCTTTTATCACTATTTATTATATATGTGTTTTTATTATCATATTATAAACAAATATTAAGTTTTAATTTATGAAGAAGTTATAGTTTGCAAAAATTGTAGTCCTCTTATATTTTTTTTATTACCATTTTTTGTGATTTTTGTATGTACTGTTCTCTTATTTTGGAAAAATCATGATATGTACCGTCGTTGGAGACAATAATATTATATTGGAATATAATGAAGATGCCCCACTCTATGATGAATTCTTGGCATATTCATTATCACTAATTATTAATCTCTCACCACTGCAATTTAATTTATGAATAAGTTACAGTCTGCAAAAATTGTAGTCCTCCTAGCATCACAAGCTGGTGCTTAGCCCGGATCCAGAAATAACAGCATGATATGTAGAGACGTGCTGATTAATTGAAAAATAATAATAAAGATGATTTGCATTTTAGGCCCTATGGTAGTAGAACGTCCACAATCAGGCATCAATTATATATATTAAAGCAGCAGGTGAATTCGTGTTTTAATACCATAATACTTTTATATGTTTCATTCTTCATAAATATCCTACACCTTTCCATTATCCAACTACAAAACAATGTTCATTTTGGTTATTTAATCATTAAAATAATTGCTTTTAAATTATTTATTTTAACTATGATTGTGTAATGAGTCATATGTTAATAGTCATTTACATCTCATTTTAATGAAATGAATACTACTATTTAGAATTTTAATAACTCTTTAAACGCGGGCCCTGAAGCGCTAGTTATATATAGTAAAGCAGCAGGGTTTTCGCGGGGGAGCGACACGTGGCGGAGGGAGGCTTCCTGGGAGCACAACACGTGGCGCAACCTCAGACATTTTGCACTCCCACATTCCAAAATCGCCCTTCCCTCCTTTTATTTGCTTGTAATCCCTATCCCTATCCAATCCCTAAAATCTCTCCTTTTCTATCTACACACACGTCTATGCAATGCAACAAACCCCCTAAAATCTCTCCATCTTCTCCTCTCCCTGCTTCACCCTCTCTCTACGTTACCTCTCTCCTTCGCTCCCCATCTACCTCTCTCCCTCTCGCTCACCCTCTCTGCCATCTCCCTCTCCGCCCCACCCACTCCATCTCATATCTCTCTCTCCGTCATCTCTCCCCCGCTCTCTCTTCTCCTTCCTCTATGTCCCTGCTTCACCCTCTCTCTCCTTCCATCTCCTCCGTTCCCTTGTGCAACATCGTCGCCGCCCTCTTCCCACGTGCAGAACAGACGCCCCGTACTCCAACCAGGTACGCCCCTTTCTCCCCCTTCCCTGCACCCACCGCACGAGTAAATTTAGATCATATCATCTCTCTCTAAATGAGTTTCCAAAGTAGTAGAGAAGATAGTTCCTAAGTAGTTAAGTTTTACCAAAAAAAAAAATAGTTGAGATTATCTCTGAAAGGAACAAATCTCTCTCAGTGAAGAAACAAATCCAAAAAAGAGTTATACAAAGAGATGCGTTGTTCCTTTGCAATATCTCATAAGAAAAAATGAATTATAACTAAGGCAAGCATTTGTTTTTGTAAAATTTGAGAATCCTTTTTTCTATATTCAATATCTGGGTTTCTTTTCCTTTGATTTTAGGTTCTATTCTAGGTTTCTAGTTTGCATTTTTCTATTGTATTTTCATGGTTTTATTTGGACTTTTGAACCCTTTTTCATTTTAATGTCTCTGAATTCTAACATAACTAAAATCAAGCCATGCCCTTAGATTTGCAATCCCCTACAGATCTATCACATTAAGAAAGTGGTTTCTTCTGCACAATTTAAGTCGGCGGAAAAAGAGAGATTTCCATAGGCTATTCCCTGAATGCATAAAGCAGGTCTGTCCTTTTCTGCCAATATTGAGTTTTACATTCTTCATGGGCAGAACGCACTGTTGTTTTCTGATAGCCCCTGATGGTATCTGTTTGATGAATTTTCAGCTGTACCAGTTGACTTGGTTATTGTAGGCAGATCTGTTGAAACTCATGTTTCTACTCCAACTCATTTGAATGCATTCTCTTAACGAAGTTGGATTTTGTATCCTTTGATTAATGGCCTTTTGATATTGAAAATCTCTTATATTTTGCATATAGATCTCTAATTAATGTGGATGAGATTGTTTATTGGGTAATCAGTGCTTAAGAATCATTGCCCTATCACGCTTATTGTTAGCTTTTGTGCATTTGATCTTATTATTCTGTTATTTGTCCAATCCATGGTGTTTGGTTGTAGTTTAACTCTTCAATGTTGTAAATGCCTTCAATTTCTTGCTCTGGCCGCTTGATTGATGGATGTTGTAACTTTTACTGTAGTTAAGCATCCTTTGATCCTTTCCATGTATACATCTGACGAAGGAAAAGTCTGATTGAATCTAAGGAAGTTAAAATCTAATTGAGTCAAGGGCTTCTTCTTTCCACATCAACACACAACCCATGGGTCAAAATTGAAAAAAAAAATAAATGAAATAGATACAAGCTCTCTTTTACCCCCTTTCCTTGTTGGGACCTTTTATAAACCTTCCTAATCAAATCTTGAATATTTGCTTTTTGAGTTTGAGAGGTGAGCAACTGCCAGCCACTTAATCATTTTCAACAATTTCCTAACTCATGTGCAAACCTTTAGCTATTTTTGTGGTTGCAAACTGAAGATTTTCCAATATTTGTGTCGATTAAGTTTTGAAGCAGGACTTTGAGCCTTAAACTACATTACCCATTATGTTTATGATAAGTTTACTTGGATGAACATAAGCACAAATCTTCAATCACATTCTAACATATCTAATGATTTTTTTTATTGCTTGTGTATTACTGTGTAGTTCCTAATTATGTTTTTGTCCCCAAAGGGAATCCTTACAAGTGACTGACTCCATCTCGACCCTTACCACGCACCAACCTTCAAGTTAAAATTGTCCATTACGGGGAACAACATCAATGGCAGTAGATCATGTAACATGGATCTCACAGACTCGGCTTCCGGTGCAGAATTACAAGTGGCCTAAAATCTAGATAGTGTTTGATCAATCTCACTCGATTTGAATCCAAAATTTAGCCCCGCTTGGGTTGATCTGCATTATACTTCTAAACTCTCAGTGTCAAGGTTGATCTCAATTGTAGTTATGGTTTTGTTACCTAGAAACATTTCTTTGCATCTCTGTGTCCTATCAACACTTGTGTTAACTAGACATTGAAGTCAGCGGAAATCATTTTGGCCCAATGTGATCTCACTCTCCACGTTTGCATTGCATGAACTGCTAATTTTTCTTTTTTATTTGAAAGCGTTCATTGTCTAGAACTTATTATGGAGAAAAAAATCAGGGTCTGGTTCATTAAGTGTGTTCACATGTAAGTGGCCTGGCACCATTGTCTGAGTACTTTTAGTTGATTTAATATATTGTGCTTTGAATCAGGGTAGCTCATGTATTACGATACCTTCTATACATCATTTGATTGGGGGAAATTGCCAACCTTCATTGCTCATGTTGCTTTCCTTGGTATTTCTATAACTCTCTCTACTGTAACTAGAACTGAAAGAAACTGCGATTCAGATCTGAACATCACTAGCGGAAGACGTTCATGGCTAATTTGTAACATGACAGATTTTAAAAAAAATCTGATTTGGGCGGCATAAATCAGCCATAGTGATCGCAAAAGAACTCCATGAATTCATGACCAACAAGTGTATAATTAAAGGAGAATCAAGAAGACTATTACCTTGAAGATTTGTAGACTTCAAATCTCTGAAAAAATAGATCCAAAGGGCCGAACTCAGACTTGCAATTAGCAAACAAATTGCTGGAACTTTCTACTGTATTGCCTTTGATCTTCTTCTCTATCTCACTTCCAAATCTGATTGGCTAAGATGGTGGGATCTTAATCTAGGGATTTGAGAACTATTTTCTAAGGAAAAATCTCAGACCTTAAACTTCTTCAATGAAGAAGAAAGAAGCCAAGGGCTGGACGTGTGGGACTCTCTCTTGCATAGGGATGGACGTCCAAGGGTGAAGGCTTCATCTTTTATAGAAACTTTTGGATTGCTTTCCTAAAAAGTTATCTCTTCTAATTCTCATAGATGTCCTAAAAGGAAAGTATAATCTAAAGATTTATTTCCTTTTAAAAACACTCCAATTAGAAAAGGAAACTAAAGGAACTTCCCACAAACTTTGGCAATTAGTAATCCTAGTTGTACAACACTTACAAATTTAAGTTTCTAATTCAAAAAGGAAACTTTCTCATAGGAATACTAATCCAAAGAGGAATCCAACCTTCCAAGTAGAGAGACCTACTCAAAATTGGAAACCTTACCCATGGAATTCCCATTATGGACGTCCCACATGATAATGCACACCATGGCCCACAAACAATTTATCTAGAATTAAATTCATGTATGCCATCAAAGGCCTATTTGAATTTAAACTCAAAATTATTTTTCCACTAAAATAATTCATCCAAATGTCATTTAAACAACTTAGGAAACCATGCCAATCTTGGAAAGTGACTAGAGAAGGGACCAAAAGACATATTTTCCATTGGCTCCCAAAATGACCAAAATGTCCATGCTAAACCCATAGCAACATAAAGACCATTTTAACCTTAACTCATTCCACTAAAGAGTTATGGTTGAACTCCAGGGACAAATAGATAATATAGTAAGCTCGTCATAAAATGACAGTTGTCTTCGACCTACTAAGTGTAATGACCTGATTGCCCCTCTATGTAACATTCATAATCGAGTCAGGTTACCACATATACTCCTTCTCGATTATATCTAAACCTTAGAACTTCATATCCTTAACTTAATCATCATCCGGATATCATTCTCTTGGTCCAGGGAGCGACCCACAATTTCAATATCCATATGGAACATCCATATACTAAGATCTTAGATTTTGATGATTAATCGGATAATTCTAAGGGGATGATCATTCCATCATTAGATGGGATAGATTCTTTACTGCATCTGCACGTCCCAACTGATCAAGTCCGAGTACCCAAAACACAGAGCTGTTGACCCATGAAAAGAATCTCACCCATAGTGAATTAAAGCACAAGAACTAGACTTCGTCAGTTCATCCACAAATGCTCAAGATTAAGAGCACTGGTCACTCAGTAGCATGAGGTGACTTGATCTCTCTCAGTGATAGTACTATTTTAGAGATCACACCTACCATGGTCCTATTCAATGCATTGCATATGCAATAATGAGATAAATCCGGGAAAGTCCTCCCATGACTGTTGACACCAAAAATGTCACTTTGCCTCTTCAAGATCCAAAGAGCTACATGAAGTCGCAACCTGCCATAAATAGGCAATGCTACTTCCAAAAAATCAAATCTTGTTAGAGTCAAACAAAAACTGCAAGATCCTTCAAGACAGCCAAAAGAGGAGTACACAAGAAGTTTCGGGCCATTTCAAAATCATTTGGCCTAACTTCGCTTCTCCGGCAGCTGGAAAGGAGCTCCCGGCGGCAAATGCATCGGAGACACCAAATCTTCGATCAGAGCCGACGGATGGTCTCAAAATACATCCAAAAGGCTCCACGTCAAGTTCCGAGTCAAACCGGCAACGTTTGACCCTACATCAACCCTCGAACAGCTAAATCAAGCCTCTCGGCGGTGAGAACCACCGAGACCATCACTCATCAGATAGAGCACATGGACGGCTTCAAAATGCTTACAAAGGGCTACACGTCAAATTTCAGGTCATTTCGACAACATTTGACCATAGTTTGACGCTCGGAAGCCAAATCAGGCCTCTCGGCAGCAAAGCTCCCCGGGACCATGGTTTCCAAGATAGAGCCTATGGATCATCTCAAAATGACTCCAATATGTTCCCTGTCAAATTTCAAGTCAATCGGACATCAGTTGACCGCACATCAAACCGCGACATCTTCATCGCGATAAAAGTGAGTCTACTGGTGATAGGACCCAAAATGGCTTCAAAACTCAAACAAAAGCCTATGGTTGGTCTTATTTATTGCTCAGGAGGCTTCATACCAAATTTCAGGTCATTCCAACATCATTTGACCCAGTTTCAGCTTCTGATGGAAAATCGGCAGCTCTGCGCGACAAAGTCTTCGGCTTTCTCGAAAAATTAGAAACTTTGCAAACCAAAATGAAAGGATTCTTATCAGGTTTTCTACAGGGAAATCAGGCCAATAAATGGTCAAAATGTCAAGGAAAAATACAGAAGAAAAAAGAATAAAAAAACAGCAAAAACGGACACAAAACGGGACAAAAGGGGGGAAAACCCCCCCAGGGTCGCAGGGGCCCATGGTCGCCGGGAAGGCCCCGGAAACCCCGGTTTTCGCCCTTTTTTTGCGATTCGAAGCGTCCGGCCTCTGGTATTTTCCAAAATTCATACTTTTGAGACACCAAATCCTCTGACATCCGTCAAAAACACGGGTTAATCGTCAAGAGTATCGAAACAACATTGATCGCCGCCCGGTCAACCAAAAAACAATGTGCTTTCTACCCGACCGATCGAGAAATCGATAGGACAGATGGCACCGACCCGCTGTTGGCAACCAACACCTGAAGTTATATGGTCATCCGATGTCGATCTACATGAAGATCTATCAATGATCATCGCCAGAAGAATCCCAAAAGACGTGGCACGGCCCGCGACTCTTCAACTGCTCGGCGACCACTTAATGCAATTAATTGACTAACTTTATCACAGTCATTTATCCATTTCTTTGGACGGACCAATCAGAAACAAGCATCCGGGAGTTACAAGTCAAGAGATTCATGGCATTTAACCCATGAAACTCCTCCCATCATGGCGATTAAAGGCGATTAAATGCCCTCAATCTCTTCCGGCCAATCAGAAGCCAAGAAAAAGGAGTTACAAAATAAAGAATTCAATCTTGTAACTCCTCCCTTTATGTAGCTTTATGACAATTAAGGCTCATAAACCCTCCTAAATGGCTACCTAAAAGCCTATAAATAGGAGAGTTCTCCAAGAAGAAAAAACGACAGCAGACACACAGACAACAGACTGCAGAAAATCTGGAAACTCAGACAGAAAAAGGCATCAGAAATCTAAGAGAGAAAACTCTACGGAAATCCTACACCGACCACCGCTACAAGGTGACAAAAGTCCTTTGGGGGGTACCCCCTCCCAAGGTCCTTGCCTTCTCCTTCTGCTGCCAATGGCTTAGACATGGCTTTTCAGCCCGTCTACTCGGCTTTTTATTGGACATAGGACCTTCTTTTGGTCTTTGTTCTCTAAAAACCTGAGGTTATAGCCAAGCCAAGCGAATCAATAGCATCCTCTGTTCTCATCTGCATGGATGATGGCGAAGTCCACATATGGCCTGCGACCGTCAATCTGAACGGGTCCCCCACAATCTCCTGAGAAGTTAGATCCTCCTTTTCTTGCTTTTCATTGTAGTTTGTATTTTTTCAAAAGAGACAAAAATCACAACTCTTGTCTTTCATTATTGATAAGGATTGTAAAACGGCTATAAACGCCAAAATCGGCTATAAACGCCAAAAATCGGCTATAAACCCCAAAATCGGCTATAAATTCCAAAAAAATCGCCTTTCACGGCAAATCAAGAAAATGTCTCTTTTCTTAAATATATGTGCAATGGAAAACTTGAAAGAAGTTGATTTCTTTTTTACTTGCGAAGGTTGATCTCCGGATCACCACTTGCAATTCCAAGTAAAATAGAAAATCTGGCACACCCACCCAAAAAGAAATGTTAATGCACGCCCCTTGCCCCCCTGGGTTACGAAAGGGTCGGACCCAATGGACTCCCACGTCCGCCGACCTCGATAGGACCAGGCGCCAGGAGCGCGGTCCATCAAGCTGGCACACCCAGTGGGACCCGTTCATTTGAGAACAAGATGCTAGAAATGAAATATTTGCATATCATATATTTTGCTCTATGCTTATATTTCTTTTCTCGATTCCTTGGCTACCTTCTAATTGGTGGCCTATGTTGGATTCCGCATCTAAAAAAAATGAGATGAGATTTTTTGGAAATTTCTAATTCTTTGAATTTATTTCCACTCTTTCTCTTTTAAAAAAAAATAAATTTAGATTTCTCATTTTGAATTCAAAATTGAGAAACCTTGATCCGTTCCTATCGTTCATCGCGCTTGCAGAAATGTTGAGCCTGTTCGACAAAGGTTTTGGGCCATCGTTTCTCTTCGATGAGTTCATTAAAGATCTAAAAAAAAAAATGAGATGAGATTTTTTGGGAATTTCTAATTATTTGAATTTATTTCCACTCTTTCTCTTTTAAAAAAAAATAAAAAATTAGATTTCTCATTTTGGATTCAAAATTGAGAAACCTTGATCCGTTCCTATCGTTCATCGCGCTTGCAGAAATGTTGAGCCTGTTCGACTAAGGTTTTAGGCCATCGTTTCTCTTCGATGAGTTCATTAAAAATCTAAAAAAAAAAACAAAAAAAAATTAGATTTCTCATTTTGAATTCAAAATTGAGAAACCTTGATCCGTTCCTATCGTTCATCGCGCTTGCAGAAATGTTGAACCTGTTCGACTAAGGTTTTGGGCCATCGTTTCTCTTCGATGAGTTCATTAAAATAAAAAATAATAATAAAAAAAAAAACAAAAAAAATCAGATTTCTCATTTTGAATTCAAAATTGAGAAACCTTGATCCGTTCCTATCGTTCATCGCACTTGCAGAAATGTTGAGCCTGTTCGACTAAGGTTTTGGGCCATCGTTTCTCTTCGATGAGTTCATTAAAAATCTAAAAAAAAAACAAAAAAAATTAGATTTCTCATTTTGAATTCAAAATTGAGAAACCTTGATCCGTTCCTATCGTTCATCGCGCTTGCAGAAATGTTGAACCTGTTCGACTAAGGTTTTGGGCCATCGTTTCTCTTCGATGAGTTCATTAAAATAAAAAATAATAATAATAAAAACAAAAAAAATCAGATTTCTCATTTTGAATTCAAAATTGAGAAACCTTGATCCGTTCCTATCGTTCATCGCGCTTGCAGAAATGTTGAGCCTGTTCGACTAAGGTTTTGGGCCATCGTTTCTCTTCGATGAGTTCATTAAAAAAATATATATATAATAAAAATCATAATAATAAAAAAAACAAAAAAAAAGACATAGACCACTAAGGTTAAACCAACTGCGTTCTTTGATCATGGTTGATTCAAGAAAAGACTTGTCCAGAGTGTGGAGACAGCTTGACTGTTCTAGGCAAGGGTCCTCCAAACGGGTTCATTAAGTAATCATACCCTTACCTGGGGGCAATTCTACCAATCAAGATTTCATAAGACCGGGTTAGGAGGCCTATGTGTACTCTCTCGTCTTTTAAATATTTTTTTTTCAAAAATAAATTTTTTAAAAATAAAAATTTTAAAATAAAAAATAAAAAATAAAAAAATTTTCCAAAAAAAAAAATCTTAAAAAAATTAAAAAAATAAAAAAATAAAAAAAATATTTTTTTTAAAAAAAATCTTTTTCAAAAAAAAAATCTTCAAGAAAAAACTTCCGTCATTTTGGGTTTAGATTGGAGAAATCTTGGTCTTCTCCTTTCTGAGCACTGGCGCTCGCGGAAATCGCTGAGCCCGTGTTCAGATTGGAGTGCCTTTTGCTCTCTTTGATGAACCCGATATTGGCCTTTCAAAAAAAAAAAACTCATCATTTTTAGATTCAAATCCGAGAAATTATGGTTCATTTCTTTCTGAGCACTGGCGCTCGCGGAAATCGCTGAGCCCGTGTTCAAATTGGAATACCATCTGCTCTCTTTGATGAATCCAATCTTGACCTTTCAAAACAGAGAATCTCATCTCACGGATGCGGTCTCAAAACATTTGTGTCTAGCGGTACTAGTACGCCCTTTCAGGGTCTACTGTATTGCGACCGGCACATCTGTAACTCCAACTTTATATTCTTCTTACCTCGAGCAAGCTCTGCTTCTTGATAAGTCGAATTTAAGTTCACAATTGCTTCTAGCAGTCACTGGGACGCTCATTCTGGGCTTACCATACCTGCGATCAGAACAATTGTACCCTCTTTGGCATTTTGCCTTCCTCATATTGCTTGGGTCATCTCCCTCGAGCAATTTGAAAAGACGAAACCATAGAACTTCCCATTTATGATCATTATATTCTTGTGATTACTAATGGATGTAGTCTTGTTTCAGAAATTTTCGAAAAAACTAACAATGGCAGCTTCACTAACCATTACTTTCGATGAAAGCAAGCACCAAATTATGCTTCAACAGAAGCAAACTACGCGCACCTACAAGCGCCCCATCAGCTGCCGAAGTGTCAACTCCCTCGGCAACTCTCTGAACTCCGGGTCAACCTCGACTCCCTGGACTATCATCTTTGGGACGCTGGGACCATTCCCACTTCCCGAGGAACAAACTGCTCCCTCCAAGAAGCAGAAACTCGCCTCTCAACGTGTCACTACCGTGACACCAAAGGCAAGCACCAGAAGGCCCGAAGCCCGTGGCAGCCCCATGAAGCCTCGACCAGCAAACGACCAGGTTTATCCCAAGACTTGGTCCCCAAGACCTTCACCAAAACAAAGAAGGTCCCAAACATCTACCAAGCCAGCATTCCTGGCCCCACTCAAGGAGAACCAGTTCTACCCTCTTGCTTACATGAAAGAGGAGAGACCCATCTCCAACCTGACTCTCAAGTCAACCCAGCATGAGCCGGCTTGTTCCTACAAGCCCAAAATCAAATCATGCATCACAAGGCCTCTACAAGCACCTGCTAAGGCCTACAAACCTGCAGTTCGACCCTTCATCTCTACAGGGGCCGAACTCCCAAAATTCAAAGCTTCGCTGCAACAGGCGAAGGACAGGGTTCGCATCCTGTCCTTGCCCAGCTACAAAGAAGACAGGCTCGGCTGCTGCGCCCGAGGGAGCACATCCTTTATCGTCAAAGCCCAGCCAGAGCTGACCGAAGCTCAAATTGCTCGTCGTATACGCTGCCGCGCGTCATACCGGCAAAAGAGACTAGAGAAGCAAAGGACCCAGCCTCCTACACTTCAAGTCTCTCCCAAATGGGTCGAAAAAGAAAGACCCAACCAAGTTGCTGCAGTCCATATGGTTGGAAAAACCAGAAGGCGCCAAAAGTCAGCAACGAAAACCCATGTCTGACGTCCGATGACCCGCAGCGTCTCCAGGACAAGAAGACATTCAGAAGAATCCCCTGCTCCTTCAAGCAAAGGACGGCAGAGTGATCCTTCATCAAGCTCTTCTTCAAAAAGAATGAGCCCCAGCTCAGTCACCAGGACAGTTTCTTCATTCGAATCACGAAGGATGAACGTCTTGGCTACAAATTCTGAGCCACCACCCCGCAATCCACCTCTAGATGATGCGATCACCCGCATCCAGCAGTTGGAACAAGGCCAACAGAGGATTGAAACTCTGATGGAAAACCTTCTCCTCGCCTTCCAAAATCAGGCGAACAATGAACCTACTCCGAATCATCAAGACGATGAGGTAAATGGAGAAGAAAATGAGTCACGCGCCCTTACCAAAAAGGACGTAGACAGTATCCTCGCCAAAGCAAAAGAAGAGGATATACTCAAGGAGCATGGGATCAAGCCACCATATCCCTTATGGATGGACTCGGTCCCGTTCCCCACCAAATTCAAGCATCCTACTCTCCAAACATATACGGGGAAAGGATCAACCAGACAGCACGTCATCCACTTCAAGATCCTGACGGGAGCTATCGCGGATCAAAATGCACTCAAGATCCGCCTCTTTGCAAGTACCCTAAAAGGTACGGCCTTCGATTGGTACTCCACTCTGCCGGAGGACTCGATCCAAAACTGGGCCATGCTAGAGACACGCTTCCTGACTCACTTCAAAGGTGAAGATCATCCCGCTACTATGGCTCAGCTGTGCAACCTAAAACAGGGGGAGAATGAATCAACATATCACTTCATTCATAAGTGGATAGCAATGGCATACAAATGCTCTAATGTACTGCCACAAGCGTCGCTAGTCGACATCTGCCGAAAACAACATGAGAGCCAGAATCCGTTCTATGATCATCGGCAACAAATCAAAAAACCTGGGAGAACTCCTAGAAGCTTCCATGGAAGCTGAAATGGTGATTAAAGACCTCAACAGTCAGAAATCATCAAAAAAAGAGCCAACCGCCATTGCAACCTCTAAACCAAAGAAAAAAGAGGTCCTCAATGTGCAGACCAAGTCAGCTCCTCAGCTACCAAAGAAAGCTGAAAACAAAGCTGCAGGTAAGAGACCTGAACTCTCAGATGCCTTCAAAGAACGAGTAGAGAAGAAATACACGTTTGATGAAGATGTTGATGAAATCTTCGGGGCTCTTATGGCAAACGGCAAGCTCACCTTGCCTGAACCAAAAAGACCGGGTGATGTTGGCAAAACCAACGATCCTCGGTACTGTCCATACCACCAGATGATCTCGCATCCTCTCAATCAATGCTTTGTTGTGAGGGAGAAAATAAACGAGATGTGGAAAAACGGGGTCATCACCTTTGACAAAAACTATGGGCCTGCCTCCGTCAACATGGCGACATGTGGACAAACATCAAAATCACCGAAGAAGAAGATCACTACTTCCTTCAAGGTGATAAACTCAATCTAAGCGTCCGAGGAACTGGTTCCTTACCCGACACCAGACGGACAACCAATATGGGTACATCCCGATCTCCTGGAAGATGAAAACTGGGAGGTCGTGAAAACAAAGCCTACAGCTCAGCAGTGAAGGCAGCCTAGGAAGCATCTCCTCAAGCTCAAACGGCAAGAGAAGACCCAGCCAAAGCAAGAAGTCAAAGAAAAGGCAGAGGCTTCCTCTACCGCTTCACTGGAGGCAACAAAAACATCCCTTCCAGAGACTTCAAAGGGGGTAAGAAAATTCACTCTCAGTGATTTCATGCCACCTCAATTCAAAGAAGCCATGCAGGAGATATCATACTCTTGCAATTCGGTAGTTGGATTCTCCATTGATGGATACGAGTCCAGCGACACCGATGATGGATTCGAATCCAACTACACAGACGAGTGGGAGGAGTCCCTTGAAACAGGAGAATATCTCTCCGATGAAGAATGGGTTCCTGAGACTCATCTTATGCCAGTAATCTGGTATAACCCTCTACAGACACAAGGATCCTGGTCTGATGATGAAGAAGACCAAGAGGCTGTACAAGAAAATGCTGCTGACCCAGCACCTCTCATTGCTCCAGTGGAAATCAACCATGTTGAGCCACAAAAAGTTGATGAAGAAGAAGATCCGGCTCCCATGCCTGATCTTGAAGAATATGCAAGGATCTTGCAGCGTCTCGCTCTAGAACAAGAGCAAGAATGCGTCAACGAGCCTCCTCACAATCCAGAGCCTGAAGTCCCTGAAGACCATCAGGTACATCCTCCCTTAACTCCTGAAAATGGAGAAAATTGCTGGATAGACGATCCTCTTACATCCGAGGATGAGTCTGACTCCGATCAGGCGACGTCTCCCGTCAGAGCTTCCTGCAATGTGATAATTCGGGATTATAGCTCTTCCGAAGCATCGTCTGATGAGAGCACTTACACTCCAGCGACGCCTAGCAATGTATCTTCTGGAGCCACCTCGTCTCACGTGACTTTCACTGAGATGACACCCTCTCAGGTTTCTTCTCCTGAGACTGACTTCAAAGTTCACACCCTTCCTGACTGAAGAATTCCCAGCTATTGATGCTTGGGATGATGAATTAGTCAACGAAGAAGAAAGGTTGCTGGATGCTGTTCAGGACTTGTTCCCGGAAAATGCTCCGTGCAACACGATCACTGAGGATGGCAACTCTGCTGCTGATACATCCTCCGCAAATGAAAAACGACAGCCTCTTGATCCTGAAGACAATCTTCCAAACGAAGACCCTTCTCAAGAAGCTCTCAAAGTTGGTAAAGGCACCCGCTCTGGCCGGGACTACTACAAAAATTACAACCAATCTTCCTTTACATATATAAATCCTTCGGGAAAAGATGTTGTAAGCGCCCCTAGTGGCAACAATGATGAACATGCAAGCCCTAAGGAGGCTTTCAAATATGACTTGATTGAACACTTCAAGCACATACCTGCACGTCTGCACATCCTAGATTTGTTGCGAATGTCTCCGCACACTCGTGATAATCTCATCTCGGAATTACAAAATCTGAATGAGGATGTCGACAAACATGCCCCGCAAGTCCTCCAAATTAAAATGGATTACTGGGTCAAAATCTCAGAAGCCTCCTCAAAGGGAGAAAAGAAGAAAACTGAGGCATCATGCATTGAATGCCTCTCGGTTAAAAAAGCAGCCAGTGCAACCATCGCCTTCACAAAGGACGACCTCCTACTTGGCGAAACCAGGCATAACCGACCCCTGTACTTCATAGGGTACATCAAGGAAATGCCTATGCACAAAGTTCAGACCGACCCAGGTTCTGCACTCAACCTCATCTCCACATCGGCTCTCGAAGAGTTGGGCATCCCACCCAGCAAACTGAGCCACACATCTGTATCTATCTTTGGATACGATGGGAGTACTCAAAGGCCTATCGGCAAAATCAGGTTCAAGTTGCAGATTGGTGATCTTATCTCTGAGGTCACTGTGTATGCAATAAAAACCCCTTCATGCTACAACATCCTTCTCGGACGCCCTTAGATCCACGAGAATGGTATTGTCCCTTCAACTCTACATCAATGCATCAAGTTTGTTGGCAACGACGGCATGATACATCGAGTCTTTGCAGACAAAAAACCCTTCAAAGGTAAAGAAGTCCACTTTGCAGACTCACAGATGTATGAAGGTGAAAAAGAAGAAGATGAGAAACACATAACACCCTTTGCCGAAAATCCCCAGAAAGATAAAAGCAAGGCTCCTCAACAAGCACCGGAAGAAAACAAACCATCCGGTAAATCCGAAGAGAGCATTCAAACTCCCTTCATCATCTCCCTCAAACCTTCAAAGCCTTTGGTCATCACAACTAAAGTGAAGAAGGCAAAGCAAAGGCCTAGGGGCAAATTTGTTGTCCCTTTTGTGTCTATCATGCAAGACACGGACTCGGATTCAGAGCCAGAAGACGACACATCGTCAAGCCAAGCTGACACTCAGCAAGTTCAGCCTGCTCTTACTCCAATGGAGACAACTTCTGACATAGAAGATCGTACGTCAGCTTCCTTCATTGTTCCAGCAACTTCAGCAAAGGAAAAGCCGATCTTCTTCCATAGATCGGATGCTTCTTCATCAAACTCCATGCTTGAACCTTTCCAAAATAAAGGTATGCCTCAACTATCCTTATATAGTTCTGTGGCACAAGCTATTATGAAGAAAATGGGCTATGACGCTCAAAACCCAGTCGATTTGGGAGAAGGACGCGGTATTCTCACGCCATTGGGGCCCGTCTTGACCAAAAGCCAGCTGGAAGATTGGAGACTCTACGGCTATGTAGAAAAGTCTTCATACGGGTTAGGGTATGATCCCGACACTCCCTTAAGACAGTTGACACAAAGGCTTAAAAGTCAATATACTGACCAAGCCTCAACATCTCAAGTCCATGAAGACATCGATCTCCCTGGATATCTCTTTAATGAGTCACCTGACAAAGATCCAGGAAGCTCATCCAATTGGCACGATTTCTCCGAAAATGAAGAGGAGTTGTCCGATGGCACAGACGTGTGGTCTTTTGACCTAGAAGAACCCTCATCTCCAAAAGAAATAGCACACTTCAACCCGGTTTCAACAGGCGATTGGGATCATCTCATAGCAAGCGTTGGGAAAATTACCGATCAAGAAGACCCGTGGAAAGGAACAAAACCTTGGTCTGGAAATGCCTTTGAAACCCCAGAAGGTTTCGTTGAGCTGGAAGCCTCCGGAAAGATAGACTTGGGAACACCAGATAACCCACGTCCTGTATTCATAAGTAAGAATATAAAGGATGATGAGTTACCCGAGTATATCGCCTTTCTTCATGAGTTCATTGATTGCTTTGCATGGTCTTACGCTGAAATGCCTGGCTTAGACCCCAAAATAGCGGTTCACAAACTCAACCTTCAAGAAGACATCAAGCCTATCAAGCAAGGCCAAAGAAGATTCCGTCCAGATGTGATGGATAAAATTGAACAAGAAGTTCAAAAACTCAAAAGCGTCGGCTTCATCCGTGAGGCACAACATCTTGAATGGTTGGCCAACATTGTCCCCGTGACAAAGAAAAATGGGCAGATCAGGGTCTGTATTGACTATAGAGACCTGAATGGCGCATGCCCAAAAGATGAATTTCCGCTCCCCATACCAGAGGTAATGATCGATAATACCTGTGGATTCGAGCGAATGACATTCAAGGATGGTTTCTCTGGCTACAATCAGATAAAGATGCATCCTGAAGATGAAAAACATACATCTTTTCGGACCCCATTGTTGGGATTGGTGTATGCCCTAAAGCCCACTAGCTGCACTCTCATCTTTTGTTACTGGTTATTTAATGGAAAGACTCTTTTATGCTTAAACATGTATATATGTATGGTTGTGTAAGGCCCATTGTTTCTAGTAAATGAATTAGGTGTGTAGTGACTACGCACAGATAGGTCTAATTCATGGACAACTGGAAACATCATATTTGTTCATAACTGAAAGATGGAGCTGGGCACTTCATCTTGGTAGAAGTTATAATGAGAGACTCTCCTGTATTCAGGGTGACTTACCTAAGTCATGGGAGGGCTTTCCCGGATTCATCTCATTAGTGCATATGCAATGCATTGAACAGGACCATGGTAGGTGTGATCTCTAAAATAGTACTATCACAGAAAGAGATCAAGTCACCTCATGCTACTGAGTGACCGGTGCTCTTAATCTTGAGCATTTGTGGATGAACTGACGAAGTCAAGTTCTTGTGCTTTAATTCACTATGGGTGAGATTCTTTTCATGGGTCAACAGCTCTGTGTTTTGGGTACTCGGACTTGATCAGTTGGGACGTGCAGATGCAATATAGAATCTATGCCATCTGATGGTGGAATAATCGTCCCCTTAGAATTATCCGATTAATCATCAAAATCTAAGATCTTAGTATATGGATGTTCCATATGGATATTGAACTTGTGGGTCACTCCCTGGATCAAGAGAATGATATTCGAATGATGATTATGTTTAAGGATATGAAGTTCTAAGGTTTAGATGTAATCAGGAAGGTTGATAGTACATGTGATAACCTGACTCGATTATGGATGTTACATAGAGGGGCATTCAGGTCATTACACTTAGTAGGTCGAAGACAACCGTCATTTTATGACGAGCTTATTATATTATATATTTGTCCTTGGAGTTCAACCATAACTCTTTAGTGGAATGAGTTAAGGTTAAAATGGTCTTAATGTTGCTATGGGTTTAGCATGGACATTTTGGTCATTTTGGGAGCCAATGGCAAATATGTCTTTTGGTCCCTTCTCTAGTCACTTTCCAAGATTGGCATGGTTTCCTAAAATGTTT
Organism: Litsea cubeba; assembly: GCA_012931725.1. Lineage (NCBI taxonomy): Eukaryota > Viridiplantae > Streptophyta > Magnoliopsida > Laurales > Lauraceae > Litsea > Litsea cubeba. The sequence continues at coordinate 86,929,048 of CM022949.1, read as the reverse complement.
AGATAACATTTGGATGAATTATTTTAGTGGAAAAATAATTTTGAGTTTAAATTCAAATAGGCCTTTGATGGCATACATGAATTTAACTCTAGATAAATTGTATGTGGGCCATGGTGTACATTATCATAAGGGACGTCCATGATAAGATTCCCATGGGTAAGGTTTCCAACTTTGAGTAGGACTCTCTACTTGGAAAGTTGGACTCCTCTTTGGATTAGTATTCCTATGAGAAAGTTTCCTTTTTGGATTAGGAACTTAAATTTAGTAAGTTTTCTACAACTAGGATTACTAATTGTATGGAAAGTTCCTTTTGGTTTCCTTTTCTAATTAGAGTGTTTCTTAAAGGAAATAAGTCTTTCCTTTTTGGACATCAATGAGAATTAGGAAAGATAAACTTTTAGGAAAGGCTTCCCATAGTTTCTATAAAAGGAGATTTGTTCCCCTTTGGACGTCCATGCCTATGCAAGTTTCCTAGGAGTCCCACACGTCCAGCCCTTGAAGCTCTTTCTTCTTCATTGAAGAAAGTTAAGGTCTGAGATTTTCCATTAGAGAAATACTTCTTGATTCCTAGATTAAGATCCCACCATCTTAGCCAATCAGATTTGGAAGTGAGATAGAGAAGAAGATCAAAGGCAATACTAGTGCAGAAAATTCCAGCAACTTGTTTGCTAATTGCAAGTCTGAGTTCGGGCCTTTGGATCTATTTTTTCAGAGATTTGAAGTCTACAAATCTTCGAGGTAATAGTCTTCTTGCTTCTCCTTTAATTATACACTTGTTGGTCATGAATTCATGGAGTTCTCATGCGATCTATATGGCTGATTTATGCTACCCAAATCAGATTTTTAAAATCTGTCATGTTACAAATTAGCCATGAATGTCTTCCGCTTATTCAGATCTGAATCGCAGTTTCTTTCACCCATTTGGCGTGTATTACTACACTGTCATGCCATTTGGTTTGAAAAATGCTGGTGCCACATATCAGAGGGCTATGATGAAAATATTCCAAGATATGCAGCACAAGACGGTTGAATGTTATGTTGATGACCTCGCCGTCAAAAGCAAAAGAAAAGAAGATCATCTCAAAGACCTTCGAGAAGTCTTCCTCCGGCTTCGCAAACACAAACTGCGGATGAATCCTTTAAAATGCTTTTTCGGCGTCTCGTCGGGTAAGTTCCTCGGATTCTTAGTTCGGAAAGCTGGAATAGAGCTTGACCCTATAAAAGTCAAAGCCATTCTAGAAATGCCCTCTCCAAGAACCTTGAGAGAACTCAAAGGGCTTCAAGGGAGATTGGCCCACATTAGACGGTTCATCTCCAATCTTTCGGGGAAATGCCGTCCATTCTCCCGGTTGATGAAAAAAGGTGTAAACTTTGTCTAGGATGCTTACTGTGAAGCTGCTTTCCAAGACATCAAGTCATACCTGACAAAACCTCCAGTGTTAGCTGCTCCTACCACCGGAAAACCATTCATCTTGTACACAAGAGCCCTTGATCACTCTTTGGGAGCTCTGCTTGCACAAGAAAATGATCAAAGAAAAGAAGCACCTCTATATTACCTCAGCCGCATGCTAGTAGGTGCAGAGCATCGCTACTCTCCAGTCAAAAAAGAATGTCTTACAGTGATGTTCGCCGTACAAAAGCTGCGTCACTACTTGCTTTCCAACATAGTATACCTGGTCTCGAGGGTCAACCTCTTGAAGGTCCTTGTCACAAAGGCAGGTTCTCTCAATGCTCGACTAGCAAAATGGTCCATCCTTCTGTCACAATTTGATATTAGGTATGTAACACAAAAGGCAATCAAAGGGCAAGCTCTATCGGACTTCCTCGCAGAGCATCCATTGCCTAAAGATTCTCCGCTCAGAGATGATCTCCCAGACGAACCAGACTACAATGTGGAGACTTTCTCGTAAAGTGCCTCCTGGGACATGTACTTTGACGGTGCAACCGGGACAAATGAAAAAAGACAGCTGATCTCGGGAGTTGGCATCCTCTTTGTTAGCCTCGATAAATACATGATTCCACACGCTTTCTCGCTACTGGAACCATGCACAAACAATGCAGCTGAATATCAAGCTCTAATCCTAGGATTGGAACTCGCCATCGAATCCGGTATCACCATGCTGTAAGTCTTTGGAGACTATCAACTGATCGTCAACCAGATGAATCAGAAATTTGAAGTCAGGAAGCCAGATTTGCTGCCTTACTACAATAAGGCACAATCACTTCTGCAAAAGTTTGACATCTGTCACATCACCCATATTCGTAGAGGTGAAAACATACATGCAGATGCCCTAGCTGGACTTGCCGCATCCATGGCAATCCAGGAAGGGGAAAACATGCAAATCACAGTGTGCGAAAGAAGAATCCTTCCTCCTCTTAACACACACCAAGCTGTTGCTGAATGCCACCAAGTGGTTGGAAGTCAGATTTCAATCCTTCAAACTTCAATCGGCGACTGGAGGGATCCGTTCATTGATTACATTATGTTCGGAATCCTACCTGAAGATCCAAAAGAACGGGTAAGCATCCAAAGGCGAACCCCAAGCTTTCATTTGGATATTCCTTCAAAAATCCTTTACAGGAAATCCTTCAACGGAGTACTTCTACGCTGCTTGCCACAACAAGAGGCTGAGGAAACACTCAAAGAAGTTCATGCTAGTCTTTGCGGAGCTCATCAGGCTGGTCCCAAGCTCTATGATCAGATAAAAAGGTTAGGATATTACTGGCCTACCATGGTAGCTGACGCAATGCAATTTGCTAAGCGCTGCCAACAATGCCAAGTTCATGGAGATTACATTTACATGCCTCCAAAATGGCTGCATCCTACAGCGATTTCATGGCCTTTCGAAGCCTGCGGTATGTACATCATAGGTCCTATTTCTCCCCCTTCGAGCAAAGGTCATCGCTTCATCTCGCCGCTACAGATTATTTCTCCAAGTGGTCAGAAGCATTTGCGTTCAACGAAATGAAGACCTCATCAGTCCTTCAGTTCCTGCGTACCAACATCATTTGTCGTTTCGGCATACCCAAAAGATTCGTCCACGATAACGGACCACAATTCCAGGATCATCGATTCTACAGGTTCTGCGACAAATACAAAATCCAAAGCTGTCCTTCAACTCCATACAATCCGGCAGCAAACGGGTTAGCAAAAGCTTTCAACAAGACACTCTGCAAAATCCTCAAAAAAATGGTCTCTAGTCACAAAAGAGACTGGAGCGACAAAATGTCTGAAGCTTTGTGGGCCTATCGAACCACCGTTCGAGGACCAACCCATAGCACACCATTCTCCTTGGTCTATGGATGCAAAGCTGTCGTGCCCTTGGAAGTACAAATTCCTTCCTTGAGGGTATCCTTGCAAAATGACATGACTCAAGAAAGCAATGTCAAATTGCGACTCCATGAGCTGGAAAATCTCGATGAGAGACGGCTCGAAGCTCAACAAAGCATTGAACTTTACCAAGCACGCACGGCAGGATCTTTCGATAAAAAGGTCAGGCAACGCGCCTACAAAAAGGGTAACTTGGTCCTTGCGGTAAAAAGACCAATGGTCTTCGCTCACAAGTCCAAGGGCAAATTTGAGCCAAAATGGGAGGGACCCTACGTCATCGACAAGGTTTTCTCCAGCGGCGCATACGCACTCCTAAACATGGAAGGTGACAGATGTATGCTGCCCATCAACGGCAAGTTCTTAAAGCGGTACTACCCTTGAAGACTTACCCAATTGGGTAAGAGCAATGCCTGTACGGCCAAAACTGGTTTCCAGGTACACGCTCGTTAAACCCACCTTCTTTTAGAATTTTCAGATCAAATGTTGAAATTTTTAGAAATTTAAAACAATGCTTACTTTCATCATTTCATTGTTAAAAAAAAAAATCCAAGTTTAGGAACCTTTCCCTAAGTTGACCAAAATTTTCAACCCTTGAACCCAAAATCCATGGTTTGAAACAAAATCCGGATTCAGGGATTTCCAACCTAGTCCACCCTGCCTTTTACCGCCAAAATGGTTTTAGGTCAAAACTTATGACCCTCGTGTCTTTAAACAAAAAAAAATGGTTTTTCAAAAAACCGCGGGGAAGCGACGCTTAGTCGATACTCGCACAAATCGGAAGCATACGAACTACGTTCGACACTTCCAAAATTGCAGGGAAGCGACATTTCGTCGATACTTGCAAAATTCAGAAAACCGTGGAGACGCAACATTTCAGTTGATATCCACAACCCAAATTTTAAAAGGTTCGAAAAAACCTAAAAACCATGGAGACGCAACATTTCAGTTGATATCCACAGCCCAAATTTTAAAAGGTTCGAAAAAACCTAAAAACCGTGGAGACGCAACATTTCAGTTGATATCCACAACCCAAATTTTCAAAGGTTCGAGAAAACCACAAATTTCAAAAATTGTGGGGAAACGATATCAAGTCAGTACCTGCAAAACCAAAATTTTTGAAAAGCAAGGATGCGACATTCCATCGATACTTACACCCAAATTCGCGAGGATGCGACATTCCATCGATACTCGCAACCAAATGAGCAAGGATGCGACATTCCATCGATACTTGCAAGAACATTCAGCAGGGAGGCGACTTTTAGTCGATACTTGCATTTTTGAAAACCAAACCGGCTATCAATGCCACCAAAACAAAACAGGCTATAAATGCCACAAACCGGCTATCAATGCCACCAAAACAAAACAGGCTATAAATGCCACAAACCAGATATCAATGCCACCAAAACAATACCGGCTATCAATGCCACAAACAAAAATTGGCTTTCAAAAAACCCGGCTATCAATGCCACAAACTCGGCTATCAATGCCACCAAAAACCGGCTATAGATGCCACAAAAAAAACTCGGCTATCAATGCCACAAAACAAAAAAAGAAGGCTGGCTCTCATGCCAAAATTGGCTTCCATGCCATAAGCAAAATTCTGGCTTCCATGCCAAAACAATCATTTGACAAAAGATTTTCACAAAATTATAAGCTTTTGATCAAATCCCATTTAGCAATTACTTTTATCACAAAAAAGATTCAAGTGAGCGTAGGGATAACAATAAAAAAAAAAAGGAGTACCAAAAAATATACATGTGGTACCAAAAAAAGAAAGTGTTCACAAGCACTACAAAAAAAAAGAGTACCAAAAAAATATACATGTGGTACCAAAAAAAAAGAAAGTGCTCACAAGCACTACAAAAAAAAAGAGTACCAAAAAATATACATGTGGTACCAAAAAAAAAGAAAGTGTTCACAAGCACTACAAAGAAAAAGTACCAAAAAAATACAAGTGGTACCAAAAAAAAAAGAGAAGGATGGTTTCTTTTAAAAAAAAAAACAGGAGCTCAATCAAAAATGGTCTCCAGCCAAGAGTTCAGCTCCTTAAGAAAACTTTTGGCCTAAGCCGTCAAGGATTCCAAGGCATGCTTCTTCAGGAATTTGCCATGAGATGCTAGGGTCGGCTGTAACCCTTCTTTCGCATCGGGAAGCTTATCTCGAGCAGTTCGCCATTGTTTGTTTTCTTGAGATCTCCTTTTAAGAACTCGATCGGCATCTGCAACCCGGCGAATCAGAGCACTCTCCCTGTCGCGAGCCTCTGTTATTGCAGCCCACTTGGCAGCGACTTATGCCTGTAGATGCTCAAGACGTTTCCTGGCCTCATCGACCTCCCTATCAAGGATGTTAAGGTCATGTGTCAGCCCAATGATGTTTAGCTCTTCTAGGTTCTTCTCTCGGACTACCTGCTTCCTGCTTTCTGTAGCCTCATCCATGTTAGACTGAGCCTTATCCGCAGGGTCCAGGAACATCTCCTTGAAGAACTGGTCGTCAGGAAAACCCATGGTCTCAAACCACCTGTCACCCAGCTGAATGATCCTATCAACGATCGCCCTGGCACTTGTGACATCTAGACCAGCCTCTTCGGCATCACCAAGAATCGCACGCACATGCTGGATCATCCCAAATCCGGCATCTAAGTGCCCAGAAAGCAGAGTCTCAATCCAAGAGCTTAGAACTCGCACCACCACCTTCTTCGCAAAAACAAGAGATGGCCCAGCTGAAGATTCGCCCAACTCCGTTGGTCGGCTGCCCATGTCATCACCTGTTGGAAGAGTAACAAAAGAACTCTTTCCAGTTGAAGCTGCTCCTGCTCGGGAAGGAATCTCAGCACGAGGTATCTCCTCAACATTGTCAGAACTGGTCCCAGGAATCTCTACCTCTGGATCAACCTCTGGCATCCCTTGCTCTGGAAGCGACGGATCCTCCTCTGTCACTTCAAAACCTGCCAAAGAAACACAAAAAGGTATGAATATGATCCTGTTTGAAAATCATTATCAGGGTTATTACTACAAAATACCTTCTTCGACGACTGGCGGAACACTTTCTTCCTCCATGAACTCATCGGAAGCATCATCAACATTTGCGTCCATCGATGGTTCAAAGTCATCAGAATCTTGTGGCAAGTCAGCTGGCAAAAAAAAAAAAAACGTGTTAGCAAACCAAGTCACAGAAAAAAAAAAGAATTAAAGAAAACAAAAGAAGTCGTACCAATTGGAGATTCTGGATTCACTCCAGAGTCCCTCGGTTCTTCTTCAGGTGCCCCGACAGGATCCGTCACCACGTCATCAGTTGGAGCCTCAGGCATCACCAAGTCTTCCTCTGCTAAGAAAAAGAAAAGCAGAAACAAGAAGCAAATCAGAACATGGAAAAATCCCATGAAAAGAAATGGAAAGAGAAAAAGGAAGAATCATACCTTCACCGACGGTCTATTCTTCTCGGCTTCTCTTCTCTGGAGGCTCGTCAGCATCCACTGGCACATCCTCATTGATAGTAAGAGGAACTTCCGAGTCAGGAGAATCCTCATGCTACCCCTTGCTGCGATGATGACTCCTTCTCCTCTTACTCCTGCGGGCTCGCTTCTTAGAGGAACCTGCCCCACTGTCAGAGTCAGGTTTCCCACTTGACTCCTCAATGGATGGTCTACTCTTGCCAGTAGACTCCACGGAAGCTTGCCTCTGTGCCGCTTGCATCCAAGAACCAAGTTCGGCTTCCTCCTGTTCTAGCTGCTCTAAAGCCTCATCAGGTATTTCTCGAACAGCTTCAGAACCAATGACGCCCTGGTCACCGAGAAAGCCTATCTTGTGCTTCTCTCCAGAAAGGAAGGCCTAAACTTCATCTCGCCGGACGCCATCCAACTTTACAAGGCCCTTTCCAGATGCCAGCTTCACATCAAGCTCCTTCTTGGAAAGCCCCCGATATGCTGAAAAGCTCTCCGCGAACCACTTCGCAAAGCCGGCAGTCCGGGAAGTCAACAACACAGGATAAGAGATCATGGCTGTAGTGTCTTCAGTGTTAGAGTTTTATTTTGTTGCAATTTGATAGGGTGCATTTCATTTTCATAAGCTTGATCTCTCATTCATTCATGATTTTTATCTTAAGATTTTCATGCTTGATTTTCATTCATAATCTTTGATTTTATTCATGTCATGCATGTTTTTCATAATATTTATGAATCTTAAGTTCATGAAGTTTTCTAGTCCCATGTGGGTGTTTTTGGTGTCATTTCCAAAATTCAAGCTTTCCATGTTTTTTCTCTTTAAAATCAGTTTTTATTTGGAGATTTCAAGTCATTTATATTTCATTTTTAATAGTCTTTTTCTGACTTGAATCCAAGCTTGAATTGTGCCCCAAAGTTCATTGAAGACCAGCCCTCACTCTCCTTCAAAGTTCTGAAAAAAATCAGACATCTGGGCTGCCAGCAGGTTGGCCGGCTGTGTACCCGGTCGACCGGCCAAGGCACCCGGTCGACCGGGCACACAGTGCAGGCCGACCCAGGGAAAATGGCCGTTAAGGCTCCAACGGATATATTTCTGACCGTTGAGCACCCGGTCGACCGGGCCCTGTACCAGGTCGACCGGGCACTAGCCGTTGGACACTTTTTGGCTATAAAAAGTGGATTTTTGTTGGGGATTGAGGGCTGAACTTTAAGGAACTATTGAGGCCAAGGAAGAACTACACCTTAAGGAGATTATTGAAGGACTAATGGGGCTAATCCATGGACTCAATCTTTGATTCAAATCTCAAATGGGTGTGCTCTCTTTTCTCATTTAATCTCATGCTTTGTATTAATCTTTGATTTCTTTTAAAAGCATGCTCAAGTTTCTTAATGTTGTGTTCATGCATTGTTAAATCTTTGAACATGTTTAGTCATGAGGATACAACATATGTTTAGCTATTCACATGAGTTTTGTTTTCAAGTTTCTACACTAACTTGCTAGAGTTAAGTTGTAATTTTTCAAATCAAGTTTCTTCATCTTGAAAACTCATGTGTTTTTTTCATTCTACTCTTTCATTTAAATATGATCAACATCTTTGCATCATTTAGTGTTTCATCCTTCTAAAAAGAGTTAGAGTGTTTTCTAGCATATGCATGAATCTTACACTTTCTCATTCATATGCATATGTCTAGAGTTTGGCATTTCATTTTCAAATTAGCCTATTTAGAGGCATCTCATTGCACTTAATAGTTCTCTTATCCATGCATCATTAGGCATATTAATTAAGAGAAAATCACTCGTTGTAAAGGTTGGTGCTTAGCCTTTAAAAGCATTTGTTGAGTTGTAATGGTTCATGCTTAGCCTTGAAAAGCATGGTGATGTGTTTGTAAGGTTCAAGGTGATCCTAAACCTTAACTCGTTTTAGTGAAAATCCGGTAGGGTTACCGGGAGTGGATGTAGGCACGGTTGCCGAACCACTATAAAACACTTGTGTTATGGTGAATGCTCTTTTGTGCTTACTTTATGTGATTGATGTTGTTATTGTTGAATGTTCCTAGTTGCTTTCATCTTGTGTATGATTAACTTAGGAATCTATCTTTTTTCACAAGATTATTAATATTCATCAAAGCATAAGCAACTTAAAAGCCAAAAGATTGAAAGTTGGTCAAGGACTTTGAGCTCACCCTATTCACCCCCCCCCCCCCCCCCCTCTAGGATTCGATCTTGGACTTTCAATTGGTATCAGAGCTTGGGTGCTCTTGATTAGGTCTAACAACCTAGAGTTAGAATCCTTAGAGTGAGTTTTTATTTTGTGGTCATCATGCAATCTCATTTAGGTGAAGGAAATGCCACCAATAGACCACCCTTGTTCAATGGAACACACTATCGTTATTGGAAAATTCGAATGCAAGTGTTTCTTGAATCCCAAAGCCTTGATGTTTGGAACATCATTGAAGAAGGCTATGATCTCCCCACTATAGTAGAAAAAGACTCTGAAGGTTTAGTCACCTCTATAAAATTGAAACCTAAGAGTGCTTGGACTCAAGGTGAGAAGGACAAAGCAAATTTGAATGCTAAAGCTAAAAACTCTCTTTATTGTGCCTTGTCTCAAGAAGAATTCAATAGAGTGGTAAATTGCAATACTGCTAAAGAAGTATGGGAAACTCTAGAGACCACTCATGAAGGTACAGATCAAGTCAAGATAGCCAAAATCCAAATGTTAACTTCTAAACTTGAAGATATTAAAATGCTTGAGGAAGAAACATTTGATGAATTCTACACTAAGGTTATGGAAATTGTCAACTCCCTTATAGGTCTTGGAGAGAAGATGTCTGAATCTAAAACTGTTAGAAAAATTTTAAGATCCCTTCCTAAAAGATTCAAACCCAAGATTGTTGCCATAACTGAAAGTAAGAATGTTGACACTATCAAAATTGAAGAACTTAGAGGAAATCTTCTCACCTATGAACTAGATTTTGAAGTCCCTAGCAAGAAGAAAGGTGTAGCTCTTAGCTCTCAACATAAAAATAATGATAATGAGAGTGAGAGTGAGGATGATGAAAACACTATCTTGCTCTCTAAAAAGTTTAAAAATCTCCTTAAGAACAAAAAGAACTTCAAAAATTCTGAGGAAGCAAGAAATGAAAAATCTCAAAGGAACTCCAGGGGATCCTTTATTAAGAAGGATGTGCAATGCTACAATTGTAAAGGATTTGGTCACATTGCTCAAAACTGTTCCTCCCCTAGAGAGTTTGAAAAGAAAGACAAGAAAGGAAAGAAAGTTTTAAATATAACTTGGGATGATGATGAAGATGAATGTAGTGAAAATGATGATTTCCAAAATGATGAAGATGATAACTCCACTTCTTGGCTTCTATTTACACCTATTGAGGAAAATGAAGATCATAATGCATTAATAGAAGATACCATAGGGAAAGATGAAGCAAATGATGAAAATGATGAAAATGATATACATCAAGCCTATGAAGAGCTATATGATCTATGTGAAGCCATAACCAAGAAGAACAAAAGCTTAAAAGTTGAGTCTAAAAAGCTTGTGAAGGATGTAAATGCCTTAAAAGATCAATTAATCTTGAAAGACAATGAGATAAAAGATGTTCAATCTAAGTTGATTAGTTCTCATAACAATCTAGCTGAAGCTGAAAAAGAAATTCATAAATTACAATGTTTGCTAGAATCTAGTCAACAAGAATCAGAATCTCTTAAAATGAAACTTGAAAAGGGAAAACATGTTGTTGATAAATTTACCTTAGGAAATGACAATTTTACCAAATGTTAGGTATGAACAAAATCTTTGGTAACAAGAATGGTATAGGTTTTGAATGCTCCTCTAGTAGCAAGAAGAATAGTTTACAACCTATTACTAGAACTCATCTCAAACCTATAGACAAAAACTTTTTTACCTCTAGATGGACTTGTCATTTCTGTAATCGTATAGGTCATCTAATCCCCAATTGTCCTTTCAAGATTAGGTTGTCTCAAAACCATCCCTCTAGAGCTCTTTTCAAGTTTGTTCCAAAATCCACTAAAACTCCATTCATTAAGACTACTTGGATTGAAAAAGGGAAAAGTTTCAAGAACTTCTTAGTCCAGACTGCTTAAAGGTTAAGGAAAATTCTAGATGGTTTTTGGATAGTGGATGCTCCAAACATATGACTGGAGACCGTTCTAGATTCATCTCTCTTGAGGACTATGATGGAGGAAATGTGTCATTTGGAGATAACAGGAAGGCTCAAATTATTGGAAAAGGTTGTGTTGGAGGAGATCAAATGCCTACCTTAAAAGATGTCTTCCTTGTGGATGGATTAAAGCATAATCTTTTGAGTATTAGTCAGTTATGTGACAAAGGAAACAAAGTTATATTTGATAGCAAATCTTGCAAAGTTCTGAATGAGAAATCCCAGAAAGTTTTACTCACTGGATTAAGAACTAAGGATAACATCTACACTATAGAAGAATGCTGTGAAAATGAATCCATGAGCTTAATGACAAAGGATCAAGAAAACCAGTTGTGGCATCAAAGATTGGGTCATATAAATTACAAATTGATGAAGATCTTATCCAAAAAGGAAATTGTTAGAGGAATACCCAAATTAGATGATTTTAAATCTGAATTGTGCAAAGCTTGTCAAATGGGTAAGCAAATCAAGAAAAGCTTTAAAGGTCTGAAAGATATATCCTCTTCTCGTCCCCTTGAGCTCATACATATGGATCTTATTGGCCCAGCACCTGTTCAGAGTATTGGTGGGAAGAAGTATATCCTGGTTATGGTTGATGACTATTCCAGATTTGGATGGGTAGCCTTTCTTCATGCTAAATCTGATGCAGTAGATCACATTATAAGGATTTGCAAGAAAATTCAAGTTGAGAAGGAGTGCAAGATTAAGAAGATAAGAAGTGATCATGGAGGAGAATTTGAAAATGAAAGATTTGCAGATTTTTGTGAAAACTATGGAATTAATCATCAATTCTCTGCTCCTAAAACCCCTCAACAAAATGGAGTAGCTGAAAGAAGAAATAGAGTTATCCAAGAAATGGCTAGAACTTTGCTTAATGAGAAAAATCTTCCTCGCAACCTATGGGCTGAAGCTATTAACACTGCTTGCTATCTTATTAATCGTGTTTATTTGACAAAGAACACTAACAAAACTCCTTATGAGCTTTATTTTGGAAGAAAACCAAATCTGGGGTATTTAAAAGTGTTTGGGAGTAAATGCTATATTTTGAGAGATAGAGAGCAGTTGGAAAAGTTCGATTCCAAATCTGATGAAGGAATCTTCTTAGGATACTCTGATAAAAGCAAGGCATATAGAGTATTCACCTCAGATCCATGACTGTTATGGAGTCAGCTCATGTTGTGATAGATGAGACGAATCAAATTAAGAAAGCTATTCATGATGATGAAGAAGAGACATCAGTTGAGCAGACTACTCCATCTGAAATTGAAGATAAAATCCCCTCTGCTTCTAGTATGCCCACAAAGTTATTAAAAGATCACAACTTGGATAATATCATTGGAAACATCAAAAGTGGGGTCATGACAAGAAGACAGGTTCATAATCTATGTGCTCACTACTCTTTTGTTTCACAAATTGAGCCCAAGAACTTCTCTGAAGCAGAAACCAAGTCTGAATGGATAGATGCCATGCAAGAAGAATTAAATCAGTTTAGAAAGAATGAAGTGTGGGATCTTGTACCTCTTCCTGAAGGCAAAAGTAAAATTGGCACTAAATGGATTTTCAAGAACAAGCTGGATGAATCAGGAAATGTGATAAGAAACAAAGCCAGACTTGTGGCCAAAGGATATGCTCAAGTTGAAGGAGTTGATTTTGAGGAAACCTTTGCTCTGTAGCTCGTTTGGAGTCCATTCGAATTTTACTGGCATATGCGAGTAGCATGAGAATTAAACTGTTTCAAATGGATGTGAAGAGTGCCTTTCTAAATGGTGAAATAGAGGAAGATGTTTATGTTACACAACCTGAAGGTTTTGAAGATCCTCATCACCCAGACTATGTGTTTAAATTAAAGAAAGCTCTCTATGGTCTTAAACAAGCTCCTAGAGCCTGGTATGAGAAGCTCACAAGTCATCTTCTTGAAAATGATTATATGTGTGGAAATGTGGACAAAACCCTCTTCATTAAAAAAAGGTTGATAAAGATATTCTCCTTGCTCAGATATATGTTGATGATATAGTGTTTGGATCCACCTCTGATCAACTAGCTCAAGGATTTTCTGAATTGATGAGTTCCACTTTTGAAATGAGTCTGGTAGGGCCTCTACAGTTCTTTCTAGGATTACAAGTTAGTCAGACTGATCATGGTATCTTTCTTAGTCAATCCAAGTTTGCTCTAGAAATAGTGAAAAAGTTTGGCTTAGGAGAATCTAAGACTAGCTGCAATCCCATGGGATCTTCCACTAAACTGTCTAGTGACCTTCAAGGTAAGAAAGTAGACCAGAAACTGTATAGAAGCATGATAGGAAGCCTTCTTTACCTTACAGCTAGCAGACCAGACCTATCTTTTAGTGTTGGAATATGTGCTAGGTATCAATCTGATCCCCGAGAGTCTCACTATAAGGCTGTTAAACGTATCATAAAATACATTCATGGGACTTCTCATTATGGTATCTGGTATCCCCGTGACTCAACTCTTCAATTAATGGGATATAGTGATGCAGATTGGGCAGGCTCTATAGATGATAGAAAAAGCACCAGTGGATGTTGCTACTTCATAGGAAATTGCTTAGTAGCTTGGCATAGCAAAAAGCAAAATTCAGTGTCTCTGTCAACTGCAGAGGCTGAATACATAGCTGCTGGTAGCTGTTGTGCTCAATTGTTGTGGATGAAACAAACTTTATTAGACTATAATGTTCCACAACAATGCATGCCCATCATGTGTGATAATTCCAGTGCCATCAGTATCTCTAAGAATCCTGTTCAGCATTCTCGCACTAAGCACATTGACATTCGTTATCATTTTTTGCGTGACCATGCTGATCAAGGCAATATTGAACTAATTTTTGTACCTACAGATACTCAGTTGGCTGACTTATTTACTAAACCCCTTGGAAATGATCGATTCATTACATTGAGACATCAGTTGGGCATTGGCCCTTGCCCTGAATTCTAATTTGTTGTTGGCTTATCACCTGTTATTTCATTTTTTTTAATCCTATAAACAGGTGCTACTAACAAGGTTTTGTGTTTTCTAGTTCTTGGGCAGGATCCTTTGCAATTGGATGTCAAAGGGGGAGAGATGTTTCAAGTGTTGGCACCAACTAAGGGGGAGAAGATTCTAGGGTTATCTAGTTTAGGGGGAGTTTTTGTATGTAATTTTGTAATGTTGTGTCATTGCTCTCACAAGGAAAATCCAAAGCTCCAAAATATCCAAATGCTCCCATTCATCCAAAGCTCCTTAATATCCAAAGAAGATGGTGAAGTTGGTGTTCAAGTTTCTAAGGAGATTGAGAGAGAGTTCAAGCTTCAAGAGTTGCCATCAAATTGCAAAGGGGGAGATTGTTAGAGTTTTATTTTGTTGCAATTTGATAGGGTGCATTTCATTTTCATAAGCTTGATCTCTCATTCATTCATGATTTTTATCTTAAGATTTTCATGCTTGATTTTCATTCATAATCTTTGATTTTATTCATGTCATGCATGTTTTTCATAATATTTATGAATCTTAAGTTCATGAAGTTTTCTAGTCCCATGTGGGTGTTTTTGGTGTCATTTCCAAAATTCAAGCTTTCCATGTTTTTCTCTTTAAAATCAGTTTTTATTTGGAGATTTCAAGTCATTTATATTTCATTTTTAATAGTCTTTTTCTGACTTGAATCCAAGCTTGAATTGTGCCCCAAAGTTCATTGAAGACCAGCCCTCACTCTCCTTCAAAGTTCTGAAAAAAATCAGACATCTGGGCTGCCAGCAGGTTGGCCGGCTGTGTACCCGGTCGACCGGCCAAGGCACCCGGTCGACCGGGCACACAGTGCAGGCCGACCCAGGGAAAATGGCCGTTAAGGCTCCAACGGATATATTTCTGACCGTTGAGCACCCGGTCGACCGGGCCCTGTACCAGGTCGACCGGGCACTAGCCGTTGGACACTTTTTGGCTATAAAAAGTGGATTTTTGTTGGGGATTGAGGGCTGAACTTTAAGGAACTATTGAGGCCAAGGAAGAACTACACCTTAAGGAGATTATTGAAGGACTAATGGGGCTAATCCATGGACTCAATCTTTGATTCAAATCTCAAATGGGTGTGCTCTCTTTTCTCATTTAATCTCATGCTTTGTAGTAATCTTTGATTTCTTTTAAAAGCATGCTCAAGTTTCTTAATGTTGTGTTCATGCATTGTTAAATCTTTGAACATGTTTAGTCATGAGGATACAACATATGTTTAGCTATTCACATGAGTTTTGTTTTCAAGTTTCTACACTAACTTGCTAGAGTTAAGTTGTAATTTTTCAAATCAAGTTTCTTCATCTTGAAAACTCATGTGTTTTTTTCATTCTACTCTTCATTTAAATATGATCAACATCTTTGCATCATTTAGTGTTTCATCCTTCTAAAAAGAGTTAGAGTGTTTTCTAGCATATGCATGAATCTTACACTTTCTCATTCATATGCATATGTCTAGAGTTTGGCATTTCATTTCAAATTAGCCTATTTAGAGGCATCTCATTGCACTTAATAGTTCTCTTATCCATGCATCATTAGGCATATTAATTAAGAGAAAATCACTCGTTGTAAAGGTTGGTGCTTAGCCTTTAAAAGCATTTGTTGAGTTGTAATGGTTCATGCTTAGCCTTGAAAAGCATGGTGATGTGTTTGTAAGGTTCAAGGTGATCCTAAACCTTAACTCGTTTTAGTGAAAATCCGGTAGGGTTACCGGGAGTGGATGTAGGCACGGTTGCCGAACCACTATAAAACACTTGTGTTATGGTGAATGCTCTTTTGTGCTTACTTTATGTGATTGATGTTGTTATTGTTGAATGTTCCTAGTTGCTTTCATCTTGTGTATGATTAACTTAGGAATCTATCTTTTTCACAAGATTATTAATATTCATCAAAGCATAAGCAACTTAAAAGCCAAAAGATTGAAAGTTGGTCAAGGACTTTGAGCTCACCCTATTCACCCCCCCCCCCTCTAGGATTCGATCTTGGACTTTCATTCAGCACTATAGAAAGCCCATGCATTTCTCCCGTCCTGTAAACCTCCAAAGCGCTTCACCATGCTTGAAGGCGCTCCAACAACCCCTTGTGAAAAACCCAACTGCAAAGTAAAGCGAGAGGGTACATACGGCTGGATGTCAACGAAAAGATGTCTGTGGTACACCATTGTGCCGACACGTATGCTGAAAAGCCACTCTCTCTCTGCATTCATCAAGGAGTAATGCCTTCCCGACCCCGCCCTGGTAGAGTCTCGGGAGGCACCAAAATCAAAAGCCTTCTTCCGCAACTCCAGAGAAAGCTTCACTGAAAACTGCCCCATCTCGACGTCCCTGAATCGTCGGATCCTCATGCGGGCAAACAAAAGTGATTCGGACACTGCTTTGCCCTTAGCCAGTCGAATCATCAGAGGATCATCATCCTGTGCAGCACCTAGCCGGTGGAAACCAGGACAGTGGTACACGTACCACGAATAAAAGATGTGGGCTGAAAATACCCTATTCATGGGAAGCCCAAGCCGAACCAAAAAAGCAGCAGCCTGCAGTTCGGTACACAGGTAGGAGTAAAGAGCCGGCACCAAAGCAAGCTGCTCCCCAAACGCCATCTGACAAGCCGAAAAAATACAGTGCGGCCTGATGTGCATTCCATCTCCTCCAGCAAAAATAGCCTCACCAAGCCAGTAAGTGAGGTAAACAGCGAGATCTCTCCGCAGTGCAATGTCAGGACATATGGCGTTTGTACTCACACAGAAATCTCTCAACTCTTCCTGCATGGCCAAGATCTTCTTCGAACTTGGATCTTGAGCTTTGGCTTCCTGGGTCACGCTATCAGAAGACTCCTTGCTATCAAAAAAGTTGGGGAATGAAGAGCTAGGACTCTTCCAACTGCTGGATCTTACTTTGCCTCTTTCTCCTTCAAAAAATCATAGAAGGCAACGAGCTGAAAGTACAGAAGCCTGAACTCCTCAGACTGCCCCTCAAGGACGCTGTCAATCAGCATAAACTCCTCATAGAGTTTACCAAGGATGGGCAATCCAGTAATGGCGCCGAGCTCCTTCAAAGAGAAACCAATCTCACCATTCGTCACAACGAAGGTATTGGTTTGTGGGAGGAATGACTCCAGCATAGCCATGAAGGCCTCGTCGAAAAAGATCACGGTCTCCCTGAAGGCGCGGACCGCATCAAAAATCCCGGCTTCATTCAAAATGGCGCTACCAATCAGCAAGATGCGATCAGTCCACGACTTTCCCTCGGAGTCAGCATTGAAACGGCCACGAAGTCGAAAAGGCTTTATCCAATTGCTGCCGTCACTGCTGAAAATACCAAGGCCCACCGGTCTCAAATCGATCGACGGATAAATAGAGCCCTGGTAGCCGGTGGATGGCATCAACAGGTCCATGTCAACAGGCGACCTCTTCGTATATCCAGGAGAACCGCCAACAAAAACCCCGATCTTGATTACATTTGTCCTTCTCACCCAGCTTGGAGGATCTTCCCTATTAGAGCACGTAGGAGCAAGGCTCATGATCGAGACGGTGCGATCAAACGTCGACCGGGTAGCAACAGTCTTCTTCTCACCATCTTCTGTGAAAGAGAACTGAAAACATCTCCTCTGGTATGTCATGTCATCAGGGACGACATCACCAAAGAAGAAGGTAGGCTTGGGCAAAACCCTCTGATCTTCCATCACCCATGGACGACTGCTTACCATGAGCTTATAGAATGCCTCTCTCTTGAGAGTGATTAGTCGCTGCCTCATCTCATCTCTATTGAGGGAGTCGCATTCTTCCAGATTTCTCTCAACATACTGGACCTTCTCAAAGGCCTGCTGAACAGCCGAATTAGAAGATCTAGAAGATCGACGAGGTACGCTTGTAGCAGGCTCTTTACCCTTGTTCATTCTGGAGGAACCACCTGAAAAGGATGGAAAAAAAAAAGATCAAACATCAAAATGACAGAATCTCGCCAAAAAAAAAATCTGGCGAAATTTTGACATGACCCCGGGGCAATTCCGAAGAAAAGGAACCATCCCGAAAAAAATAGAAAGCTTGAAGATGGGCTCAACATTGCTGCGAGATCCGAAACTCCAAACTTTCGAAACCTCAAAGTCTTCGCAAAATCAGGAAGGGCTCAACATCGCTGCGATCTCCAAATTCCCAAATTTGCGAAAACTTTCAGGTATGCTATCACATCATGCTACAAATTTAATTTACAATAGAATGCATGCATGAACATCTAGGTTTGCCAAAAAAAAAAGGGCATTATCATGATGAGCAAAAAAAAAAAAAAAAGGAGAAAAGAAAACTTTCTCAAAAAAAAAGGGGGAAAGAAAACAAAAAAAAAAAGAAGGATGGCCCAAAGGCCGTGGCCCACAGGCCACGTGGCCGTACGGACAGATCCGTACAAAAGAAACAAAAAAAAATGCAAGAAAAAGAGAAGAAAGCAAAAAAAAAAAAAAAAAAAAAAAACTGTTTGGAAAAAAAGAAGAAGAAGCAAACACGTGTAAAAAAAAAGAGAGAAAACACGTGGAGAAAAAAAAAGAAGAAAAGAAAGAAACAAAAAAAAAGAACTTTTTATTTTTTCTACAATGGAGTTTTCTTGAAAAAGGGAACTTACTTGAAGCCATTGATGGAGGAGAAGAATAAAAGTCTTGAAGATCTTGAAGAGGAAGAACTCTTGGTCTTGAAGCCCTCTTGGGATTGTTGCAAAAGAAAGTAATAAGAGCAAGAGATCGAACCTCCTCCTTGCTTTTATAGAAGAGAGCAAACCAAAGAAGGAAAGAAGAAAGAGGTAAGTGTTACTAATTAGTAACCTTACCAAAAGAAAGAGATTAGAAAGATTCTTTCCCAAAAGAAAGATATCTTGAGGGATTCTCTCCCAAAAAGAAATCAATGAGAGATTTTCTCCCAAAAGATAGGATCAATGAAGGATTCTTTCCCAAAAGAGAGATATCTTGAGATATCCTATCCCAAAATAAAGGGAACATGAGAGATTCTTTCCAAGTAAAGATATTCTTAGATATTCTCTATCCAAATGAGATATTTTTGGATATTCTTTACAAAAATGACACCATATGAGATCTAAGCCATTTCAAAAGCTTAAGGTCCCATGGGTTAGCCCATATGAGCCAGGTTTGACCACCTAGGCACTAAAAAAAAAAATTTTGGGTTTTTAGTCAAAGAGAAATCCCTCTTACCAAGAGCATACACAAATGGTTCCATACCTCTTTTGAGTTGATTCGACCATACAAAAGAGAATTCCAAGCCCCATGAGCTTCCAAAAATCAAACCATCCAGCCTCATATACCAAATTGAGCCAAAATCTTGAAATTGACATTCCACAAAAATCCAAACCAAAACCTGGTCCCCTAACTTGCCACATACAGCTTGTTGGGTCACAAGACCAAAACCAAAAACCAAAACCTGATCCCTTAACTTGCCACATACAGCCTGTTAGGTCACAAGATCAAAACCAAAATTGATCCCCCAACATTCCACATACAGCTTATTGGGTCACACGGTCAAAACCAAACCCGACCCCCTAACCTGCCACATACAGCCTGTTAGGTCACAAGGTCAAAACCCAAAACCACATCCCTGATGTCATCTTCAAAACTTTGCCCCGAGATGGTACGTGATCCCTTTCACTACCATAAAATTCCCCTAGAAGCTCAAAAGGCTACAAATACCAAAAAGAAAGACTGCTCCAAGACTCTTGGTCCAGTCACAGGCTCTCCTTCACAAATCTCTTCGAGGCACATCGACTACAAATGTTAAGCAACTCGTCGCTGTACCTCGAGGGGGCATTTGTTGACACCAAAAATGTCACTTTGCCTGTTCAAGATCCAAAGAGCTACATGAAGTCGCAACCTGCCATAAATAGGCAATGCTAATTCCAAAAAATCAAATCTTGTTAGAGTCAAACAAAAACTGTAAGATCCTTCAAGACAGCCAAAAGAGGAGTACACAAGAAGTTTTGGGCCATTCCAAAATCATTTGGCCTAACTTCGCTTCTCCAGCAGCTGAAAAGGAGCTCCCGGCGGCAAAAGCATCGGAGACACCAAATCATCGATTAGAGCCGACAGATGGTCTCAAAATACATCCAAAAGGCTCCACGTCAAGTTCCGAGTCAAACCGGCAACGTTTGACCCTACATCAACCCTCGAACAGCTAAATCAAGCCTCTCGGTGGCGAGAACCACCGAGACCATCACTCATCAGATAGAGCACATGGACGGCTTCAAAATGCTTACAAAGGGCTACACGTCAAATTTCAGGTCATTTCGATAACATTTGACCATAGTTTGACACTCGGAAGCCAAGTCAGGCCTCTCGGCGGCAAAGCTCCACGGGACCATGGTTTCCAAGACAGAACCTATGGATCATCTCAAAATGACTCCAATAGGTTCCCTGTCAAATTTCAAGTCAATTGGACATCGGTTGACCGCACATCAAACCGCGACATCGTTTACTGGTGATAAGACCCAAAACGGCTTCAAAACTCAAACAAAAGCCTATGGTTGGTCTTATTTATTGCTCAGGAGGCTTTATACCAAATTTCAGGTCATTCCGACATCGTTTGACCCAGTTTCAGCTTCTGATGGGAAATCGGCAGCTCTGCGCGACAAAGTCTTCGGCTTTCTCGGAAAATTAGAAACTTTGCAAACCAAAATGCAAGGATTCTTATCAGGTTTTCTATAGGGAAATCAGGCCAATAAATGGTCAAAAATGTCAAGGAAAAATACAGAAGAAAAAAGAATCGAAAAACAGCAAAAACGGACACAAAACGGGACAAAAGGGAGGAAAACCCCCCAGGGTCGCAGGCGACCCTGGAGCCCGGGATCGCCGGGAAGGCCCTGGAAACCCCAGTTTTCGCCGTTTTTTCACGATTCGAAGCGTCCGGCCTCTGGTATTTTCTAAAATTCATACTTTTGAGACACCAAATCCTCTGACATCAGTCAAAAACACGGGTTAATCGTCAAGAGTATCGAAAACAACATTGATCGCCACCCGGTCAACCAAAAAAAAGTGTGCTTTCTACCCGACCGATCGAGAAATCGACAAGACAGATGGCACCGACCCGCTGTTGGCAACCAACACCTGAAGTTACATGGTCATCTGATGTTGATCTACATGAAGATCCATCAATGATTATCGCCAAAAGAATCCCAAAAGACGTGGCACGGCCCGCGACTCTTCAACAGCTCGGCGACCACTTAATGCGATTAATTGACTAACTTCGTTACAGTCATTAATCCATTTCTTTGGACGGACCAATCAGAAACAAGCATCCGGGAGTTACAAGTCAAGAGATTCATGGCATTTAACCCATGAAACTCCTCCCATCATGGCGATTAAAGGCGATTAAATGCCCTCAATCTCCTCCGGCCAATCAGAAGCCAAGAAAAAGGAGTTACAAAATAAAGAATTCAATCTTGTAACTCCTCCCTTTATGTAGCTTTATGACAATTAAGGCTCATAAACCCTCCTAAATGGCTACCTAAAAGTCTATAAATAGGAGAGTTCTTCAAGAAGAAAAAACGACAGCAGACACACAGACAACAGACTACAGAAAATCCGGAAACTCAGATAGAAAAAGGCATCAGAAATCTAAGAGAGAAAACTCTACGGAAATCCTACACCGACCACCGCTACAAGGTGACAAAAGTCCCTTGGGGGGTACCCCCCCCCCCCCCCCAAGGTCCTTGCCTTCTCCTTCTGCTGCCAATGGCTTAGACATGGCTTTTCAGCCCGTCTACTCGGCTTTTTATTGGACATAGGACCTTCTTTTGGTCTTTGTTCTCTAAAAACCTGAGGTTATAGCCAAGCCAAGCGAATCAATAGCATCCTCTGTTCTCATCTGCATGGATGATGGCGAAGTCCACATATGGCTTGCGACCGTCAATCTGAATGGGTCCCCCACAATCTCTTGAGAAGTTAGATCCTCCTTTTCTTGCTTTTCATTGTAGTTTGTATTTTTTTCAAAAGAGACAAAAATCACAACTCTTGTCTTTCATTATTGATAAGGATTGTAAAACGGCTATAAATGCCAAAATCGGCTATAAACGCCAAAAATCGGCTATAAACGCCAAAATCGGCTATAAATGCCAAAAAAATCGCCTTTCACGGTAAATCAAGAAAATGTCTCTTTTCTTAAATATATGTGCAATGGAAAACTTGAAAGAAGTTGATTTCTTTTTTACTTGCGAAGGTTGATCTCCGGATCACCACTTGCAATTCCAAGTAAAATAGAAAATTTGGCACACCCACCCAAAAAGAAATGTTGATGCACGCCCCTTACCCCCTGGGTTACGAAAGGGTCGGACCCAACGGACTCCCACGTCCGCCGACCTCGGTAGGACCAGGCGCCAGGAGCGCGGTCCATCAATGACTTAGGTAAGTCACCTTGAATACAAGAGAGTCTCTCACTATAACTTATACCAAGATGAAGTGCCCAACTCCATCTCTCAGTTATGAACAAATATGTTGTTTCCAGTGTCCATGAATTAGACCTATCTGTGTGTAGACACTACACACCTAATTCATTTACTAGAAACAATGGGCCTTACACAACCATACATATATACATGTTTAAGCAGAAAAGAGTCATTCCATTAAATAACCAGTAAATATCCAGTAACAAAAGATGAGAGTGCAACTAGTGGGCTTTAGGGCATACACCAATCCCAACAAACTCCCACTTGCACTAAAGATCACTACTTCCTAACCTAACACCCATAGACTCAACATGAGAAGTAAAGACTTTCTCAGTAAGAGTCGTAGTGAATGGGTCAGCTAAGTTATTTGCTGAAGCAATATGCTCCACCACTATTTCTCCATCCTGAATGAATTCTCGGATCAAGTGATACTTTCTCTGAATGTGCTTGCCTTTCTTGTGATTCCTGGGTTCTTTGCACTGTGCTACAGTGTAACACCCCGACCCGCCTTAATCTCGTTTTAGAGCTAATTAATTTAGATTAACTGCTTAATGAATGTTTTGATTGTGATTGGACTTGATTAGGTAGAATTAGTGGGGTTTGACCAATTACTAGGTAGATTATGACTTTTGGAGTATTTTGGGCTCTTGTGTGTACTTAGAAATTTCTGGGTTTTTAATGCATTGCATAGAGCATTTCATGGGCCTCAACTTTCATGCCTTGACCCATCAAATTCGGATCCATTTAGGCCCATTCCCAGCCCACTTAATCAGTCCAAGCCCTTTCTTGCAATTTCAGCCCAATTCTGGACTTGCATGCAAGTGCAGGAGAAAAATTGGGATAAAACCCATTTCAGCTATTCTTCTTCTCCTCTTGTTCTTCCTTCACTTCCAGCTGAGAGTTTTCTCTACTCTTCTTCTTCATTTCTTCCTTCCTCATCTCAAGCAATCAACCAAGACTCCTAGCATGAGTAGAAGCTAGCCACCACTTCATCTTCTCCAACAAGACAACATCTTCCAAGCTCAAGCATCCACTCATCTTTCCTTCTTCTTGCTTTTGGTAAGCCCTTTCTTCACTAAGCATTTCCATTTGATTTCCTTCATCTTGGAAAGCTACAAATCATGTATGCATCATCTCCTTCCTCATTCATTTTCTCTCATTTTCGTTTTCACCATTTTTAGGGCATTTGAGCTTTCATATTTGGGGATTTTCGAGTTTAGCAAGGATTAGGTGTGAGAGCTAGCTTTCAAAGCACCAAGGCAAGTTAAACTCATACATTTGTATGCATGATTTCTTGTTTGATTCATGAAGATATGTAATCTTGCTTAGAGACCCTTTTCTTGCTCAAAAATGGATTTTGTGGATGATTTCTTCTTGTTAATGTAATATGGTTTATTGATGGTTTTGATGAGCATTTTGGAAGCTCAAAGATACCTATTGGTAGTGTTTTAAAACCTGATGGAATGCCTTGAATGGCTTGGGAGAAATCAAGAAGTTTCAGATTTTCGGAACCCAGGATTTGACAGTTCGCTCGAGCGAGCGTGAATGAACGCTCGAGCGAAGGGCTCTCTGGGAGAGTTCGCTCGAGCGAACTTTGGTCCGCTCAAGCGAACAGCTCTCTGTCTCGGGTCCGCTCGAGCGAACATCTGGTCGCTCAAGCGAACCTGATACTTGCAGTATGCAGATTTTCCAACGACCATAACTTTTCAACCGTAAGTCCGTTTTTGGAGATCTACATACCGCTGGAAAGCTCATGATGTGTAGAACCCAACAAAAAGTGATTTTATTTGATTTGAGCCTTGGAAAAGATTATATGTTGGATTCTATATAATTGTGACAAATGGACGTCTCTATGAGCCGGACGTTGAACCGTAGCTTGATCTAGTTGATTGGCCTGATAGATGGACTTGTAGTATGTGCACCCTGGACTTTTATCATGACTACTGGGTTTGTTTAATTATGGATATGGATTGAGCACCCGTACCCACAAAAGGGGCATTGTGTTCTTCGGATTGTAACCGGGCCAAATGTGTTCTATTAAGGGATTCGACATCCAAATTATGTAACGCCAAGGGGTCCTCGTAGCCCGATAATGTCGAACTCTTAATACTACCCTGAGTTGGACGGTGAAGACCACATGTGTTCTCAAGACCGTAGGCTTGGCTTGAGTTCTGTCTTGATTCTAAATATGATATCTCTGTACATGCATTGCATTCCGTTTCCAGTATTCTAGTGTGACTTGATCATGCTTCTGTTAGGTTATGTATTTTCTGTTACACATCTGTTATCTTACATTTATTTCTGTCTTTGTTCAGTAAGTCCCGATTTGTTATTTATATGTCTTGTCCTGTATATGTCCTGTATCTGATTTACACTGTTCTGCACCTGAACTGTTGTTTGTATACTGTACTCTATGAGTCGGCACCACTTAGCTTCGACCCTATCTAAGTCGGACCCGGCTAAGTGTGGGTTTAGTAAACTTCTGGCCCTCTGCAGATGGGAATATATTCTGAGGGTTTACCGGCACCCTAGGTCTACGATGGAGAATTCTGGGTACCTCTGTCTCCTAGTAGCACCGCCCTGTCCTGTCCTGATATTCTGCTCTCATTTTATTTCATGTTATATGATTAACTTGAGAGAACATAGCTTATGTGGATGTGCCAACTAGTTTGTTAATATGTTTATCTGTTATCTATGACTCGTATGTCTCATGCTAAATTCATGCACTGATATGCCTAGTGATTATTCCTTCATCTCTTATGATTTATACCTGTCTGACTATTCATTTGATACATGTTATATGGACTGTATATGTTTGTCTTGCTTAGTTTAGTCTAATGGTGCTACACTTGGCGTTACAGGTGAATAAATTGACGCCATTGCCCCGGAGATCCTTGAGGAAGAGGAACCTCCACATAACGTAGCAGAGTGGACTCCTGATGATGTCTTCTAGACATCCACTCGATGAGAAAAGGACGTTAAATGACCCACTGACCGTGGCTAGGATTGCCACATATTTTGTAGAAACTTATAAACTTGTTTAGCTTTTGGAATTGTAGACTTTAACTTAACTAACTTACTTCTTCTCTTTCTATCTCTTGAACTTGAACTTTTAAATCTATGCTCATGGACCCTTATGCTCTATACTTTGATTCATGATAATTTGTGGATGGATATCTATTTGACAGATTTATACAGGCATATCGAAAAATATAAACCTCACACGTGATATCCTGTGGGTAAATTCCGTACGTGGGGACCTCGAGTCAATGAGTTTGACTCGAATTTCCACGCGGGCGTGTGTCGCGCCTCGGGATGTGTGTAATCTCGGGCTCGGGGCGTGACATACAGCACCAGTGTTATCGCAGTACATGACAATCGGTGTTTGCACTGCAGGAACAACTCCCAATTCCAACAGGAATTCTCTGAGCCATACTGCTTCCTTCGTAGCTTCCGATGCCGCCACATACTCTGCTTCTATGGTAGAATCAGCAGTACAGGATTGCTTGACACTTCTCCATGATATAGCCCCTCCTGACAGAGTAAAGACGTACCCTGAAGTAGACTTTCTGGCATCACTATCAGATTGGAAATCAGAGTCTATATACGCCAATGGCGTTAGATCATCTGCTCGAAAGGTTAGCATATAATCTTTCGTTCTCCGAAGATACTTGAATATATGCTTAACAGTTGTCCAATGCATAGGTCCAGTGTTTGACTGATATCTGTTAACCATGCCAACGGCGAAGCAAATATCTTGTCTAGTACATAACATAGCATACATGAGGCTTCCAACAGCGGATGCATATGAAACTCTCCGCATGCTCTCTATCTCTTCAGATTTCTTTGGACATTGATCTCGAGATAGTGGTACTCCATGTCTAGAAGGTAGGAGGCCCTTCTTGGAGTCATGCATGTTAAACTTGACCAATATCTTCTCAATATATGAAGATTGGGATAAGGCTAACATCTTATTCTTGCGATCATGCAAAAGCTTGATCCCTAAGATATAGCTGGCCTCACCCAAATCCTTCATCTGAAATTGAGAGGATAACCAAACCTTTGTGGATGACAATAAACCTACATCATTTCCTATGATTAATATGTCATCCACATACAGAACCAAAAATGCAACTGCTTTTCCACTTCCTTTCTTATACACACATGGTTCATCAATGTTTTGATCAAAGCCAAAAGATTTGACTGCTTGATTAAACTTGATGTTCCATGTTCTAGATGCTTGCTTAAGTCCATAAATGGACTTCTTAAGTTTACAAACCATGTTATCTTGGCCACTAGCAATGAAGCCCTCTGGTTGCATTATATAGATGCATTCGTCAAGACTTCCATTAAAAAAAGTTGTCTTGACTTCCATCTGCCATATCTCATAGTCATAATGACATGCGATGGCTAAGAGAATCCTTATGGACTTAAGTATAGCCACTGGTGAAAAGGTTTTCTCATAATCGATACCCTCTTTCTGAGTATATCCTTTCGCCACCAGTCTTGCTTTGAAGGTTTCCACCTTCCCATCCACTCCTCTCTTCCTCTTGTAGATCCACTTGCACCTTATGGGTTTAATCCCTTCAGGTGCATCTACAAGTTCCCAGACTTGATTGGAATACAAGGAATCCATTTCAGATTTCATCGCTTGCTGCCACATGTCAGCATCTATATCCGTTGCTGCTTCATCATAACTAGTAGGATCCTCAACCAGATCTTCAGAGTCTGTCTTAAAAGACACTCCTAGATATCTTTCTGGCTGTCTAGAAATTCTCCCACTACGACAAGGCTTCGGAGTGTTAAAAGGAATATCTTGTTCATCTACCGCCTCAGGATCTGGTACAGATGTTATAGGAGATCCCGGAAGAATCTCCTCAAGTGTTTCTTTACAACTAAGCTCTTGGTGCATCATACAATCATCCTCCAAGTACCGAGCATGAGTGCTGATAAGCACTTTTTGCTCCTTTGGATGATAAAAGATGCCACCTCTCGTTCCCTTACGATACCCAATGAAGTAGCACATTTTCGATCTGGGTTCCAGCTTGGTAGCTTTATCATTCAGTACATAGGCTGGACAACCTCAAATGTGGATATGTCTTAAACTAGGTTTTCGACTTGTCTACATTTCTTGGGGTGTCCTAGGTACTGATTTAGAAGGTACCAGATTTAAAATGTATGCTGCTGCTTCTAGGGCATATCCCCAAAAAGATATAGGTAGGGTTGCATGACTCATCATGGACCTTACCATATCAAGAAGGGTACGGTTCCTTCTCTCTGCTACACCATTTTGCTGGGGTGTACCCGGTGAAGACAATTGAGACACAATCCCATGTTGTGTGAGGTACTCTTTGAACTCACCCAGGAGGTACTCGCCACCTCGATCAGATCGAAGGGCTTTGATATGTTTCCCTAGTTGTAGCTCCGCCTCAGCCTTGAATTGCTTGAATTTATCAAATGCCTCAGACTTGCGTCGCATTAAGTATACATATCCATACCTAGAGAAATCATCGGTGAAGGTGATGTAATACTCATACCCTCCTCGAGCCGGTTTGTTCATAGGACCACACACATCAGTGTGAATCAATTCTAACAACTCCTTTGACCTTAGTCCCTTTCCAGAGAATGACTGTTTGGTCATCTTTCCCTTGAGACAAGATTCGCACTGAGGAAAAGGTTCGGAATCTAATGAGCTTAAGGGCCCATCTTCTACCAACCTCTGAATCCGTTTTAGGTTAATGTGACCCAAACGTAAGTGCCAAAGACAGATCAAAAGGCTTTGATATGTTTCCCTAGGTGTAGCTCCGCCTCAGCCTTGAATTGCTTGAACTTATCAAACGCCTCAGACTTGCGTCGCATTAAGTATACATATCCATACCTAGAGTAATCATCGGTGAAGGTGATGTAATACTCATACCCTCCTCGAGCCGGTTTGTTCATAGGACCACGCACATCAGTGTGAATCAATTCTAACAACTCCTTTGACCTTAGTCCTTTTCCAGAGAATGACCGTTTGGTCATCTTTCCCTTGAGACAAGATTCGCACTGAGGAAAAGGTTCGAAATCTAATGAGCTTAAAGGCCCATCTTCTACCAACCTCTGAATCCGTTTTAGGTTAATGTGACCCAAAGGTAAGTGCCAAAGATATGTGTCATTGATTGAAGATACCTTCCTTTTAAGGGAAGTTGAGTTTTCTTGTTATACATTATGCAGTGTGGGAGCAATAGGATATATATAAAATAAGTTGTCATGTATTCTACCGGAACATATAATATTTCCATCTCTACTGATATCAATACCAGAATGGAAAGAAACTGAATAATTAAACTCAATTAATCTGGAAACTGAAATTAAATTCTTCCTCACGTCCGGAACATAGAAAACATTATTTAAAACTAATATCCTATCACATGGAAAATGTAAGGTAACAACTCCTACTGCAACCGCCCAAACTTTAGCTTCAGTTCCAACTCTAAAGGCAAGCTCTCCTTTCTCGATCCTTTGCATTATCTAAAACCCCTACAATGAATTGCAGATATGATTAGTGGCTCCTAAGTCTACTATCCATGTGTCAGTAGAATCAACCACTAGACAAGTTTCAATGTAGTATGAAAAAGATGTACCTTTCTTAACTGAGGCCAGGAACTTGGGACAATCTTTCTTCCAATGACCTTTGAGGCCACACTTGAAGCATTTCTCTTTGGGCTTTCCATCTGTACCCTTGTCCTCCTTTTTGCCAGTATTATCCTTTTTCTGCCCTTTTTCCTTATTCTGCTTCTTCTTGAACTTCTTCCCTTTCGGGTTTAGTTTAGAGGAAGACTGGAAAAAGTGAGCTTGGGCTTTGGGCTTCATGATGGCCTCCGTCGCCTGGAGTTCTTTCATTAACTCAGGTAGAGTCATGTCCATCTTGATTATATTGAAATTGAGCTTGAACTGATTGAAAGAGTCCGGCAGAGTTTCGCGAATCATGTCAGTTTGACTCTCTGCATCAATCTCAGCCCCTAGAATCTCAGCTACATTGAAACAATCCATCAGCTTGAGCATATGCTCTCTAACAGGTGTTCCCTCAGCCATCCTAGTATTCATGATAGTCCTCGTAGCAGCTTGCCTAGCTGGCCTGCTCTTGTCTGCGAACATCTCAGACAAGGACATCATGATTTCATAGGCTGTGTCCATATGCTCGTGCTGTGTTTGCAACACGTTGGACATGGAAGCAAGCATGTAGCATTTAGCCATGCTATTCGCTTTCTTCCATTTCCTCTCAGCCTCTAACTGGTCATCAGTAGAATTAGCATCAATATCAGGACAGGTTTCCAGCAAGACATACTTGTACTCCTCAGCAGTGAGTACTACTTTAAGATTTCTCTTCCAATCTACGTAGTTAGGTCCAGTCAGTTTATTCTCACGAAGAATGCACATCAACGGACTAAAAGAATCTTTACCCATCTCTCTCTGGATATAAAACGGTTTATAATTAGACAGACAGTATATATGTAACATGCATATGGTGCTTGTTATAAATGGAAAAACAAAGCACAAAACTTTTTACATTATTTAACCCCAATCATAATGTATTAGTGTTTCAACCTCCTCACAGACCCTCCATCGAAGGGATGGCCGAGCCTACAGTCACATTGAATTAAGGTACACTTATTTGGATTATCACTTTTTGGATACACATATCCAGTGGTAGCCCAATCACTGATTGGTTTGGCCTCATATGACAAATAACCCTTAACTCCTAGGGAGAGGTCATTACCGTCTTATGTCAAGTGTTTTACCATCTCTTATGAAATTTCCCAGAATGTCTATGACTTAAGTCCTCCGAAGGGAAGTGACTTTTATCCATTCTAGAAGTGAACTTTAGTAAAGAGCTCCACCGAAGGGATGGCCGCTCCTACTAACACCTCATTACGAATATTCACATTAGTTCACCCATTAACCCATCAAAGCGGTCTTTAGTAAAGAACTCCACCGAAGGGATGGCCGCTCCTACTAACTCCTTAATGAGATAACATGAACCGAAAATGGAAGGCCGTGGGGTTTTTCCAAAAAACCCTCTCCCACTTGATAATTTATCACTAGGGTTTATACTTTTTGACCTTTATATTGTTTTACTCAAAAGCTCTTTTAAATCTAGCAAACTTGGTTAATTAAATTTATGACTTAATGACTTAAGTCACCTTAAAAATAAATAACCTTTGCTTTAAAACATTTGAGAAAATCCCTTTAAAGAATCAAAAACCGATATTGGGTTATGGAAACCCATAGGTAGCATCTAATTAGATTTTAGTTTAGCCTTCTTTGGAAACCAAGGGTACCAAGATAAACTAAACCCTATCCAATTTTAAACCTTAGACAAAATAGAAGGTGCTGGTCTAAGTTCTGTTTAAAACAATTTGCCAAACTAAAAACAATCTAATACAAAAAGATGCCAATTTTAGAACCTAATGGTGGCCATGTTTCTAGGTGACAATTATAGCAATTATATAAAGCATTCATCCATGCATTCCATATATAAGAGCAAATAAAAGTATGCAATCCTTGATGGCTCCCTGTTCTTCGGACTTCTAATCCTTATCGAACTAGGACATCAAAAATAGATCTCATCTCGCACCAAGAAGTCTTGTCTCCTCCACCACTAAGGAATCCGGTTACATGCAACCTTTCTTGCTTGGAACTTTCTTCTTCTTGCTTGTTCCAATAAATTAAATTTATACAAGCAAACCCATAAAAAACAAAACCCCGAATTACATTGGAGATACCTATGCTTTTTAAGAAAGCTTACATCAAGACTAGTTGGAATAAAAGTAAAGAAAGAATTACAACTTCCTATGATTGCTAAACGCGCAATCGTACACTTTCCAACTAATGAAAAAACATCCAAATCCACATAACAATCATGCGAACCATCAAGGATGCAATATATGGCTGCAAACAAAGAGGTTAGTGCATGCAAACACACTATGTACATCATTAAACAAATCTGGAAAATAAATTCCAGCATTGTTAATGAAACTTGTACACAACATGCATCTCATCATAACTTTAATAGGGTGCCACCATGCCCATAATCAATCTAGGATTAATTATACATAACATGGGATCATGATTTCACTTGGAGTGGCTCTGATACCACTGAAAGAAACTGCGATTCAGATCTAAACATCACTAGCGGAAGACGTTCATGGCTAATTTGTAACATGATAGATTTTAAAAAAAATCTGATTTGGGCGGCATAAATCAGCCATAGTGATCACAAAAGAACTCCATGAATTCATGACCAACAAGTGTATAATTAAAGGAGAATCAAGAAGACTATTACCTTGAAGATTTGTAGACTTCAAATCTCTGAAAAAATAGATCCAAAGGGCTGAACTCAGACTTGCAATTAGCAAACAAATTGCTGGAATTTTCTGCAGTAGTATTGCCTTTGATCTTCTTCTCTATCTCACTTCCAAATCTGATTGGCTAAGATGGTGGGATCATAATCTAGGAATTTGAGAACTATTTTCTAAGAAAAAATCTCAGACCTTAAACTTTCTTCAATGAAGAAGAAAGAAGCCAAGGGCTGGACGTGTGGGACTCTCTCTTGCATAGGGATGGACGTCCAAGGGTGAAGGCTTCATCTTTTATAGAAACTTTTGGATTGCTTTCCTAAAAATTTATCTCTTCTAATTCTCATAGATGTCCTAAAAGGAAAGTATAATCTAAAGATTTATTTCCTTTTAAAAACACTCCAATTAGAAAAGGAAACTAAAGGAACTTCCCACAAACTTTGGCAATTAGTAATCCTAGTTGCACAACACTTACTAATTTAAGTTTCTAATCCAAAAAGGAAACTTTCTTATAGGAATACTAATCCAAAGAGGAGTCCAACCTTCCAAGTAGAGAGACCTACTCAAAGTTGGAAACCTTACCCATGGAATTCCCATTATGGACGTCCTACATACTAATGCACACCATGGCCCACAAACAATTTATCTAGAATTAAATTCATGTATGCCATCAAAGGCCTATTTGAATTTAAACTCAAAATTATTTTTCCACTAAAATAATTCATCCAAATGTCATCTAAACATTTTAGGAAACCATGCAAATCTTGGAAAGTGACTAGAGAAGGGACCAAAAGACATATTTGCCATTGGCTCCCAAAATGACCAAAATGTCCATGTTAAACCCATAGCAACATTAAGACCATTTTAACCTTAACTCATTCCACTAAAGAGTTATGGTTGAACTCCAGGGACAAATATATTATATAGTAAGCTCGTCATAAAATGATAGTTGTTTTCGACCTACTAAGTGTAATGACCTGAATGCCCCTCTATGTAACATCCATAATCGAGTCAGGTTATCACATGTACTATCAACCTTCTCGATTACATCTAAACCTTAGAACTTCATATCCTTAACTTAATCATCATCCGGATATCATTCTCTTGGTCCAGGGAGCGACCCACAAGTTCAATATCCATATGGAACATCCATATACTAAGATCTTAGATTTTGATGATTAAGCGGATAATTCTAAGGGGATGATCATTCCATCATTAGATGGCATAGATTCTTTATTACATCTGCACATCCCAACTGATCAAGTCCGAGTACCCAAAACACAGAGCTGTTGACCCATGAAAAGAATCTCACCCATAGTGAATTAAAGCACAAGAACTAGACTTCGTCAGTTCATCCACAAATGCTCAAGATTAAGAGCACTGGTCACTCAGTAGCATGAGGTGACTTGATCTCTCTCTGTGATAGTACTATTTTAGAGATCACACCTACCATGGTCCTGTTCAATGCATTGCATATGCACTAATGAGATAAATCCGAGAAAGTCCTCCCCTGACTTATGTAAGTCACCCTGAACACAGAAAAGTCTCTCACTATAACTTACACCAAGATGAAATGCCCAGCTCCATCTCTCAGTTATGAACAAATATGTTGTTTCCAGTGTCCATGAATTAGACCTATCTGTGTGTAGACACTACACACCTAATTAATTTACTAGAAACAATGGGCCTTGCACAACCATACATATATACATGTTTAAGCATAAAAGAGTCATTCCATTAAGTAACCAGTAAATATCCAGTAACAAAAGATGAGAGTGCAGCTAGTGGGCTTTAGGGCATACACCAATCCCAACAAACAACCGACATGTTTGTGCAAGCTGGGAATAAGGCAGAAGCCCATGTCTAAATAATGCCATTGTTTTTTTTTTTTCTAGTCTACTGTTATTCCTGATTATATGGATCCAAACATGTGTTACCTTCCAAATGGGTATGCATCATTTTACCATGGAGGTCAGCTAATTATGACCATTAATTACATGAGCGGTGCTTGATTTGAAAAGTTACAAGTTTCAATTCCTTTTAAAAACTTATTATGTTTGGGGTTCTTGAGAAATGCTTCTATTTTCTTAATTAGTTTAAGGAATCTGGTTTGGAAATTTAGAGGTTTTGGTTATGTGGAAAATGAAGAGATTTCATGTTCTACCTTTACAATCTCATATAAAAATTCATCTGGGTTCTCTCTTGTTGATTGAATATGATTGAAAATATATGAACTTAGAACTTTTCTTTATTTTCGATGTTCCTTTTTTTCCTTCTATTTTTCTTTCTATTTTTGAAGGGGGATTCTACTGTTATATGATTATGGTTTTAAAGCTATGAAAAATTGAGTGCGTTGTTGGAGTTGGAAGTGGAAAAGGATGGTCGTTAGATAGGTTGTTGGAAACATTAATTATTTCGTTATAAAACTTGAGCAACAGGTAAAATTTGGATTTTTGTTTTGTTTGTTTGTGTTCTCAAGATATTCGAAAATCACATGTGTTTGTAAGTCATTAATAACCAAAGCCTTTGCCACATTTTGAACTCAAACCAACAAGAAATTTCCTGTTTTTTTAATGATTGTCATTGCAAAATAAAAGGACACCTTCGTATGCTTGAGCCATGAATAAGAAGAATCCATGTTTTTCTTTTTTTTTTATTTTCATTGAGACCAAGTAGAAGTTGCGACGCCTCCCATATGCACTTGACCAACAATTACTTCCTATTTATATTTAAATTTACTTCCAACTAAACTCTCTTTATCAAATATCCACGCCTCATGAATGGGAAGGCATAAAGGTACATGGGGTGTCTACTTTCAATTTAAATTGGGGTTTCAATCCATGAAGTAAAGGCTCGCATTGGGCGCGGGCCCTGAAGCGCTAGTTATATAATAAAAGACAGCAGGTGATTCTCCGGGGAGCGACACGTGGCGCGTCCTCAAACATTTTGCATCCCTTTATTCCGGAATTGCCCTTCCATACCCTAAAATCTCTCCCTCTACACACACGTCCACTAAAATCTCTCCTCCCTAAAATCTCTCCCTCTACATATACATTTTCTCCTCCCTAAAATCTCTCCATGAAACCTTTTTTTAAAATAAAAAAATCCATGTATGGGAGTCAGAAAATCCATAAATGGGCCCCATTACACATTGCATTGCAAGATCCACCTCCACGAGAAGTGTACAATGATGAGAGTGCCCCACTATGCACATATGGCCTAAACATCACCTTGTTATATAATAAAAGACAGCAGGTGATTCTCCGGGGAGCGACACGTGGCGCGTCCTCAAACTTTTTGCATCCCTTTATTCCGGAATTGCCCTTCATACCCTAAAATCTCTCCCTTTACACACACATCCACTAAAATCTCTCCCTCTACATATACGTTTTCTCTTCCCTAAAATCTCTCCATGAAACCATTTTTTAAAATAAAAAAATCCATGTATGGGAGTCAGAAAATCCATAAATGGGCCCCATTATACAGTGCATTGCAAGATCCACCTCCACGAGAAGTGTACAATGATTAGAGTGCCCCACTATGCACCTATGGCCTAAACATCACCTTGTTATATAATAAAAGACAGTAGGTGATTCTCCGGGGAGCGACACGTGGCACGTCCTCAAACTTTTTGCATCCCTTTATTCCGAAATTGCCCTTCCATACCCTAAAATCTCTCCCTCTACACACACGTCCACTAAAATCTCTCCTCCCTAAAATCTCTCCCTCTACATATACATTTTCTCCTCCCTAAAATCTCTCTAAAATCTCTCCACGAAACCATTTTTTAAAATAAAAAAATCCATGTATGGGAGTCAGAAAATTCATAAATGGGCCCCATTGCACAGTGCATTGCAAGATCCACCTTCACAAGAAGTGTACAATGATGAGAGTGCCCCACTATGCACATGTGGCCGAAACATCACCTTGTTATATAATAAAAGACAGCAGGTGATTATCTGGGGAGCGACACTTGGCGCGTCCTCAAGCTTTTTGCATCTCTTTATTCCAGAATTGCCCTTCCATACCCTAAAATCTCTCCCTCTACACACACGTCCACTAAAATCTCTCCTCCCTAAAATCTCTCCCTCTACATACACGTTTTCTCCTCCCTAAAATCTCTCCACGAAACCGTTTTTTAAAATAAAAAAATCCATGTATGGGAGTCAGAAAATCCATAAATGGGCCCCATTACACAGTGCATTACAAGATCCACCTCCACGAGAAGTGTACAATGATGAGAGTGCCCCACTATGCACATATGGCCTAAACATCGCCTTGTTATATAATAAAAGACAACAGGTGATTCTCCGGGGAGCAACAAGTGGCGCGTCCTCAAACTTTTTGCATCGCTTTATTCCGGAATTGCCCTTCCATACCCTAAAATCTATCCCTCTACACACACGTCCACTAAAATCTCTCCTCCCTAAAATCTCTCCCTTTACATATACGTTTTCTCCTCCCCTAAAATCCCTCTAAAATCTCTCCATGAAACCGTTTTTTAAAATAAAAAAAGCCATGTATGGGAGTCAGAAAATCCATAAATGGACCCCATTACACAGTGCATTGCAAGATCCACCTCCACGAGAAGTATACAATGATGAGAGTGCCCCACTATGCACATATGGCCTAAACATCACCTTGATTGGATGATCATAGCCAATTTACTAGGGGCCCCCAATTATGTATGAGAGTCAGAAAATCCATAAATGGGCCCCATTACACGGAAACGTTTTAGTTAATTAATCTAAAATTTAGAGGTGGCAATTCGTGGGGCGCGTTCTAAAACTTTTTGCTGAACTTATCCAACCCACTTATTGACCCACCCATTGAAACTAACCCTTGATTTGTGCAACCCGCAAACTGGGCCCATCAATCTATATCTTGCTGATCCATCACCTAGACCTACTTCTTCTACAAGGTCTTTATGTTTTCTTTGAAAAAATAATTCTTTAATAGTTTCATGGGTTTTTGAACTTTTTTATTTTAATGATCTTGATCTACAAGAGATTGAGTCCTCTTTTATTCTCGAAAAAAAAAAAGTAAGAGACATGGATGTTATTCCACATTAGGAAACAAGATTTCATTCACGAAGTGGTATGATTTCTTTTCTTTTGTATTTTTTTATAGATTTTTTTTATTGTAGTTCTTTTTTGTAATTGTCTTCCTTTTATTGTGGTCAGATTCAAGTAGTAGAGGTATGCTTTTCTTTTCTTTTTTTTTTTGTTATTGTACTTCTTTTCTTTTGTAATCTTTTTAGTAAATGTTTTAGCGTGAAATTGCAATTTTCTTTTAAAAGAAGTTGCATTTTGCATTGGGGTTTTTGTGACGATCCATAAATTTCTTTCACTTTATTTTTCATTCGATTTCTATTACTCAATGCTACAGTTTTAGTCCAATCACAATCAATAAAAGATGATTCAATTAGATCATTTTACTTATTTGTTTACCTTGATTTTTTAGGTTCAGTTTTAAATGTGTTTGTATTATCAATTATATATTAATTTTTATTTATAATTTATTTAAAAATTGTAAAAATCTCTAATTAAAATATTATTTACTTTTTATCCCAACGTAGGCCTACTCCACTAGTATATATGAATGAGAACAAACATAAGACTACAAAGATTAAAAGTCTTCTTTTACATAACTATTTACATAGAACTTTTTTTATGGTATCAAGGTCAACCAAACGTGAGTTCAAATCATAGGAGGAACGACTCGACGTGGAAAAAAAATGTGTGCCGCCAAAAGTATGCCGAACGGGTTTCACTTGAGGGGGAGTGTTGAGGAGTAAGCTCCACCCGAGAGGGAGTGTTGATTCCTCACTTTTTATTTTTCATAGAAGTCAAGGCACTCTCTTTCTCCTACTTTATGTCGATGATATCATATTAACAATCAGTACTCCTTTTTTTTCTTGGGTACTGTCATGACCCCGGATAGGGGCCGAGCCAACTGAGGCCTTAATCTGGAGCCGTGGCGCGGCGGGCCAGAAAATGTCGCCCACTCGCGCTATTTCCCATAGGTTTCCGGGGTGAGGATTACATGATCCGTACCTCACAATCACATGAGAACAAATAAGTTTGCAGAAGCATGTAGCAAACACACCCTGAAGTACAATGACATACAATAGTATCCAAGTCTCGTGTCAGAATAAGGAACATATTTAAGCAAACCCAAAGCTAATGTTTAAGTTTTACAACACCAAGAAAGTAAGTTTAAAGTCAATCCCAAAATAATAGCCAATAAATGCTAGTGAAACAAGTTCCCAAAAAGTATTGATCAACCCCCAAAATGGGACGTAAATCATAACCCAACCCGATGTCTAGATGACATCGTCGGGCTGCCACTCTCTAGCAACCAGCGGCTCTGCCGCCTCCTCCTCACGCTCCGCCTCACAGGCAAAGGGATCGACATCTGGCACCAAACAAATGAATATCAGATACGGCGGTCTGGCAAGCAAATAAAATAGATAAGAGCATGACAAGTGTGTACAAGGTCATATTTAAATATAATAATACATTTGAAAGCTAAACAGAAGTAGTGATGTAGTAAAGGAAATTAAATACTGAAACCAAATGATTAACATAGAAAACATTTAGGGCACGATTGTGTAGAGGCAACTTCCATGGAAAGATGAAATTGCCACATCAGCAAATTCTATGGTTTCTAAATACCTTAGAAAAGGTTTTATGAGGAAATTAGAAGTTCATGTTTGGTACAAAAAGTTTTTCCTCGATGAATTGGTGCTAATGTTGTTTGGTACAACTGCGGGTTTCTTTAGTGAAAACTTATGGGTGTGTGGGTCGGTATGTGTGCGGGGTGGGTAGGGATGGGAGGAGACGGGGAAAAAAGAGATTGGTTGGGTGAAGTGAGGGTGGGAGTGAGGAAATGGGAGGTCAGTTTTCCGTGGAAGTTTTCCACATAAAACCACTTTCTTTTCCGCGAAAACGGACTATACAAAAGTGCCCTTAAAGAGTCTCTGCAGTGGAGTAAAACAATGGCAACCACACTGAGCTATATTCTCCTATTACCGAAGTAATAAGAGCAAACAAAGTATAATTGTCGCCATATGAGATGGCCAGAACAAACATATAATACATATATAACCCAATATAGATGGGTATCAAAATGAATCTACCGTGGAATGGATAGCAAACAAATAGAGTTTCCAAGCTGCAGCATGGCGAAATTAATTAAGGATCCCAAGCCAGGTGATCAAACCAACAAGGCAACCCAAGCTTAGTGGTACCGACCAAAAATACGAACAAATATAAATCAAATCAAAGAAACATATTTCAAATCAATAAAAGTACTACTCTGAACATGACATAGACGAACATACGGAGAAAGAAATAGAAGAGTAGCCTTATCGAGATTTTGCAATGTGGCGAACCACACAAAGCTATTCAAAATGTTTTATAAGAAGACATACAAAATCTTCAAACTTGGAATGAGGTAATTGGTTATGGTTGATTGGCTTACCCAGGGCCGTCTCAATAAACACTTAGTATCCAAATGCCTGTTTATGAAAGATGAATTTGGTGCCTTTGAACGACCTTGACATTTGAGACCTCAAAGTGTATATCGAGGCTTCAAAGAAGTTGTAATACCTCCCCGGTAATTCAATTACAAAGGTTCCTCCTTTTTCCCCCTTGGTTTCCATGTTACAAAGTGTTTTGGATCCACAATTTCCATCCCCAAGCATAAATGAGTCCTTGGGGGTCTACACATTAAAACATGAGAAAATAGTTCGAGCGAGTATCCATCCGCTTGAGCGGACTGCCAGAGGCGAGCGAGCCCAAGCTCGCTCGAGCGAACGACCCTTCTAACAGTCCCAAAAGGCTTGCTCTGGCCTTCTGGCCTGCTCCTCGCCAGGCAGTGGGACATGATATATCTATCCATGCATGTGCTCATCCATTATTCACTTGCCTTAGACCGAAAGAGTTCCAAAAACACTTTAAAAACTCTCCTCAACAACTGGGAACTCCAATCTACAAAATCCCCAAGAAAAATATCTCAAAAACCCAACATTTTTGAAAAAGAAAGGAGTTCTCCAAGAACCCCCTTGCATGCATGATGGAAAGTCTCATAAGGGTTTAGAGAACCCATATCTAAGAGGGGAAGTCAAGACCTTACCTGGACAAGCAATAACCATGAAGGAAGGCTTGAAAGTAGAGGTGATTTCTACAGAGATCCTTCACAAATGGTGTCTATGTGGAGCTGGGTGAAGGGAGAAAAGAATGGTGTATTTAGATCTCCCTTTGGGCAATGCAAGACCAAAAAGGACGAAGAAACGGAGCAGAAGTTCTGGTTTGAGTTTTTTAAACTGAAGATGAAGGAGGAAGAACCTTCGTGGGTTTTGTTTGAGTTGAGTGGGGAGTCGGCCCCACTAGCTCCAATGCTTCTAGTGGCTGGAAACCCTATTTGTGGATCCCGAATGAGATCGACGAAGAAGAGAAAATTAATCGTAAAAAAACCTACTTTCCAAAAAGTATATTTTTCACATTATTCAAAAACGTTGAAAACCATGCACAAATTT
Organism: Litsea cubeba; assembly: GCA_012931725.1. Classification (NCBI taxonomy): domain Eukaryota; kingdom Viridiplantae; phylum Streptophyta; class Magnoliopsida; order Laurales; family Lauraceae; genus Litsea; species Litsea cubeba. Next base: position 86,888,778 of record CM022949.1, on the reverse strand, counting down.
AGGCTTGAAAAGTCTATTTTGCCATTTTTGCCGAAAAATGGAATTTCTAAGTTTTGAACACGGACGGAAAGAACATAAAAGTTGTAGTGGATAATATGATAAATTAAAAAGAGGTAAAAATCAGATTTTTTTCGAACTCAGGAATAAATCCGCCCACACATACACGAGTCACACGGACCACCTTGGGCTGTATCAAACCAAGCTCAACGGCTCTCAAGATTCCCCAAAGCTATGAAGATTGCAGTTCCTTCATTTTGAAGCAGATTACAGATCCACTGTGAGCAGCTTTCAGAGATTGTAGATAGCAGATCCATCATTTTGAACCAGTTCGCAGATCTACTGCGAACCAGATTTCAGAGTCATTGCGAAGCAGATTGCAGATCCAACTTTGGCTGGAGGTAAGCGAGGTCTTATATTCATAGCAGAGTGTATGCAATATTTCTTATTTAAATTATAGATATATATTTCTGATACCATGTTCATTTTTATTTGACCAGTGATTTATATTGTATTGGATTATGATCTGTTTGTTCAGATTTGTTATTTATTTTTGTTACTTTTTATGGTTAGATTTTCATAGTTTTGTTTTGCATTAACATTTATATTTGATTGGATTCATATAGATTAGATAGAGCCTGGTGTATCTAGAAGTCATATTAGTTAGTTTGTTTCTTATTAATTCCTTTAACATTTTTAAATTCTGTTCAGAGCTGCAATGTTGAAGAAGTCATGTAATCAAATATATGTGACTTTTTGAATCAAATTTATCTATCTTTCTAACATACATATCTGATTTATAAAATTATCTGATTTCTGTATTAAATTTAGCTGAGTCTGATAGAAATTATTTAATTTATGTAACGAATTTATCTGAGTTCTGATGAATAAATATAGATAAATTTGAACAAAAATCAAATAAATTTGTTCAGAAATCAGATAAAGTTCTACAAAATTCAGATAAATTTGTAAAGAACATGGGTGTATTTTTACATCCTCCACACTTTTAAAGATGCTGATGACTTTTGATCTCCTTTGAATTTTATAGATTTATAGATGGCAGTGCCGCTAATGCTTCTCTGTAAGTATGGAATGTTTACTGTTGTCATTCATTTTAGTCGGGGCATGAGATATGATGATTTGATGCGTCAAGTTTGCAACAAATGGAAGATACTGGCAGTAAATATGGTCTGTTTGACTTATGCATTGCCTGGCCACCCTAAGTGCTTGTTGGACAGTGACTCGGACTTATTAAGCTTATCCATGTTGGCGTCTTCAATGGGATTGAGAACAATGGATGTGTTTGTATAAGAATTGCAGGAATCAGAGGATGATGATCCAGAGGAAAACAGTGATGATTTCGTTGAAGATGCCATTGAATTAATGGGTTATGAGGGGCACAGATATGGAGACAGATCTACTTCCACATTTCTGCATACACCAGGAGAAGATTTTGCTGTCTTCAGGCTGGGCAAGTGGTATTAGAGAAGTGGGGCAAATGTTTGAGGGCGGTGTTGTGGAGTTTAGAAGTGTGTTATACAAATATTCGATTGAGGTTGGGTTTGATTTTGTATATATGAAAAATGATAAAGTGAGGGTGACAGCTGAATGCTCTCGCAGTCATTCAAGGGTTGCAAATGGCGTGTTCATGCATCTACTAAGAAGTCGACTGGTCATTTTTATATCAGGACATTAGATAATGAGCATACGTGTGGTGCAGCAGTCCGAACATCAAAGAACAGCCGTATGAACTCTGAGACAGTTGTTGATTTCATGATTGATCATATTCGTGAGAAGCCGCTCATCAGACCGATTGATGTTATGCACCACTTTAAGGCGAATTATGGACTTACCATTACCTATCATCATGCATGGTGGGGTGTGGAAAGGGCTAGAAATAAGTTGTATGGTGATTCATCGCTTTCTTTTGACCATCTTCGTTGGTATATTAAGGTGGCGGAGGAGGTGAATTCAGGAAGCCTTTTTGTGCTAGATTATGACCAATCAACTATGTGATTTAAACGTCTGTTTGTGTCATTTTATGCTTCAATTGCTGGTTTTAATTACGTCCGTCCTTTGTTATTTTTGGATGGTACTTTTTTAAAAGGGAGATACAAGGGAAACTTGTTGGCAGCAACATGGAAGAATGGAAATCAAGGTAAGTCCACTTGGTTTTGATTCTTATTTTATTGAAATATTTTTTTTATTAATGATTACCATTTCTTGAAAAAAAGTTTTACTACTTAGAGTATAAAACTTTATTTTTTTATGACACATGTTTGTTTCCTCTTGCTTTCGCCGTTGTGGACTCAGAGACGGAGGACAATTGAAAATGGTTTTTGCAGAATTTAAGGAAAGTACTGGTTTTGGATCGCACAATTACTTTTATTTTTTATAGAAATTCAAGTCTGTTAGAGGGTGTTTCAAGCGTATTTCACTATGCCCATCTGTGTTTTGCCTCCAACACTTGAAGGCAAATCTGAGGGACAAGTTGTTAGGTGGATACACTAATGAGTTTATAGAGAGAATATTATGATGCTTCGGGAGTGTGCATATGCCCCAACCATTGTTGCATTCCATGCCAAGTTGCAGGCGCTGAGGCATGAAGGTGACAGCAATGTTTACAGATTTCTTTATGGATTGCCTCATGAAAGATGGAGCAATGCCTACTTTAAGGGTCATCGGTACGGTGAAATGTGTTCGAATGCAGATGAATCTTTCAACTCCTGGATTAGAGAAGCTCGCCATCTTCCAATTACTAAGATGGTGGACACAATAAGGGTTCAAATAATGGAGCAGATGGCTACTAGGAGGGAAGTTTCCAGTAGATGGAAGTCAGTCATTTGCCCAGATATGGATAAGAGGTTGGATGCTTTGATCCAGCTTGGATGGACGTGGACTGTCAGGCATTCTAGTGAAACTGTTTACGATGTTCACTCTTACCCGTCAGTAACTATCTACATTTTTTATTATATATGTTCCTGTTATCAGTGGTAGATCAATGGTTTTCCTTGCGCCCATGCTTGTGCTGCGATTCAAAAGAGTGGAAAGGACCTGAATGTTTTTATTGATCATTATTCTCACACTAATTCATATAGGGCTTCATATGACGAGCAGATATTCTCAATTCCAACTGTGGGGATGCAGGAGGCAACAGTTGCTGGAGATGTTATTCTCCCACCTTTGGTTGAATGCCCAGCTGGCAGGCCCAAAAAAATAGGATATTGTCAAGAGGGGAGATCACACGACAGATAAAATATGGGCGATGTGGTCGGTTTGGCAGTCACAATAAGAAGTCTTGCAAGGGGCCTATTATTTGACAAATCTATGAGTTAGAAGTTGACTTTAGTTTCTGTATAATATTTGTCCATTCTTTAGCATGTATATAAGATACAATATGAATTCTGAATAGTGAATAAAATGTCAAATTGACAGACCATTTAATATAGTTTAATGTGTTGTTACTTGTATAAGTAATTACTTACAAATGTCTTTATGTCATGTAAAATGTGTTTTCAAAAATTGATAATAAAATTGCATTAGAAGTGAGAGTAAATATGTAGCAGAACTCAGATAATTTTGATTGAGAACTTAGATAAATTGCTTCTGGACTTAGATAATTTGATTCAAAATTCAGATAACTTGTTTCAGAACTCAGATAATTTCATTCAAAATTCAGATAATTTGTCTCATAACTCAGATAAATTTATTTAAAATTAGATAATTTGCTTCTGAACTCAGATAATTTCATTCAGAACTAAGATAAATTGCTTTTGAACTCAGATAATTTAACTCAAAACTCAAATAAATTTATGTAAAATCAGATAATTTCCTGTAGAAATCAGATAAATTTGTCAAGAAATTTAGCTAAAATTATATCAGGAAGCAGATATAATCATTTTAGAGTGTTTATGTCACTACAAGAAATGGGGGTATTTTGCAACGGTCGAAAACTGTTGCAAAATATAGTAAAACCGTTGCAAAAATAATTCGCAACGATTCGTGAAACCATTGCAGTTGCCACCGTTGCAGAATCGTATTTGCAATGGTTTGTTTTCTTTTTGCAACGCCTGCTAAAATTGTTGCAAACTAGGAAATTTGCAACGGTTTTTTGCCCTTTTCGCAACAATTTTATGACCATTGCAAGTAAATATAATTTGCAATGTTTCATCACTGTTGTCTATTGTGACAATTTGCAACGGTTATAAGTGTTGCAAAATAGTCCTTCGCAACGGTTTTTAAACCATTGCGTGCAAAAGATGCAACGGTTGCCTAACCGTTGCATAAAAAAGATGCAACGGTTCCTAAACCATTGCGAGGGAAATTTACAACGGTTATAAAATGTTGCCATGACCGTTGCGAATAGCTTCTATTGGCAACGGTTGAGAATGAAAGAAACTGCGATTCAGATCTGAACATCACTAGCGGAAGACGTTCATGGCTAATTTGTAACATGACAGATTTTAAAAAATCTGATTTGAATAGCATAAATCAGCCATAGTGATCGCAAAAGAACTCCATGAATTCATGACCAACAAGTGTATAATTTAAGGAGAACCAAGAAGACTATTACCTTGAAGATTTGTAGACTTCAAATCTCTGAAATAATAGATCCAAAGGGCCGAACTCAGACTTGCAATTACCAAACAAGTTGCTGGAATTTTCTGCAGTAGTATTGCCTTTGATCTTCTTCTCTATCTCACTTCCAAATCTGATTGGCTAAGATGGTGGGATCTTAATCTAGGAATTGAGAACTATTTTTCTAAAGAAAAATCTCAGATCTCAATCTCTCCTTAATGAAGAACAATGGCTGGACGTGTGGAACTTTTTTAGCCTTCTTAGTGTTGCTATGTTGGACGTCCAAGGGCTTGCACACTCTCCTTTTTATAGAAACTTTGGAAACCTTTCCTAAAAGTTTATCTCTTCTAATTCTCATAGATGTCCTAAAAGGAAAGTATAATCTAAAGATTTATTTCCTTTTATTAACACTCCAATTAGAAAAGGAAACTAAAGGAACTTCCACAAACTTTAGCAATTAGTAATCCTAGTTGCACAACACTTACTAATTTAAGTTTCTAATCCAAAAAGGAAACTTTCTTATAGGAATACTAATCCAAAGAGGAGTCCAACCTTCCAAGTAGAGAGACTTACTCAAAGTTGGAAACCTTACCCATGGAATTCCCATTATGGACGTCCTACATACTAATGCACACCATGGCCCTGAAACAATTTATCTAGAATTAAATTCATGTATGCCATCAAAGGCCTATTTGAATTTAAACTTAAAATTATTTTTCCACTAAAATAATTCATCCAAATGTCATCTAAACATTTTAGGAAACCATGCCAATCTTGGAAAATGACTAGAGAATGGACCAAAAGACATATTTGCCATTGGCTCCCAAAATGACCAAAATATCCATGCTAAACCCATAGCAACATTAAGACCATTTTAACCTTAACTCATTCCACTAAAGAGTTATGGTTGAACTCCAGGGACAAATATATAATATAATAAGCTCGTCATAAAATGATGGTTGTCTTCGACCTACTAAGTGTAATGACCTGAATGCCCCTCTATGTAACATCCATAATCGAGTCAGGTTATCACATGTACTATCAACCTTCCCGATTACATCTAAACCTTAGAACTTCATATCCTTAACATAATCATCATCCGGATATCATTCTCTTGGTCCAGGGAGCGACCCACAAGTTCAATATCCATATGGAACATTCATATACTAAGATCTTAGATTTTGATGATTAATCGGATAATTCTAAGAGGACGATCATTCCATCATTAGATGGCATAGATTCTTTATTGCATCTGCACGTCCCAACTGATCAAGTCCGAGTACCCAAAACACAGAGCTGTTGACCCATGAAAAGAATCTCACCCATAGTGAATTAAAGCACAAGAACTTGACTTCGTCAGTTCATCCACAAATGCTCAAGATTAAGAGCACCGGTCACTCAGTAGCATGAGGTGACTTGATCTCTCTCTGTGATAGTACTATTTTAGAGATCACACCTACCATGGTCCTGTTCAATGCATTGAATATGCACTAATGAGATAAATCCGGGAAAGACCTCCCATGACTTAGGTAAGGCACCCTGAATACAGGAGAGTCTCTCATTATAACTTATACCAAGATGAAGTGCCCAGCTCCATCTCTCAGTTATGAACAAATATGTTGTTTTCAGTGTCCATGAATTAGACCTATCTGTGTGTAGACACTACACACCTAATTCATTTACTAGAAACAATGGGCCTTACACAACCATACATATATACATGTTTAAGAGAAAAGAGTCATTCCATTAAATAACCAATAAATATCCAGTAACAAAAGATGAGAGTGCAGCTAGTGGGCTTTAGGGCATACACCAATCCCAACAGAGAAATGTTGCCCTATATTTATTTTGCAACGGTCATGCAACCGTTGCCCTATATTCATTTTGCAACGGTCATAAACGTTGCCAATAGTGTTGCAATATGAGTATTATGCAATAGTTCAAATGATTTTTGCAACATTTATTTAGATGATTTTGCAACAGTTGTTAACCGTTGCAAAATCATGCAAGATGCAACGGTTATAATTGTTGCTAATGGTTCCATTTGCAACGGTTGAAAGAACATTTGCAACGGTTTACACTATTATGAAAAACATAATATTTTGCAACGGTTACTTGAACCGTTGCAATGCTATATTTCAATTTCATATTGCATTTGCAATAATTTCTCTCCAATAATGCACAAAATCAATTCATCCAGATATAACATCCACAAAATTAGTCCATTCAATCAAAACATCCACAAATTTAGAGACATCCAAAATATTAAAATTCTTGAACATTATCTGAAATATTAAAATCATACACAACTTAGGATATATAATATTGTTAAAACATAAATTGAAATGTCAATGTGACTTTAAATATATGTCTTCATTTTCCCGAGAGTGTTGCTGCATCAATCCCGCCCCTTTCAGCGTCATTATTCTCCTCTTGATGATTCTCCTCTTCAAGAACCTGCAAAAGAATATTAATTAAACAAAAGTATGTACAAAAGCTGGACAAAAGAGGACATTATCCAACAAATAAGAAAAAAACAGTACAAAGAATATGATATAACAAAGAAACCAAACAGCTGACCAAAAAACACAGTTGCCAAAGGAACAACCAAAAGACAAGATAGAAACCCAACCATATATTTAGAAGATAGGAATATTTAAAGCTTCACTTCAGGAAATTCAACTTTTTTATAGAAAGCATAGAAAAACCCAAAATATGCGGAAACACAGTCAAAATGGTTGTGCCATTCTATTTGTACTCATTGTTATATTCTCAGTAGCATATGTGTTCAGTGAAAAAATTACGCCCGGCAATTGAGTTATTCTATAATGTTCAAGATATAGAAGATTATGTACTGAATTTTGTTGTCTCTAGACATTTGTGTTTTCCATGAATCAAATATGTTTGTCATCAATGTTAAAATAATAATTGAATGTGCTTCTAGTAGCGCCTTTTAGCATCTTAGTTTTAGATGTTGTGGCATGTTTGTGTGTACATATAGTGCCATATTTTTGTGTTACTGTGTTACAAGTGGTGCTATGTTTGTGAAATGTCAGGTCGTGGCATGTTTGTGTGGTATGGTATATATAGAATGTGCCATTTTGCTAAAACCGCAGAGCCTCCTGTTCACACTGGCTAGTGACGTGGAGCATTTGATATTACTTTTGGGCTGTTTTAGTGTTCACCTTTTAGGTGGATTGGATGGGACAAGAACCAGTACCATAGTTGGAATGTGCTTATGTTGCAACCATAAAAGTTGCAAGTTCGTGTCATGTTAACAACCAATATAAGAAAGGGGAACTGTTCCACCAAGTTCACTGTCTTGGACATGAAGGGTGACAATTTGGTGCAAACCAGATGGCCACTTCTTCCTCTTTTCATTGCCTAATTACGTTCCACAAACAGCCCTAAAACTCATCTCATCCATTGAGGTGGGGCCTAAGATCTAATCTGGGCCATTGGCACAAAAGATAGGAAAAGTATAAACTGCTCTCAACAAATGGGCTACATAGCACAGTTGAAGATGAAAATCAAAAGAAGTAAAGACACACTAATGGGCTAGGCCCATGCAGTCAGATGACCGATTTTTATCTCCATCACAATTTAGGTGGAAATGTGGATTTACCTGATTTTGTTTCTCAGAAGTATGTCATTGTAACATGACCACAGCAGAAGATGTCAACTGCTTTTATCATTGATGTTCAAATCAATCCAATGAAGATACGTGACACTCTCTAAAAAGAAAAAAAAAAAAAGGAGTTTGCAAATCAAACTCTCTTCTGTGTGTGTGTTTGTTGTGTGTTACAAAATTCTAGTCAGCTAACTTGTTTCATTCCCAAATTTGTTATATAAAATCCACTTGTTGAACTTTTATAAGGTCTTATAAACAGTGAAATAATTTTCATTCAATTTTGAAATTTTAATGGAAGTCATATTGAACAGATGAAGCCTTTTCTGTTTTTCCTTCTTATGCTTCAGTTAAGTGAATACACTGAAATAGGAGAACAATAAACAAAAATATTTTTTTTTTAGCTGAGTTTCATTTAATGTTTTTTTTATTTTTGGTAGGAGAGTTTCATTTAATGTTGGTGCATTTATGGTTCAGGCTTCATTTGTCCTTCTAGCTTATGCACAAGAGTGCTAAAATGGATGAGCCATCAGATAGCACTAGCATGAGTCGTGACCAAAAGGAAAAAGCTTCCCTTGAGAAAGCCACAAATGAGAAGTTGAATGTATATATTTGGGACATGGATGAGACCATTATCCTGCTAAAGTCTTTGTTGAATGGGACATATGCGATGGCTTTTAATGGTTCAAAGGATGTGCAAAAGGGAATAGAAATTGGGAAAAGGTGGGAGACTCGCATTCTTCAAGCCTGTGATGAATTTTTCTTTTATGAACAAGTAAGTTGTTGCCACACTTGTCTACCATTAGTTTTATGCTCCTTGCATTGTGCATCAGTCATCAGTTCAGAACTCTTATCAACCATCATTGTTTTTCTGGCTTGTGACATTTCATATAGCTTTTCCCTTTAGCTAAAAAAAATAAATTGTATAGCTATATATACATCATCATAGCATCCATACTAAAGCACCTCAACACAAGTAGAAATCTTGCAACTACTAACTTGCAACTGTGTATGAATGAATGAAACTGTTGACTTTTTGAAAACCTCTATGACAAGTATTTGTTAGGGGATATTCATGACCTCTTTCTTGGCTTCCTTTGTTTTTTTTAATCCAACCCAGGCTTTTGATTTGAAAGTGGGCCTTTCTGTTTATACATGTGGGCACCAAGCCACAAATGCAGAGAGAGTTGAACATGACACTTCACATAACGACCTTGATTGAGAGATCCCAGCCACTTGAAACTAGCCCAGATTTCTTGCTCTCAATGTGGACCCTTATTGTTTTATTGCATGACCTATTCATAGTTTGTCTATTCAGATCATTGGCTTACACCAAACTGTGGGCCCCACGGGCACAAATAAAATACAACCCAGATTTTATGGGCATGACAGGTTAAGGGGGATTCCATTGGCATGCATCCTTACCCAACATAAGAAGTTGAATTGGTGGGCTAAAAAACAATTGGGGTACATTGAACTGCACAGTTGAGAAGAATCTCAAACATGGTCACACCCCATTTATTATACGAGTAGAATTGTCAATACTAGTTAGCTAAACTCAAAAGATTATTGGATTTGGTTTGAGTTTTAGTTGGCTGTTCTGCAGTAATTGAATGTTTGTTTGCATGATTTATAAGAATTCACATTCAAATTCTCTAAATATTGTCCCTTTGAAGAATTCTCAAATGCTCAAGTGCCAATCAATATTTAGAAAGCTCAAATCTGAAGAATTCTAGAATACCAAAAGCAAAAGTGACTAGCAAGAATCGTGTTCAAGTAACTAGAATTCTAGAGTCCTGTTCTTCAATAAAATGTTTGGAGGAGATCACCAGAATCAAGTCACTAGCAAGAATGTTCTTATTGGTCTGTACAGGGCCCTTATCTGGAAAAAAACAAGTACTCATCTACAAAGAGTTCTGGGAGACGAAAATGTATTAAATGTCAGATTTGTAAATGGTGCAATTGACAAAAAAAAAATTCAGCTCTTAGTTTAGATCACCGTTATGCTTCATTTTATAATCTTGCTAAAGAAGGAATCCTCGTGGGTTTGTGCCTCTATCGTTTTTTTGGTGAGTCATTTTTTGATGAACTTGGTTGCTTATATATTTTGAATAGTTAATTCTGCTCTGTTTCTTGATTTTTTTAATTGTCACTATTCCATGAAGTGCGTATGGGCAACAATTCCGAGTGGCAACATAGATATTTTTAGTTTTTTTTAAAAAAATTTATGTGTTCATGCATTGTTATTGGTATCAACATAAGAGAACCAATAACAAAATTTATGTGTTCATGCATGTTTAAAATTTATGTGTTCATGCATTGTTATTGGCAACCAAGGCAATAATTATCAAAACATATCTAGCATAATCAAACAGAATTGCTTTTCAAGGAAAATAATGCTTTCGAATTATTTGTACCTGATCTACATTATTTGTGCCCGCAGATGATCGTTGTCGAATGACACAAGTACTACCTGCATCTCCAGGAGAAACATGCACCTGCTGGGAGAATAATTCTTGCGGAATTTCTCTGTTTGGATATTCTCGTCTAATATTTTACAGCACAGTGTGCAATCTAGAAATCATTTTCTCATACCTTTCTTCTGCCTCAATTGCCCTCCTCTCCCTAACCACCACACTATCAACCATTCCCTCAGAAGCGACATTATTTGAGCAACTTTTCAAATCGGATGGCACAACACCTTTTCCATACAAAGGTGCACGCCCAGAGTGGTCTTTTAATACTTTCTTCAAAAAAATATCTCTAGCAGTGCTACTCTCGGGTGTATCAGGAGGTTGAGAAGACAACTGCTCTAGCTCAATCTGAAAAATGAGACCATTGTTACATACAATTTTTATGTGACAATCAACATAATCAGTGAACTAAAACTGGTTGTTAATAACATAAGCAGAAAAAAAAATCTTACCCTTGTCTCCTCATCAATGTTTAATGACCTATCTTTCCTCTTACGAGTCAACATAAACATGTCCACGTCAGATGGTTCCTCTTCATTTGGCCTTTTTCTTTTCTATTTCAAATCACATATTTGACATTAGCAAATATAGTTGTTATCAATTTATATCAGTACATACAACTTAAAAGTACATACAATAATGCAAGGGCATAAATTCACCTCCTCTTCTCGCACTCTAGCAAAACTTTTCGAACCCATTGTATGAATATACTTTGCATTCATCCTATTCTTAGCATTGGCCTCACTCAACACCTGGAGGTTAATTACAAGGCAGTCACAAAATTGTTCATGAAATATATGTAGGAAATCTTCATTTTGAATATATTAGACAATACCTTTGATTCTTCAGAACTCCACTTCTTCACAATCTTTGCCCACTGCTCCATGGGCACTGTTTTTGGTCGATCTTTAAGACATGTTGATGTTCTTGTGTGTTTCTTAAAATGCTTGGCTTTCAAACGACATTTCCACACACGCATAGCGGATGAAATGGTAGAAAATACCCATTTCTTAGCATCTTCATGAATGATATATTTTTTCTGCATCAAATGCATGTTATTATAATGAAAAAACGTATCCACAAATTAGAATTGCTAAATAAAATAAGCGACATTAATATACATTACCATGACTTCTTTCCATAGTTCGTCTTTCTTTTTCATATCCACTTCATGCCAGCTATCAAGTGTGAGAGGAAGTAAATGAGTATTTCGTGCCATCGTCCCCAAGAATGAGCTTAAGGATGCAACATCTTCTTTTGGTCCAATTGGCTGATTCTTATCGTTCAATATAATAGTAGGTCGTTCAATCAAACGTCTACCTACTATATTGAGACACCTTGTCTCTCTCCTGACCTTCCTCTCTTTAGGCACTTTGACATATAAAAAAAGTATGATATTAGTATTTGAGAACTTGATAATTAAAAAAAATAATTGACATATAAATTAACATAACATATTAAGTTTTTTACCTTCACCAGTCTGTGTATTCGTAGTGCTGGACGGATTTGGATTCTCATCATCTCCCTGTACGTTAGAAACCACTCATCATTCTCGTGCTCAATCTCTATACCATCAGATATTGGAATATCATGTTCAGATTCTGGAATATCATGTTCAGATTCATCTCTTTCCATTGCATGACTAGAACTTTGGGACTGATTGCTATGCATAGGATCTAAATCATCCACATGAGTGCCATTGGAATTGGCAGGCTTCCTATGCCATCTTGGAAGCAGTGTTGGCTGTTGTAACACAGGTTTCATAAGAGATTTTGCCATTGGTACCTTGCATGCATGATGCTAGCAGTCGAGGCTTTATGTTTGTCCTTTCCCATGGTAAAAATCTTCCATAAGATAATCAATTGATTAGCCATTCTATATGTATTTAAAAAATGAAGAATACAATTATACTATTATTCACATGCTTGAAGGTTGAAAAGAGTAAAAACAGCAGATATGTTATTCACATCATATCTGCTTCCATATAACAAAACATGTAATTCAAATCAGATGAACATAATCAAACTCATGTGGATTCAGCCAATGTCTCATCAGTAGGCCTATCTCAAAAGAAATGGAGATGAAATCACATGCTTACGAATTGATAAGTAGTAATGACTTCTAAGAACTATATTAAAGATGCATCTATTAAGGTACAAATAGTTATAGACAGAATGATAATTTTATAAACAAAGAGGTTATATTACAAAACATAAGATCCCTTACATCTTCAAAATAATATAGTGGTACATGATCAATCAGTCATTGGTACATTCTCGTCACCCACACAATCTATATTCATATCACTTGTACATAATTGACTATAACTCTCACTGTAGTCTCTTGGTATTGCATTGATGACATTATAAAGATCTTGTTGAGTCGGATCTTGCACATAAAAAACTTGGTGAACTTGGCTTGCTAAGACAAACGGATCATTTTTATAGATCAATTTCATGCAATTGACAATTGGAAGATTGAACTCATCTAGAGTATTTTGAAACTAGTCACATTGAAACAACACAAAGCTTTGAAATCCATAATAATCTAACTCAATTATTTCCTTCACCACTCCATAGTAACTAACATCACCAATGATTGGATTTTGATCTCTATTACTTGCAAAACTAGAAGTGGATGCAATCATTGCAACCCCATAGTTTTGTGTTCTCTTTCCCAAGTCACGATCATAAATGCGAAACCTAAAACCATTTATGACATAACCTTTGAATCTCTTGGCAATAGGGGTGTACACCGGGTTTCTAAACCCGGCCCGACCCGGTAACCCGACCCGACCCGGACGTATTCGGGCGGGTGTAACATGGTCTTATACCGGGTCGGGTCAAACCCGGCCCGATAACCCGATACCGGACCGGGTGCCGGGTTAAGGGTTTTTAGTTAATCGGGTTATCGGGTGACCCGATAACCCGGTTATAAAAAAATATTAAAAAAATAAATTTTATATACTAATTAGCTGATTTAGAAATAAACTTTGAAATAAAGTTTTGTGGTTAAACTTGGATTTAGATGAGGAAATCTTCATTTCACAGAAGTTGTTATTTATCTCCATGCATTTTATCAAATCAACCATTTACCTGATAACTTAATTGTAATTTTTGTTCTCTTAAATGTGGTCGATTAGGTATCAAGGATATCTCAAAAAGCTGAAAGAGGAGCAGGCCAACATCAACCAAGTGGGGCTTAGTAGCAGAATCAACTTGACAATCAAAGGCTAACTCACAATAACTTGCTTAGTTAAGATATTACCATCACCAACGCCAGGTGCATATAATTATATAAATTTGGTGAAAAGATGTGGAATATCTTGAGGGCTAGGCTAAGTTGCTAACCCCGCAGTAATGGCATAAAAAAAAAAGATTCAGATTGAAAAAAAAAAAAAATTAAAATTTGTAACCGGGTTACCCGGTAACCCGGTAAACCCGGTAACCCGGACCCGATAAACCCGGTTATAGCTAACCGGGCATTCGGTCGGGTTCCCGGTGTGCATAAACTAATCGGGTCGGGTCAAACCCGGCCCGATAACCCGGAACCCGACCCGATGTACACCCCTACTTGGCAACGTAGTTCGGGCCACGAGATAACCATTTGATATCTTCTGAAACTTGTTGATTTCGTACACGAGCTTCAAACTAGTTGATTTCGTACATGAAATTCTTTACTATGTCCGTGTTCAGTGGCCCACTGTCACACCCCGAAACCGGGCCCTGCAGTGATCCGATCTCGGGATGCGAAATTTTGGGATAAATTTGAAACTTTTGTTATATTTCCCAAGATCCGTGTGAATGAGGATAATCAAATTCCACCACGATCAGAGTATATTTTTGCGGAAGCTAAACATGGTGTTACGAATCGGAATCCGTGGCCATCGGGTTTCGTGTCGCACGCAACCAATATCATAAAGCCATCACATAAGCAGACTGGCACAAATCATAATCCAAAGAACACTGAGCTGGTAGTAACAAGACTATTTATTTCCCACATATTCAAATTACAATTAACAAGTGTCTTAATTACAAACCCAATGAAAAAGGCTAACAAAGCCATACAAATAAACCACTAAGTGACATACTACCCCAAGTGGTATTACGAGCTCCGGTGCCAAACTTAACATCTAGATGATATCAATGGACAGCCTCTCACATCAGACCGGCGGTCCAACCGCCTCCTCCGATCAAACACCCAAAAACAAAAGGAGAGGAAACTGGCACCAAACAAATAGGGTCAGACACGATGGTCTGGCAAGTAAATAAACAAGTAATATGTAACAAAAGGACATTCATAAAATCTTATGGAATCATTGTAAAACCGATTAAAGAGTCTAAACAATAATAGCAATAAATCATGATAAAACGATCGAAAGGCAGAACATAAATATCAAAGCAAATAAATGAACAGTCTCTGAAGTATGAATATCTCGAAAAGATAACAGCCCACATAAAACATTTAATAATTGGAAATACATTTAAAATCCTGAATAATAGAGACAATACGATAAATGATCGATATCATAAACATTAACAAATTCCAAGAATATAATGAGTATAAACAAATAAGAATCATAAAATAGATAAAACATTGGCAACCACACATAGCTATATTCTCCTATTACCGAAGTAACAAGAGCAGACAGAACCGTAGCCACTACACGTGGGACCGGAAATAGAATCAGAACCGTAGCCATACAAATGGGACCGGCAGATCAAAATCAGAACCGTAGCCACTACACGTGGGACCGGCAGATAGAAACCGTTGCCATGGTCGGTACAGACAGAATCCAAGCTGCAGCTGGCGGACGAATTAAAGATCCCAAGCCGGGTGATCAGCCCAACAAGGTGACCTAAGCCTAGTGGTGCCTTTAGTTTTTAAAATCCGAACCAATACAATTTAAAATAATAATCCCTTTGGCTCATGGGCTCACACTACAAAGCTCTGGCCCCATCTTGCCTCGAAGTTTTATTTTTGAAATCATAGTCTCTTTGGCTCATGGGCTCGCACTACAAAGCTCTGACCCCGTCTTGCCTCGAGGTTTTTATTTTCAAAATACTAATCTTATCGATGAAATCCCGAATGCGGCGAACCACTCCAATCTCCTTTCAAATCGATTCGGAGAAACATACGAATTTTTCCAAGGTAAACCACTCAAATACACATCAAAGTAATTTTGTATAAAACTATGCGATCACTCCTTTCGAACATGGAAAACCACATGATTTTTATAACAAATCACCGATGCTATTCAAATTAGTTCACCGAAGAATACAAATACATATACCTTCTCTGACTTGAAATGGAATGGATAGTGGAGAATGACTTAATGACTTACCAAGGAACCATCTCAATACACATTTAACCTTTAAACATTGATTAATAAAGAGTATGTTTGATGCCAATGAAAATCCAGAACATTTAAATGATAAAGTGCGCATTGAAACTTGAAAGGTTCCCGGGTAAATTCACATACGCTCATTCTCTCATTTTTCTCATTCCCATTTCACAATTTCCAAGTATCAAAATTAACCCCAAACTTTCATGGGCTCTTAAGCATAAAAAGGGGATTAATGGGCCTCAAAACAAATAGTAGAAATGGGCTGAAATGGGCCTGAAACAGGCTTGAACAAGAACCAGAAAACAGCCCACACAACACCCAGAATTGGGCCCTGGACAGGCCTGGGCTCGCTCGAGCGACCCAGGGTCCGCTCGAGCGGAGCCCAGACAGAACCTGGTCCGCTCGAGCGGCCCACCTGGGCTCTGTCCCAGTCCGGGTCGAGTGCAGAATTTGCATTTCTTCTCCATTTTCTGATTTTTCCTTTCCTCCTTCCTTTCTCACATGTTTCCATACTTCCTTGAGCTTCTCAAGCTAAATTAAATCTATCAAACACATCCACACACTAATTTATATGCCATTCCATCAAACAAAATCAAGTGCAAACCTAATCTTCTTCATTCTTCAAGATACAAAAAGTTCTTGGAACAAAAGGTGTGGATCTATGGAAGATGAATTCCAAGAACATAAAACATTCCAAGATATGGATTTCAAAGAAAATACATATAAAACATTGCCTAACATATTAATGTAAAACCATGGTATGAAAAAGAGAGATATATAAAGAGGAAATTCACAAAATCATGTATATTAAACAAATCACCATTATTAGCTGAATATTCACTTGCCTTGGGTCAAGAGGAGATGCAAAACACTCTAAGATGGTCCTCTTATAGCCCCAAGCTCCAAAATCACAAAACCCCCAAAATAGCTCAATAAGAAGCCCTAGAAAACAAATCCATTGCAAAACTCAAGGAAAACCTTTGCATGTATGACAAACACATTCCAAATGGTTTGGAAAACCAAGATTAGAAGAAAGGAATCCATTGCTAACCTTTTGGAAGCTCAAACAAAGAAGAAAAGCTTGGAAGGAAGCCTTGCCCTAGCTCAAATCCTTAGAAAAAGGGTTCTTTGGAAAGCTAAGAGGGAAGAGAAGAAGATGGGAAGATCACTCCCTCACTTAGCACTCAAGATTAGGGTTTTCAAAGAGGAGAGAGAAAGTTCTGGGAGAAACCCTATGCCCACTCTTGTTGCAGGAAAAATGAAGAATGGGGAAGAAGAAGAGCCCCATTGGCTTTATAAAGGATAAATGGGCTGGGCCCCATGGGCCCCAAACTTACAAAGGTCAAAACTAGCATTTGTGTGTCCCGAATGATATCGACGAAGAAGACAAAATCGATCAACAAATTATTTACTTTCCAAAAAGTCTATTTTCCCCAATTTCTGAAATTTTCGAAATTTATGGACAGATTTAGTGAAAATGTCATTTTTGCCCATTTTTCTCGAAAAACGCAATTTCTGAGCATCAAATCAAAATGATCAAAACATGAAAGTTGTTAAACTTCATAAAATGAGTCAAAATACACCAAATTCAGAATTTTTAGAAATCAGAAGTAATTTCTCATAAAAATACATATCATATAGACCGGGTCAAACTAAAGTCAACGGTCTTCAAAATCTCCAAGGCTATGGAAAAATCTAGTCAAACTCAAAAACAAAGTCAAACCAACTCAAATCTCACTTAAAAAAATTAAACCACGATTAAAACAATACTAAACAGAGGGATTGGGGGTCGGGGTCTTACATCCTCCCCCCCTTAGAACCCATTTGGTCCTCCAAATGGTCTAAACCAAATCAAAATCAAAAACCCAAAAGACAAAAGAAAACACTGACACCCTACGCTGAACCTCGGCAACTGAGATGCCCTCTGATCAAACCTAACATTGAGATGCACGGTCAACAACATTCTGATTCGGTTGAAGGCTTCAAACTATTCCACATATCTGTTCGAAAACATACTTCTCTGACCAAACTAGAGTTCAACAATTCTTCTAAACATCCTTAGTGTCATCTGTCGTTCTCGCACTGGATCATTTCTTTTACTTACCTCGTCAGTCACTGTCAGTCCAAGAAACTGTAAGTTCTGTCTCTTTCTATCAGCTTGGAATTCTGTGCCTTAAGTCCTTCAAAGCTGTACACAGTGCTCCCGATGCTTGTACGAAGATGTGATCGTAGACATGTTTTCTCTAAAATAATCTCCACTTCGAAAATTCCTGGAATTCCATATACCTACTTACACTGTACCATTCAGCTTCTGGCCTCCAACAATACCGTCAATCCTTCTTCGTTCTGAAATCACAAACTCCAAATTCTATAGGTCTCCTGTCACTAACTTGGTCTGCTACAACTCAGATGTCATACTGCTATACACCAAATGTTAAACTACCATAACCTGCTGAGCTGTTCTGTGTCGAAACTCCACATGGCTTGCCTCTTCAGATTTCACTCTTCAAGTCCTCTACCCTTGACAGGTAAAGCCAACCTTAAAAATCCAATCTGTATTCACAACTCCATATTCCAAGTCTTTCTGTGCTGTACTCAGAATTCCTGCCCACATCTGATTCCATCTGTTTACTGCTCTTGATCTCTTACCTGGTACTGTGTTATCAACAACATAGACCTGCCAAGCTGGCATCCTTCCCTGATACGTTGAAACTTTCAATACAAGTCTTGAATGATGTTTACTCTCTCATAGATCCAACTTTGTCCCCAACTGAACCAGTACACTTCCTGACATCCATCAACCCTTCAATTCACACACTACCAAACTCCAACTATAAACTAATATAACTCCTTCCATTCGGTGCAAAACAAATCTTAAAATCTTAAACATAAGGACTAAAACGATTACTTAGTTGAATTTCATCATTTTAAAACATAGTAGAAACCGAGCCTCTAAATTGTCAAATAAAGCTTAATAAATAAAGTTTATCAAAGTTTGAGTACGAAACAACATTATTTGTTTTGAAATTCATATTTTCATAACCCAACAAATCATTGGAATGCTCAACAATTTTAAATCAGGATTTCAAAAATAAATCAAGTTCATATAGTATGACTATACATTAAACTTTGCAAAAATCTGAGTGTTAGTTAAACACTAAACCTTGTTGAAATCTGAACTCATTTGTTCATAAAAATCCTGTGGAAAATCCAAACACATTTACTTATAGAAATCCTGTAGAAATCCAAACACAGTTGAACGTTAAAACAAATGCAGGAATCCACATATAATCTGAACACAAAAACCCCTAGGAAGTTCATTTTACATAGCCAAAGAAAACAAATCAATGAAATAGAAATCTCACACTACACTTTGAAAAAGAAACACAATTTTAGTTACATGTTTTTAAAGATCAATTTATCCATTAGTCTCCATAATCCATCATTAAAACATCCATCCATTCACAACCAAACATATACAAAATTTTGAAATCATTAAGGTTTTGAAATGTAGGTGTCAACATTTAAGAAAATTAAAACAAGGGCAAAATTTCAAGATCATTGTAAAATAATATCTTAAGAAGATTAAACAAAAATTCGAAACACAAATCCTTATGAAAACAAAATCATGTGACTCATGAAAAGAGTATAATAATATAGTTTATTTCAAAATAAGCCTTAAAGAAGAAACATAAATCCATTGTTTAAACTCTGCAAGGATAAATCATAGACATTAAGAAAAACATAAATAAAGATGGAAATACTATGAGAATCACTCTCAATAAGAGGTGGACATCGCACTAACTGAGGTATTCACTTGCATCTGCATGTTGTCCAATCCATTGTCCTGTAAGTCGGTAAAATCCACAAGGTTTCCTCGGCTGCCGAAAATTGTCTTGACTACAACTAACCATCCACTTGGTATTACTGTTGAATCAACTACACTGGCTAAGCTGCAAGTTACAGAAATTCTCAACCAAAACTATGACAAGGCTCATTGAATCCGAAAAATCCTTGAGTCTCTAACACCAACTTCTAACCTTACTAACTAAGAATCACTTCTCCCTTCATAAAATCAATAGCTAATACGCCTCTTGCAGTCCTCCATCTTGGAAAGATGGTCTGGGTTCACCCAAAAATCCACATTTACTTACCTTGGTAAGCTGCATGACGATCTCCGATTAGCTAAAAGGGGATCTTCAAATACTGCTCAAATTCTACTTTGGCGGGCAATTGCACATGTCTTCTCTCATTAACCACATTAGTGATGTTGAAAGGCTGGAAATCTGCCGATGTTCTCCGAAAACAACATACTAAGTCCACAGGGTTCTCAGTCTCCGACACAAGCACAGACAAAGGACACTAAACAAAAGTATGGAGACTTTAAATTCTCCACTACTAAGGAGGAAATCTGGTCATCCAATTCTCCTAACAACAAGAACAAAAAGGAAAGACAAGCAAAGTCTCCCGAACAGAAAGAAAAGTGGACTCAAATCCAAAGAAACAAAGACAACAGAAAACAAATCGACACAATCCAACGAATCCTCGCCACACGTCTTAATGTCTCTAGAGTATTTTATTTCCTAGAAACTAACCAGCTCTGATACCAATCTGTCCCACCCCGAAACTGGGCCCTGCAGTGATTCGATCTCGGGATGCGAAATTTTGGGATAAATTTGAAACTTTTGTTATATTTCCCAAGATCCGCGTGAATGAGGATAATCAAATTTCATCACGATCAGGGTATATTTTTGCGGAAGCTAAACATGGTATTACGACTCTGAATCCGTGGCCATCGGATTCCCTGTCGCACGCAACCAATATCATAAAGCCATCACATAAGCAGACTGGCACAAATCATAATCCAAAAAACACTGAGCTGGTAGTAACAGGACTATTTATTTCCCACATATTCAAATTACAATTAACAAGTGTCTTAATTACAAACCCAATGAAAAAGGCTAACAAAGCCATACAAATAAACCACTAAGTGACATACTACCCCAAGTGGTATTACGAGCTCCGGTGCCAAACTTGACATCTAGATGATATCAATGGGCAGCCTCTCACGTCAGACCGGCGGTCCCACCGCCTCCTCCGATCAAACACCTAAAAACAAAAAGAGAGGAAACTGGCACCAAATAAACAGGGTCAGACACGACGGTCTGGCAAGTAAATAAACAAGTAATATGTAACAAAAGGACATTCATAAAACCTTACGGAATCATTGTAAAACCGATTAAAGAGTCTAAACAATAATAGCAATAAATCATGATAAAACGATCGAAAGGCAGAACATAAATATCAAAGCAAATAAATGAACAGTCTCTAAAGTATGAATATCTCGAAAACATAACAGCCCACATAAAACATTTAATAATTGGAAATACATTTAAAATCCTGAATAATAGAGACAATACGATAAATGATCGATATCATAAACATTAACAAATTCCAAGAATATAATGAGTATAAACAAATAAGAATCATAAAATAGATAAAACATTGGCAACCACACATAGCTATATTAACCTACTACCGAAGTAACAAGAGCAGACAGAACCGTAGCCACTACACGTGGGACCGGAAATAGAATCAGAACCGTAGCCATACAAATGGGACCGGCAGATCAAAATCAGAACCTTAGCCACTACACGTGGGACCGGCAGATAGAAACCGTTGCCATGGTCGGTACAGACAGAATCCAAGCTGCAGCTGGCGGACGAATTAAAGATCCCAAGCCGGGTGATCAGCCCAACAAGGTGACCTAAGCCTAGTGGTGCCTTTAGTTTTTAAAACCCGAACCAATACAATTTAAAATAATAATCCCTTTGGCTCATGGGCTCACATTACAAAGCTCTGGCCCCATCTTACCTCGAAGTTTTATTTTTGAAATCATACTCTCTTTGGCTCATGGGCTCGCACTACAAAGCTATGGCCCCGTCTTGCCTCGAGGTTTTTATTTTCAAAATACTAATCTTATTGATGAAATCCCAAATGCGGCGAACCACTCCAATCTCCTTTCAAATCGATTCGGAGAAACATACGAATTTTTTCAAGGTAAACCACTCAAATACACATCAAAGTAATTTGTATAAAACTATGCGATCACTCCTTTCGAACATGGAAAACCACATGATTTTTATAACAAATCACCGATGCTATTCAAATTAGTTCACCGAAGAATACAAATACATATAACTTTCTCTGACTTGAAATGGAATGGATAGTGGAGAATGACTTAATGACTTACCAAGGAACCATCTCAATACACATTTAACCTTTAAACATTGATTAATAAAGAGTATGTTTGATGCCAATGAAAATCCAGAACATTTAAATGATAAAAGTGCGCATTGAGACTTGAAAGGTTCCCGGGTAAATTCACATACGCTCATTCTCTCATTTTTCTCATTCCCATTTCACAATTTCCAAGTATCAAAATTAACCCCAAACTTTCATGGGCTCTTAAGCATAAAAAGGGGATTAATGGGCCTCAAAACAAATAGTAGAAATGGGCTGAAATGGGCCTGAAACAGGCTTGAACAAGAACCAGAAAACAGCCCACACAACACCCAGAATTGGGCCCTGGACAGGCCTGGGCTCGCTCGAGCGACCCAGGGTCCACTCGAGCGGAGCCGAAACAGAACCTGGTCCGCTCGAGCAGCCCACTGGGTCGCTCGAGCGGACTGGGCTCTGTCCCAGTCCGGGTCGAGTGCAGAATTTGCATTTCTTCTCCATTTTCTGATTTTTCCTTTCCTCCTTCCTTTCTCACATGTTTCCATACTTACTTGAGCTTCTCAAGCTAAATTAAATCTATCAAACACATCCACACTAATTTATATGCCATTCCATCAAACAAAATCAAGTGCAAACCTAATCTTTTTCATTCTTCAAGATACAAAAAGTTCTTGGAACAAAAGGTGTGGATCTATGGAAGATGAATTCCAAGAACATAAAACATTCCAAGATATGGATTTCAAAGAAAATACATATAAAACATTGCCTAACATATTAATGTAAAACCATGGTATGAAAAAGAGAGAGATATATAAAGAGGAAATTCACAAAACCATGTATATTAAACAAATCACCATTATTAGCTGAATATTCACTTGCCTTGGGTCAAGAGGAGATGCAAAACACTCTAAGATGGTCCTCTTATAGCCCCAAGCTCCAAAATCACAAAACCCCCAAAATAGCTCAAGAAGAAGCCCTAGAAAACAAATCCATTGCAAAACTCAAGGAAAACCTTTGCTTGACAAACACATTCCAAATGGTTTGGAAAACCAAGATTAGAAGAAAGGAATCCAGTTGCTAACCTTTTGGAAGCTCAAACAAAGAAGAAAAGCTTGGAAGGAAGCCTTGCCCTAGCTCAAATCCTTAGAAAAAGGGTTCTTTGGAAAGCTAAGAGGGAGGAGAAGAAGATGGGAAGATCACTCCCTCACTTAGCACTTCAAGAAAGTTCTGGGAGAAACCCTATGCCCACTCTTGTTGCAGGAAAAATGAAGAATGGAGAAGAAGAAGAGCCCCATTGGCTTTATAAAGGATAAATGGGCTGGGCCCCATGGGCCCCAAACTTACAAAGGTCAAAACTAGCATTTGTGTGTCCCGAATGAGATCGACGAAGAAGACAAAATCGATCAACAAAATATTTACTTTCCAAAATGTCTATTTTCCCCAATTTCTGAAATTTTCGAAATTTATGGACAGATTTAGTGAAAATGTCATTTTTGCCCATTTTTCTCGAAAAACGCAATTTCTGAGCATCAAATCAAAATGATCAAAACATGAAAGTTGTTAAACTTCATAAAATGAGTCAAAATACACCAAATTCAGAATTTTTAGAAATCAGAAGTAATTTCTCATAAAAATACATATCATATAGACCGGGTCAAACTAAAGTCAACTGTCTTTAAAATCTCCAAGGCTATGGAAACATCTAGTCAAACTCAAAAACAAAGTCAAACCAACTCAAATCTCACTTAAAAAAAATTAAACCACAATTAAAACAATACTAAACAGAGGGATTGGGGGTCGGGGTCTTACACCCACTGCCTTGATCTGCCACGATATCTCTGACTTTCCATAATCTCGAGATGTTCCCTACATTTCAGGCATATAATGTGATAAGCAGAAGTAATAGTTGTATATATTTGTAAAAAAACATAATGACTATCTTACTCTAGGTACAGGCTGATTGCATCGGTGTTAAACAACACATATCGATGTGCCTGGACCCAAGTGGTCTCTTCTAGTGTAAACATTTCACCATTCCATAAAGGTCGACCGTGCTTTGTTAGTGTGGAAGAACCTTGCAATTCAGTGCCTACATTGTCAAAATTTCACTGTAGTCGACTAAATCGCGTGTCAACTCTTTCATGTAAATATCTAGAGCAAAATGTCAAACACTCTTCAGCTATAGAGCCTTCCGGTCGGCTCCTATTGCGTACATATGATTTCAGAACACCTAGGTACCTACGAACAAAAAGGATTAACATATAATACTTCTGAAGCATAATCACAAGAAGTACCAAATAAAATATTATATACACCTTTCAATAGGATACATCCATCTGAAATGAACATGGCCACCAAGTCTAACTTCATGTGCCAAATGAATAGGCAAATGCATCATAACATCAAAGAATGATGGAGGGAAAATCATCTCCAATCTACAAAGTGTTTCTACAATTCTAGCTTCCAAGTTGTCGAGATCTTCCAAATCAATGACTTTTGCACATATTCCTCTAAAAAAATCACCTAGATGAATCAATGGCTCTGCAACATTGGTAGGCAAAGTTTTCCGAACAGCAAGTTGAAGCAAATAATGCATCAAGAAATGACAGTCATGACTCTTTAGTTCAGAGATTTTATGCCCTTTAAGTTGCACACACCTTGAAGTGTTTGATGCATATCCATCTGGAACTCTCACACCTTTTAACACTTTACAGAAGTTATCTCTCTCTTTTGACCCCATATAGTGGCATGCATTGGGCAAATATATATATTCTATCTGATTCATCCCCAAGCTCCCTTGGATGAAGGTCATGCCTAACACCGAGTTCTTCTAAATCACGACGGCCTTTCAAATGATCTTTTGATTTTCCATGCATATCTAGAAGTGTTCCAAGAACATTGTCACATACGCTTTTCTCTATATGCATCACATCAAGATTGTGATGTAGTACGTTGAACTCCCAATATGGTAGCTCGAAGAATATGCTTCTTTTCTTCCATGGATTATTTTTATTGTCTTTTTTCCTTGCTTGTGTCCTTCCAAATCTGTTTTCTATGCCAATAAGTTGTTCTAAGACATCTGATCCAGATAATATAGTTGGTGGATCGCCTAGTTCTTTCTTCTCGTAGAATGACTTTGTGTCATGGCGCCATCTGTGATTCTTATCTAAAAATCTCCGATGTCCAGGATAGCAAAATTTATTACTATTGTGTAGATAAATAGATTTCGTGCCATGACAACAAACAGGGCATGCTAATCGTCCTTTCGTGCTCCATCCTGATAACATGGCATATGCAGGAAAGTCATTGATTGTCCATAACAATGCAGCTCTCATCCGAAAGTATTCTGACCTTGAAGAATCATACGTTTTTATGCCTAATTCCCACAACTCCTTCAACTCATCTATCAATGGTGGCAAATAAACATCAATATTGTTACTTGGAGATTCTTTACTAGGAATTAAAAGGGCCAACATAAAGTTGGGAGGCTTCATACACATCGAAGGGGGTAAATTATATGGCACCACAACAACTAGCCACGTGCTATATTTGACACTCATTGCCCTGAAAGGATTAAAGCCATCACTTGCCAGACCAAGCCTTACATTGCGAGAATCAGATGCAAAAGTCGGATCAAGAGAATCTAATACGTTCCAAGCTTCTGAGTCTGCTGGATGCCTGATCTTACCATCCTTTATGCGACTCATCATGCCATCTCATATATGCAGCAATTTTTTAGCACATGAACTTACGCTGTAATCTTATTTTCAAAGGAAAATGGTGCAACACCTTTGCGGAAATTCTTCTTCCCATTGGTAATGAGATATGTTCTGATGATGTCCCACGTTGATTTTCATCCTCATTTGTCACCCATCTGCATGCACCACATACATGACAAAAATATGCATCTGCATGTTCCTTCCAGAATAACATGCAGTCATTTCTACAGGCATCAATTTTTTTATAACCAAGCCCTAACCCTCTCAACATACTACGGGTCTCGTTGAAGCTCTTTAGGATTGTTTTAATTTCTGGCCATGTCACATTCAAAATCTCTAAGAAAGTTGTGAAAGCAGCATTGGTTACCCCATTAAGGCACTTTGCAAGGAACATCCGGACGATGAAGTTGAGTTTACTTAACGGTGCTCCCGGATATAACTCTTGCTTACAATCAGACATCAATTTATTAAACTTATCTAAATCAGTGTCAAGCCCTCCTCCAAGCTCGTCGTTGTTTGCATACTCATCATCTTCTAGATGTTGGAAAATAGAGGGATGTGCGTCATACAATAGCCCTTCAATGTCATCATCCATATATGGTTCATCTTCCATTTGATCATTAAACTCGACATTAGGAGATGAGACATGCTCCCCATGGAAATTCCACTCGGTATACGATTGGTCAATACCTTTGACGATCAGATGTGTGTACACATCTTCTCGATTTTGCCACAAGCAATTGTGACAACTCACGCAAGGGCATAAAATTTGTCCATCTTGTGCTACATTGGCAAAAGCCAAATCAAGGAAATCTTTAACTCCATTTATATATATGTTGCTAGTTCTGTCAAAGTGTATCCAACCCTTATCCATAGCATACCCTAAAAGGCTTGAGTTGAGCACAAACAAAAAGAAAAAAGAAAGAAATTAATAACAAGTTACAATCTGTAATTTTATCTTACAAGATTATTTTGGCTATTGTTTTATCATATGGAGCATTGAAACTGAAGCCAAATCTGAAATTACTCCTAAATAACACAGAGGGAAAATCTAATAGACAACCCACAAGGCTTTGATTCTAAATAATCAATTAATTGAGCATTACTCTCCACATTTCAGCAATCAGTTCACAAGACTCATATGCAAACTTTAATTCAAAAGAAAAAAAATCGTGGATCTCTTTTTATCTATATGATCCTGTGGCATTGATCACAAGACTTGTGGCATTGATCGATTATGCAACTCATATGGACCTCTTCTTTTTGTTTTTTTCATACTTAGCCAATCAGTTCACAAGACTCATATGGAAACTTTAATTTAAAAGAAAAAATCTAGGATCTCTTTTTATCCTATGATCATGTGGCATTGATCGATTATTTTCCTATGAGAGAGAGAGAGAGAGAGAGAGAGAGAGAGAGAGAGAGAGAGAGAGAGAGAGAGAGAGAGAACGTGCAAAGTCACCACCACAAAGAGCAAGAGACCATGTGGACATGGAGAAAAATAGGGAGGAGAAAGTTTTTCTCTAATCAAAAATAGTTTTTCCCCTTGTTTGGATGATATTTTAAGAAATAAAAGTAATATCTTCTCTTAACCAAATTTTACAAAAGCTATGTGAGAAAATCTTCTTCCCAAGAGAGTATAGAAAGACCCTTTTCTTTAATAAAATTGATTTCCACTTAATAATTCATATACCTTTTCAGTACTAGTTAAATAGTTTTCTGCTACAAAATTTTCTCTATTCAAATCTAGGACAGCAGAGAATCACCACTATAGTATTGTATCCTATGGATATGGTACACTAGGTGTATAAAAGAATCTGGGTATCATACCTCTTTTAGGAAATCTAGAGAAAAGTTTTGTGATATCATATTTGAGTAAAAAGCAATTACAATAGGTTGTGTTATTTCAAAAGCCAGTAGTTTTCTATCCTGATAAATTCACCTCAGAACCTATAACCGAATCCAGCCAAGCAGTATAGACAATTTGGAAATAAAGAATGGCAAGTATAGAAAACTAACAATGATATAACCAGAACTGTAAAACATGTCTCCACTTCCAGACAAAAGAGGAGTGCATCTCCACTAGACAAAAGGGAACATTCACATTTACAGACCAGGAAGCAACCTGGACATTGATAGGCATGCAAATCTCACCTTAAGAGAAATAAGAAAAACAGTTAAAAAAATTATTGGTTCTTTGATGGGTTCTCTTCAAATAAGATTAGACAGAGTTTTATGTGGTCTAGATGGATTGTTGGTTTTTCCAAAGACACAATTTATGTAGAACTTCAACAGATTTGGCAAAGTTCTTGAAACATAGAAGAGTCAATGGAACCATGTTGGTCTAGGAATAATTTAAAGTTGAAAGTACCAAAAATAACGTGGTACATGCATTAGATGCAAGTGTTTAGTTTCTACATACTTGCATTGTCTTAAATAGTTTATAGGACAGTAATAATCCTGAGACTTTCTTATCTTAATTGCCTTGTCAACATTAGGCATGAATCACACAAGAATCTACAAAATCTTGTGAAATTACTGATGAACTGAGTCTGAAGGAATAACATAGATATCGCTGTTCGTGATGTTTATACCATATGCTGTGTTTAGAGAAGGATACACCTATAACCTCCAAAATTGATTAGTCAACTTGAAGATGCTAAAACGCAAGCTATCACTCTTTTATTTGTGAGAAAATCCCGAAAACATTTTTATACCACATGAAAAGTCTCATGTTTGAACATTCTAACTAAAACAAACTTAATTAAGCCAAATAATAGAGGGACCTATTGTGCACAATACACTAATTGTATTTAGGAATATAGAAGAATAATCCTAATCTAAATAGGTCAATGCTGCAGTAGAGCTTTAAGCTCCAAGAGTGTCTTGTTATTAAATTGCAGGCCATTGGAATCCAACAAGAAACAATGAGATCACTGTTGATGTGGTTGAAATGATCACCAACTATTAAATAGTCTTCTGATGATGATGATGATGATGAATAATGCACCAAGTCCGGCATCTACTTTGGCACTTGATAATCAGTAATTTCTATATTTGTTATCAGTTTTATGAACAAAGAATCATCACTGGAGCCTCATCCATTTGATCTGGGGTGGACATCAAAATCCTCTCTTTGCATGTGCGCACACTTGAGTGCTTATGCATGATTCTAACTATGATCAGAAAGGGCCCATTTGTTTGCATGGACTACATAGGGCATCCAAGAAATGCATGCTAAAATGGGTTTTCTTTCTGAATTGAATCACTGTGTAGATTACAATATCACGTTAATCTACACCACTCCAAAGCCGAAGTTGCAGATACCCATATCAGATAGGGACGACTTCAAGAAGGGATGAGAATGAGACATTACCTGCAAAGTGGGGAGAGATGCAGAGGCAGCAACGACAGATTCTCTAACCGAGCAGGGGTAGCGGCGAGAGAGAGGTACTTTCCCTTCGAGCGACTGTCGGTTCAAGCAGAGAGAGAGAGTGAGTGAGAGAGAAACAGAGAGAGAAAGCAGATCGAGAGAGCACTCGAGAGAGAGAACAGAGAGAGAGTGCAGAGAGACAGAGCGAGATGGAGAGTGGCCCACTAATTTCGACCGATCGAGAGAGAGAAAGAGTGAGATGGAGATCGCCGCACCGTTTCCCGTTCCGATCGAGAGAGAGAAATAGCAGAGAGAAAGAGCGAGATGGAGATCGCCGCACCGTTTCCCGTTCCGATCGAGAGAGAGAAATAGCAGAGAGCATAGAGACCGAGAGTGAGAGCAGAGACCGAGAGCGAGAGCGATGGCAGAGAGGGCGAGCGCAGAGAAAGTGAGAGAAGGGCAAGAGAGAGAGATAAAAAGGGAGATCTTGTTTGGCGGGAGAAGAGGGAAAAAAAGGGGGAAATTTGCAAACTTTTTTTTTTTTTTTTCCCAAAAAATATAATTTTCATTGGGAGAAATTATTTATTTTTATTATTTGAAAATAAGAAAAAAATTCTACC
The DNA here is from genome assembly GCA_012931725.1 of Litsea cubeba. Lineage (NCBI taxonomy): Eukaryota > Viridiplantae > Streptophyta > Magnoliopsida > Laurales > Lauraceae > Litsea > Litsea cubeba. The sequence goes on along the minus strand of CM022949.1, from coordinate 86,858,802 downwards.
AACCTTTACCGACGTTTTATATTAAACGTCGGTGATAAATTTTCAAACGCTAATTTTAGTTGGTAAATAATTTTTTATCGGTAAAGAACTCTGATCTTTAATTTTCCTAAAAATAAAATTAAACAATACCGACGTTTTACAAAAAAACATCGCTAAAACCACAAACATTTATATCTACCTTTTTTAAAACCATAGGCCCCAAATACAAGATCCAAACCATTAAGGTTCAATTTGGCATCTCTTAAATTTACCTCTTATTGTCTTAAACCAGTTCAAAACAGACATTAGAGCATTTGAGAATGCATTTTACTGTGTCCATTTGAAAAGTGGATAAGAAATAAAATGTCTTTTTCATGTAGTCAAGAAAGTGGGCAGAATTCAAATAGATACATATGTCTTAAGCGAAAAGACATTCTTAGTGCACAGTGAAATGAACGTTACCCATAACAGTCCTATTTTTTTAATTTTTTATTACCTTATGGGACCCACAACCATGATCCGCACCGTTAGAAATGTGAAGAAGGCCCAACACGGCCACGTATCCAAATTTCAACCGTTGATCTTTTTCCAATTTTGAGATATTTGCAAAATATCGTGAGCCATTTGATGAAATATTCCGGACATTGTGGGCCCGATAATCACAATCCAAGCCATTCATATTGTTTGGAAGACTAAAAACAGCTATGGGTCTAAAATTTAGCCTCTGATGTGTTCCATAACTTAAGAAAATGTGAGAATTCGGAGAACCGTTGGATTGCACATGTGAAAATAGATTTAGAAGAAACTATAAAATGGGCAGTCTGTGTTTTTTTATTTTTACTTGAATTCTGGACCAATAAATCACAATCCAAACCAGTTTTACCGACGTTTTCTTTCGTCGGTAAAATAAATAAAATTAAAATTAAAAAGGACTTTTACCTAAGTATTTTTTCGTCTGTAAAATAAAAAGAAAAATAAATAAAAATTAAGAACTATTATACCGACGTTTTAATTTCGTCGGTAAAATAAATAAATTAAAAATTAAAAAGAATTTTACAGAAGTTTTTTGTTCGTCGGTAAAATACGATTTTTTTCTTCGGTAAAATATAATACTATTACCGACGTTTTTGTTCGTCGGTAAAAAAAAGAAAATAAATAAAAACTTTAAAAAAAATTTACCGACGTTTTTTTCGTCTATATAATATATAAAATAAATCAAAAAAATTCTTTTCTGACGTTTTTTTCGTCGGTAATAACCTCTGATTTTTAAAAATGAAATTAATTTTAAGTATGACATTTACCGACGTTTATAATAAAACGTCCGTAAAATATAGGCCTTTACCGACGTTTTCTAATAAAACGTCGGTAAAGGTCTTATATTTACCGACGTAATTATTTACGTCGGTAAAGAGTGACTTTTATCGACGAATTTTAAAACCGTCGCTAAAAGTACAACTTCTTGTGGTGACGACACATAAAGCTAAAAGACATGTGGAGATCGAGATGTTGGTTGTTGAATTTTTAGAGATACTTGACACGTATTGGTTGACCCACTTGCTCGATAAGTATAGTATTATTCTAAATTTATTGAAATGTAGTATAAAAGTTTTTACGATACAATTAATCTAATAGGAGCACTGAATAATTCATCATCGATTGATAAGACACGTGGAGAGATGTTGGTTGTTGAATTTTTAGAGATACTTGACACATATTGGTTAATCTACTTCCTCCATAACTATAGTCTTTTTCTAAATTTATTCAAATATAGTGTAAAAGTTTTTATCTTACAAATCTAATAGCAACGGTGACTACAAAAATCGTTGCAATAGCTTTTTTCGGCAACGGTTTTAAATCATTTAGCAACGGTTTATCAAAATCGTTGCAATATAGTCAAATAATTTGCAACATTGAAACACTAAGTGTTGCAAAAACCCATATTTGCAACGGGTATACTACACATTTAGCAACGGTTTCCGGAACCGTTGCCTTTTAGAGGATCATATTTTATAACTTGCAACGGTTATTATCAACATTAGGCAACAGTTGTATAACCGTTGCAAATTATGATAAACTTTTCGCAACAAACCGTTGCACAAACGTTGCAAAATATGAAATTATCTGCAACGTTTGACAAAAACCGTTGCGTAACCGTTGCTAACGATGGAATAATAGGCAACATTTGGACAAAACTGTTGCATAACCGATGCGAAACGTTAAATGATAAGCAACGGTTATAGTAAACCGTTAGATAATCGTTGCGAATAATAAAACAACATGCAACATTTGAGCAAAACCGTTGCAAAACCGTTGCCCAATATAATATTATAGGCAGCGGTTATTGTAAACCGTTGCAAATTGTGAAATTGAATGCAACGCACTCAAAAAACCGTTGCAAAACCATTGCTAAATGTTAACGCTTACACAACAGTTACGATAACTGTTGCGAACCGTTGCAAAATATGCATTCTTAGGCAACGGGTAATTTGTTCCGTTGCGCAACCGTTGCAAAAGAATTATTTTGTAACGGTTCGTTGCAAACCATTGCAAAAACTTACGATTGTGCAACATTTATATAAACTGTTGGATGACCGTTGCTGAAGGAGTTCTTTAGCAACGGTTAAATAACTGTTGCATAACAACCGTTGCGAAAGACCCCCTTTTCTTATAGTGTGTACAAATACATTCACAAGAATTTTTCATAAACATTCATTCAGAATTTGATTCATTCATCCATTCACAAATTTGACTATTGCATTGACAAAATTGTCTCCTTTACATTCATTGATCAAAAGAATTACATTCACAAGTTTGTTGCAACGACACTTTTCATATACAGAGAATTACATGAATTTTGACTTATCTTTACTCTGTCATAACATTATTTCAAAATAACATGTTTTTGTCATTGTTGTATTTTAACGTCACGGTTCAAAATCATCATCTGCACCTTGTCTCCTTGCATGAAAGCTTTGAATGGACCAGCTGCGATGCGTGTCATTTATGAATTTGTTAACTATCTCTCTTCTCAAACCATCAACGATGTTTTGTGGCAACTTCGAAGCAATTGGTTGTTTGTTTTGTAATTTGCCTCCTAATATAGCAAACGATGACCCCGCAATCGACCCTGGAAAAGAAGATGCTGTTGGTACTCCTAAATCAATTCAATAAGTGTATTGGCACAATGATACTTACGATCCCATTTTCTGTTGTGGGGCGTCTTCGACGCTTATCAACGGAGCTCCATATGGCTGAGTTTCTTCAACAATTACATAATTGTAGTTCTCCACATATTGTTTCTGCATAATCAAACAAAATCCATAGAGTTAATGGGTGTGTGTTTACTGTTATGGGCACCATCATGAATTTAATGATTCTGTCAATGAGACGTACCAGAATTCGTGCATCTTCAAAGTAATGATTGACTATTTTAGCTGATCTTGTTTGTAAGGAGTTGTAATGTAGCCAATCCCTTTCTTTCTGATCCAACACCAATAGTGTCCAAATGGTTCAGCATTCTTCCTTTTTCATTTGAATTCATTGGAAAGTGCACGAATCTGTGGTTGGCAGTTCTGCTTGGGGAGATTTGATGGTGTAGAATCTGTTCTCTCATTTCTGACGTGGGTGCTGTAACGAATTTCTGAATTAAGTTTAGTTTAGTAATTATTTATTATATTTTAAAACAAAGTAAAATGTGACTTGGTTAATTATAATTTCTTGTCTTTTACCCAGCATAAACTCGTTACGAAGATTAATTTTTAGGCAACAGGCCTTCTTGATTGACTGTCGTGAGTTATTATTCGATTTGTTCTTGTTCTCTGTATAACAACTCAGCATAGCCGTCAATAACCTGTTCAATTCCGAGCAGATAATGTTAGGCATATTATGTGAATATGACCATTTTTTGTATATTTCTAAAATGAAGCAATAGTATGTCATAGTTTCTTTGTTTGGATGCTTACAGTACTGGAGATTTCTGCTTTGTTGAGAACTGCAATAATGTCCTCGTAGGATATAACATTTATCATCTCACCTCCCCAAACTAGCGCCCTGCAAATGCAATTGTATAAAGTGCTCAATTTGTCAACATTTTGATTAATTTTTTTTTACAACAGCAGCTGTGTTGCTTAGTTGCATAGGACTGTTACTTACTCTTTTCCTTCTGCTTCGTAGATCTGCTTGAGCTTTTCGATGTCTGGCTCAGTCATTTGCTTATTGATTGTATTTTTGCGGAGGTTGAAGGGGGCAGCTGTTTCCATCATTTTCCTCGTTGCCCTTCTTTTTTTAATTCTTTTTATCATGGAGGATTGTTTTACCTCCTTAACCAGCTTGATTGGTGTGTCGGAGGACTTGATCTGATTAAATATTCAGATAAAGAAATATAGATTAAATAAATTAAAATATATACAAGGTGAGATAAATTCAATCCAACATCAGATAATTATGATGTAAAGTCGTTAAAATCACACAAAACACATATAAATTTGATGAGAAATCTTATAAGTTCACCCAGAAGTCAGATCAATTTGTTATAGAATCAGATAATTTCAAGAGAAAGTCATATATTTTGCATACTAAAGGTCAGGTAAAATAGCATTTCAATCCAAAGAAGAATCATTCAGATAAACAAATATAGATTAAATAAATTAGACTATATACAAGGTGAGATAAATTCAATCCAACATCAGATAATTTTGATGGAAATTCAGTTAAAATCACATAGAACACAGATAAATTTGATGAGATATGTTTAAGTTCACCCAGAAGTCAGATAATTTTGTTAGAGAATCAGATAATTTCAAAGAGAAAGTCATACATTTTGCATACTAAAGGTCAATTAAAATAGCATTTCAATCCAAACAAGAATCATCGAAAAAAATATGGAAAGTGTAATTCAATTACCTCGTCAACTTTCTCTTCAACTTTCTGATCTGCTGCACCCCCCCCACCCCGCTTCTTTCTGTGCCATTCTTGACCCTTTTTCTTTTGAATTTGTTTTCTTTTGAAGGCTGGAAGATATCATCTAATGTCTTTCCAACCCATTCCAATCCTTTCTCTGCATAATCAAGTGTCATTTCCTTCAAGAGCTGCTGCAGATTCATGTTGTTTGATTCCAAATTTATTAATTTTTTCTTCAGCCCCTTCACCTCATTTTCTGCCTTTGCAGCTCTTGAGGAATGTATATCTGACACACTCATAGTATGTTTGAGCTACTCTTTGAGTGAGTTGACCATTCTAGAAGTCTCTTCTACAGTTTGATAGGTGTTGACATCACTTGTTTCAAGGGAATTCTTCTCCTTTGTCAACTGCTCGATCAACAATAGAGCACTGTCTCTTACTCTGAGCAAGATTTCTATCCTTTTTTCATTTTTAAGCCTTTCTTTTTTCAGAGTGTTGTTTTCTGCTGATGTCCTTTCAAGTTCACTAGCCATCCTTTGAATCTGTGCTTGTAATTCTGTCTTATCCTTGGTCAGTTGGTTGGCTAATGAAGTTGCCCTATCACGCTCTTCAGTGAGATTGGGTAGCTCGTTGTTTTTGGTGGACTATGGCGGGTTACTAGGACAAGGCTCGGTGTCAACAACTTCATGTTTCGTTCTAGATATTATTTCAGATGTCACATTGGTTCTTGCATTGGTGGCGTTGCCAATTATGTCAGATAAAATGTTGGCAACCACCAGATTTGTCTCTAGGGTCATCTGTTCATAATTAGTCATCTCCACACCAAAGGAGACAGACTAGGTTGCTACACCAGTAAAATTTGTTTCTTCACTGTTGTTTTCTTCTCTCTGCTCTTCCAATTCGGATACGACCAATGTCTCATCATTATGTTTATCTCCGACTGGTTGGCTTCATTCATTTTATTCTCTGATTCCTCATTTCCTTTTTTCTCTTGTTGTTGTTGTTCTTCATCTCCTTCCTCTTGCTCTTCTCCTTCATTATCATTGTCTCCTTCTTCTTCTTCTACTACAACTCCATGATGTGTTCCATTTTTATCTGTTTGATCTTCATCCTCTTCATTTTCTTCTAGTTTCTTTTCTTCTTAAATTTTTTCTATTTCTTTTACTTCTTCTTGTCCTTTTATCTGCATTAACCCCCCCTCATCACGACTGACACTGCCCAACAAAGACAGGAATCGCTGCGCTTCAAGCAGCATGCTATCTAATTTGTCACTGAGGACATGCAATTGGTAACAGTGTTAGACTGAACATGTTAGATTAAGATCTTAGATAAAATTAGATAGTGAAAACTAAGATAACAAATTACTATTATTAAATAGAGTACCTCATTAGCTAGTAGTGTATGAAGGGGTTTTTTCCTACGTGCCATACTCACAGCCCTGAGATTCCACTTTAGTATCCTTAGAAAATGGAGAGACTCATTCGGGGTGATAATTGATGTATGCTCACACAGCCAATACTGTTACAAAATCAAAAAAGTCATATGTTAATAATTCATTATTTGTAACCTTGAATTCAAATGTTTTTAGTATGGAGTTGTATATCTTACCGGTAATGCAATAAGGCAGCCGATGACTCTATTAGAACCACGGCTCCTACTGTGTACAGACTCCATCAAAAACTTTGATATTTCTTCTGCCCAAGCATAGTGCTTCATATCCATGTAGTTTTCAACATAGCCCACATATACCCATCCTATTGTGTTGCCGTGGGTTGCAAAAAAAAGCACGACAAGGATGTACAGGCATAGTAGACTGGCAACATCATCAATGTCAGTTTCTATTGCTCCACTCAGTGCTAGATGGAGCTGTTCCTTTATCTTTGGTGCTGACACCCTTGCAGTACCCTGGAATCTCCTAGATATGAATTCAGATGTTTTTCTCTTTGCATATTTCAGATCAAGTGCTCTTGTTCCATTTGGTATGCCGAATATGTGCGATATGTCATTTCCAGTGAATGACACGTATGATTTTCCTAGTCTGAACTGCCTCATCTTGCTGCTGTATATATCAAGGATCAACATAATGTCCTTGTCATACTTTATGCACATATTTTCTAAGATTGTGCCATCAAGCATGCACTCTACGAGGCTCCAGAAAGAGGTCTTCTTTAATTCAGCTTTATGTAATTCAGTCACCAAATGCTTTATGCTTTTAACCAGTGTGACAATTGACACCAAGTTTGATCTGAATTAGTAATGACTTGCATCCTTCTCAACCTTCTTCTTCTTGTTATCTGGTTTGTTATTTGATGAATTATCCTATACCCTCTTTCTTTTGTTTTTTGTTTTCTTACTGCATACAGTAAAAGAACTCAGATACATATTATCTTAAATCTAGACAAGTGTATTCAAAGTCAGATAATTTGCACAAAAATGAAGATAAATTAAATGCAAATTCAGATAAATTACACATACAGACAGATACATTTCATAGAAACTCAGATAAAGTAATAGAAAAGCATAGAACTGTTGTATTCAACTGAGATAAATATACTTTCAACTGGTTAAAAAAATACAATAAACTCATATATTTGTTTTTTTTAACTCACAATCTCAATTAAAATCATATAAACATAAGTGAGAATGAAACATTATATAGAAATTACCTGAGTTCTGTATCAAATTTATCTGAAATCTAATGAATAAATGTAGATAAATTTATAGAAATTCAGATAAATTTGTTCAAAAATCAGATAAATTTTTCAGAAATCAGATAAATTTGTGAAGAACATGGGTTTATTTTACATTCTGCACACTTTTATCGATGGTGCATGGATACAGAGAGACATAATATATACATTACTACACCAGCAAAATTTCTCAAAACAACTCAGATAAACTTATTTATATTGAAAAAGTAGCAATGATTGTGTGACATTTGGTTAAACATCTCTAAAATTTACAAAAGCATGCTTCAAAATTTTCATAGAGTAAAAGGTATAGAGAGAACTGTTTATTGACCTTCTTCTCCCTCTTTCTTTTGATTTTGTTGTTGTGAAAGTATGGAAGACTTCGTTCTCGCTATTTTCTGAATAGGTTCTTGTATTTAGAAAACTGATGAGAGAAGATGAGGTAAAAACATTGCAAATGTCGTTCAACAGAAACATAGGGCTCCAAAACAACGATGATTTGAAAAGGACGAAATAATCAACTTACAATGGAAATCGATTGCTTGAAGTATCGTCTTTGTGTTTGCAAACACGTTTGCAGTGAAATAAGCGACGCCTGCAACTAGGGTTTTGATGTCTTCTTCTTTGAAGATCTTCTTTTCGAAATGGAATATATCGTCGATGCAGAGTATAACTTCCAATGAAACAGTTGTTGTGTGGAAGCTATTAAAAAATATGACCGAACCGCTTCTCCTTCGCTGCATGCAATCTCAATCGCGAAAAGTGCCTTTTTCTTCGTCGGTTTCTTGATTTGGAAGAAGAGTCCAAGCGTTTTCTGAATATATCCATATCGGCTGACGTCTTCGCTGGCTTTATATGAATAAGGCGACAACTTAGAAAGGGGCAAATTGGTCTTTTCAGGTACCCATAAGTGTGAGAGGGACCTTTGGTTACGTGACTATTTTTTTGTGGACTGTTAGCAACAAAGTTATGTTATGAGGGGCTTCCGGCCAAAGCCCCCAAAAAAGAATGAGTGAAGTAGAACTCTAGGTAGATGATTATCAGCAATGACATGATAATGATAATTAGCCTTAAATAGTATGGGCATTAAGGGTGCACCTTGGGCAGGACAAATTGGGTTTTGCCTCTACCTAAGCTCAGCCCACACTGTATGTTGAAAAACCCAAACCCAAACTTGATCCGAGAGAAACCTGAACAAAGCCGAACTGGACCCAACCCGAATTGTAGATTCTACCCGCAAATTCTCACCTGCAAGAATCACGGCACAAGGGCGGCAATTTGCAGTATCGAAACTTTTCAAGCGAATCATAGGATGAATTTTACCATTAAACCCTTTGTTATGAGATTTATAGGAACAATATAATGCCACAATATTAGTACCTATAAAGGACTTTGAATGCCTTCTTTTCTAGTGAGTAACAACTTCATATATTTTATTATAACATAGAAATTCCAAAAATAGGCTTCACCAATGGACTATTAAATTGGTTAATGGTGAAATATACAAGATGAGGGGAGCAGTATATAAATAAAAAAACACATCAAATGCAAGAAGATGAAAACAATAATGCATTTCATGGTGTGATCTAAATCTTAGTAAGTGATTTGCAGTTTCCATCATAAGAATCAAAATAGAAAAAAAAAGTTTATCAATACCACATGTATGGGCTGTTTTTTTAACTCATTAAGAAATTATATGGTCCCACTACCTGTTGTGATGAATAAAGTGTATAAACTACGGATGAAAGAAGATAGAATGGTAATATCCTATAGGAACCCACATGCAAAAATGGAGAAGATGAAACGGAGGTCTTCAGTTCGTGGTGAAAAAATGTGATATCTATTGGAGTGAGAGTAGGTAACGATGCGATATCCTAGGGCCGTAGGATATCGCATCCTCAGATATCCTACGGCTCTAGGATATCGCATTCTGGGATATCCTATCGCCCTAGGATATTGCAAGGTAAGGACAAGACCGTCAAACTTGAGGCGTCCTTTTATGTACGAACTTTTATCTAGAAATTTCTACTCTTTCATTTGTTATAGGGCAAATATTGGGTTTTGGGCCATCCGTACTGTAATTTTTCCTATTTATTAATTACTTTTTTTTATTTATCAAACAGTTAATCTTATGGTTGCACCAACTTATTGGGGTAAAATTCGGGTTTTTTCGATACATATTGAGAGAACATTTAACTTGAGTGGCTCGCATTATCAATAAGTGGACCCCATTATGAAGTTCTATACATTTAAACTCAAGATTTCTCCAAGTCAAAGCCTCAAAGGATCCAGACTATTATTGCAAGGGATATGTCAAACCAATGACTTAATTCATCATATGTGATTTTATCAAACTATATTATATAAAAAGGATTATCTGCATTTAAATAAGTTCTAAATGAGGGCATTGTATAACCCTTGGTCTCATTGGCAGAAGCTAAGTTTGACACTAACAGTTACTCTCCATTGAATTAAAACTAAAAAAATTGCCTTCTAAAACCATTAAACCTTAGTTAGAGTCATATATAATGGGATAGGAAATACAATGGAGTTGATATTTTGTATAACCCCTTGTCAATTTTATTTAGATCAATATAAAACTTATGGGCTAGTGACATTCAAGGGGAAGTGGTGGGTGACTGATTTGGATGGATCATAGCGTGAGGTCTCACATTACTGGTGTGCACGGAGGGTGCTCATAAGTGGGAAATCCTACCATCCCAGTTTTATAGGCCCAGTGACATTCAAGGGGAAGTGGTGGGTGACTGATTTGGATGGATCATAGCGTGAGGTCTCACATTACCGGTGTGCACGGAGGGTGCTCATAAGTGAGAAATCCTACCATCCCAGTTTTATAGGCCCAGTGACATTCAAGGGGAAGTGGTGGGTGACTGATTTGGATGGATCATAGCGTGAGGTCTCACATTACCGGTGTGCACGGAGGGTGCTCATAAGTGGGATATCCTACCATCCCATTGTTAGAAGAGGGACGAACGACTCAAAGTTTTGGTAGGAATGGTTAGCGGAGAAAATTTAATATAGTATCAGAGGCAATTAGTCACAAGTTCAAATCCTAGGAGGAACAGTTCGGCACTGAAATATGCGTGCTGCGAAAAGTGCACCGACCAGGTCCCACCCAAGGGAGTGTTGAAAAGTGGCATAGCGAAAGCATGAAAAGAAAACAAAGGAAGAAGATCACCGTCTTCAACCATATATCAACACCTTGACTCCACAAGGAAGAGATAGGTAAACCTAGGGCCTGTTTGGATGTGTGGTGAATTGAAGTATGGTGAGGTGAAGCATCAATCAAGAGAGAATAAAATATAAGGTGTTATAATGGTATTTTATTTTTAGTTGTTTGGTATGGAATCTTTTTGACTTTTTGTATAGAAAAGTGAAGTTTTTTTGTCTTTTAGTGGAAGAAGGAGGTTGCTTTTTTTACTTTTTTTTTTTGAAAAATTGGGAGGGAATATTGAAATTGTGTACTTTTGATGTGACCCATTGTCATTTTTTTGTCTAGATTCACTTCACTTCACTTTAACTAGTTAAGTGCCAAACATGCCCTAAACAAAGCTGCAATTCGTATATTCCTTGAAAAGAAGCATTACGTCACTTTTATAGTCCCGAAACCTTATAATACCCGAAATAGCAAACTTTTGAAAAATAGTAAAAAGAAAGAAATTACTTCAAATTCCCTTGATCATCTCTAAATAACTTTCTAAGACCTTCTACAATAACTCAAACTCAAACAACTAAAAAAACCCCTAAAATAAGCAAAATTAAGAATTACTATAAATAGTAAGTTTTGCACAAAAATTACATCTTGAGCTTAAAAAAATGGCCTAATTTGGCCTTCGATGACTCCAATAGTCCAATTGCATTCAGTTGTCCAGAAGGCAGAGCTCGTTGATAGGAAAAGCCACATGGTGTGGTGAAGATTTTGAATTCTTTTATGTTGCCAACCCATGGTGACCCCCCTCAAGGCAGATTTCATGAGTCCATCCTTTTCATACTCTATCTTCCATTAGAGGTGGACCCAATAAATAGTCAAAAACATTCAAAAGAAGGATCACACACATTACTAATTCATTTACAAAAACATCCCGTTCTTTTTATGGTGTGGGGGCCCACATTTTTTTGACAGTTTAGTATATTTCCACCGGGAGAGATACAAATCTACATAATGAATGTGGGAAAGTTCCACCGAAGCTGCAAACCCCAAAACAGAGGCAACCAAGTGTGAGCAAACTATAAGAAATGAAACTAAGCCTAAACACTATACCCATAGTCCAGTTTGGTACCAAGAAGAAGAAGAAATATCCCACAACCCCGAACAAGCAAACAAGGTAAAGACCAAAAGCACAGGCCCAAACAACAGAAAGATCAAACCCAATACAAAGGGACATACTAAGGTAATATTTGGATCGTCTTAAGTTTGGGTCGTAATGTCTTGTGTCTTAAGTGCTAACACAAAAAAATAAATAAAATTGTTTGGGGCGCTATAACAACATGTATTAAGTGCTAAGACGACTTGTTATTTAAGACGAGATTTATCTTAATTCTAGGAGATCGAAATCCAGCTCCTGGAATTAAGACCCCAATATTTTAAGCGGTAAGACAAGTCAAAACTTTTAAAATTTCCATAATAACCCTCACAAATATCAACGATTACAACCCTCAAATAATTATAATCATAAAATAAGAAAATAATTATAAAATAAAATTTAATTAAACATATAATAAAAATAAATTTAATACAAACACTTTATCATAATATAATATACATATAACATTTAAAAAAAATAAATGATTAAAAACATAATAATAACACTTATTAATTAATAAGTTAAATAAGTAATATTATATCGATAAAAAATAAAATGAACATATAACATTCAACGACTATTAATTGAAAAGAATTCATAATATAACTTAATAAATATATATAAGAATAAATAAATAAAAAATAATATATTTACACAATTACAACTATGCAAAAATAAATAAATAAAAAAAAATATAAAAATATAAATGAAACAAAAATAAAAATACAATTAATATATATAAATAATAAAAAATAAATAATAATCTATGATAATAAAATTAATCATTATGATAAAAACAATCATAACACAATTATAAATAATAAAATAAAAAACAAAACACAAAATAAACAAAAATAACAATTAAATTAAATAAAAAAAATATTATGATAAAAATTTAAATAATAATAATAATTAATATAAACTTTAATAACATATTGTTTAATGAAAAATAAATCAAAATATAATAATATAAAAACATAATAAAACTAATACAAAAAAAATTAATACACATAATTATAAAAAACAATAGCAAAACATAAAACTACAATTAAGATAAAATAATAATCATATAAAAGCATCAAAAAATAAATATAATAAAATTAATTATATTAAAAATAATATTATAAACAAGATATATAATAAAATATTAAATTAATATAACTAAATAAAAAAACATAAAAAATATATAATAATTATATTTTATAACAAAAGTATAGAGTGTATTGGGCATTGTCCGAGTTTAAAAAGAAATAAATTTGGAGTGTCACTGATGTTTTTCAGGCTTGAAACTATTTTTTAAAAATTGACAGAAATTACCCTTAACTTAAGACATGGATAATATGCATTACCAAACGGTCTTATTCAATTCAGATCCCATAGCGTTCGGGTGTTGCCAAACGATCTTATTACAGAACAACTAATCAGATCTTAAACTCGTAGCTCTAATAAGATCTTAAACTCGCAGATCTTTTTCATACAGATAAGACGGTAAAAAAAATAAGACGATCCAAACAGGCCCTAAGCATTTCCCTTTATCAAATTGGTTGAGCGCATCGACCTATCAGCTGGGGAATAATTTTATGTACTCTCCAGAGGATGGCAATAAACAGGAATTGCAAAATCTTAATCCAGTCTAGCTAATCTTCTTACATTCAATCTATCATTCCAATGAGAAAGAATTTGGCCGATCGTAGCTTCTCTAGCAGCTTCACTTTCACAGTAAATATAGAGGTTGCTAAAGTCTTCTAATGCCCATGAGGGCTTACATCATTTGGTGAATGTAATTAAGATTATAAATAGGGGTTTTGACCATACAGGGTATAAAATATCCTGTATTTCTTGAAATGGTGTTGACAAAAAGTATATCCCAAATATGGGTATCGTACAAAGATCCTCTTTTTTTTTCCACTTTTACCCTTTTTGTGCGATATCGCAAATATTTGCGATATCGCATAAACTGAAGAGTCATTATATAGCTGCTCGTTTTCCCTCCCTTTTTTCCCTCCGTTTGCAGCAAAAAGTAAGCCGTTTTTCCTCATTGTTTTTTCATATCTTTTGTTCATCTAATACAATCAAATAAAAAAAATTAAGAATAAATTTCAAAGTATCTCCATGACCATAAGTTTTTGGTGTCTCAATGCCCAACCATTTTTAACATAACATCTGACAGAGTATATGAAAAACTCCAAACATGTCCAAATATTGTGTAAAAAGAATCGTTTGAATGCCTTTGGAGAAATGAAAGAGCGATTGCTACAGCAAATACATTTTTAGGACGTTTCATATCTTTTGTTTCATCTAATATAATCAAACAAAAAAATTAAGAATAAATTTCAAAGTATCTCCATGACCATAAGTTTTTGGTGTCTCAATGCCCAACTATTTTTAACATAACATTTGACAGAGTATACAAAAAATTCCAAACATGTCCAAATATTATGTAAGAAGAATCATCTAAATGCCTTTGGAGAAATGAAAGAGCGATTGCTTCATCCTTTTGAGAACCTCCTATAAAGATGAAGAGGGAAAACGACTTACTTTTTGCTGCAAACGGAGGAAAAAAAGGGAGGGAAAACGAGCAGCTTATATAATAACTCTTCAGTTTATGCGATATCGCAAATATTTGCGATATCGCACAAAAAGGGTAAAAGTGGAAAAAAAAAAGAGGCTCTCAGTATGATACCCATATTTGGGATATACTTTTGGTCAACACCATTTCAAGGAATACAGGGTATTTTATACCCTGTACGGTCAAAACCCCTTATAAATATGTTGGAGTGGGATCCATATTCTTTTAAAGATCTTTTATCATTTTTATATAAGAATAAGTTTATCTCGGATGCAATATCATGGTTGCACCAAACAACAATTTATTTAAATCTTCAAGGAATCCATTATAGCAACAAACCCGTTTGGTAACTTGACTAGTAAAGTCAAGTAAAGTTAAGTCATCCTAAACATCACATCAAAAGCACTTTTTCTCAAAACTCCCTCCAACTTTTTCCAACAAAAAGTCAAAAAGTAACCACATTTATTAACTAAAAGACAAAAAACTCCATTTTCCATACCAAAAGTCAACAATATTCTATCACAAACAACTAAAAATAAAATACCATCATAACTCACTATATATTTTATTCAAGCTTTTCATTTCACTTCACTCCACTTAACTTTAATAGTAAAATGTCAAACGGGCCCAGAAATTAAGGCTTCTGTACTTAGTATACCAAATATAAAAAGGAAAATGACACCATAGCTTATGTTTCGATGGCTTTAAAGATCCAAGGGAAATGAGGCTCCATCAACTCCACTAAGGTAAGAATTCTCTCTATGCACAAAAGGGTCCTTAGTGGGTAGTTTGTTGGAGCACCATTTGATGTGGTCCACATGACCACGGAATGCTCTCTCCCTCTCCATTTAAATCGACATGACATGAATGGTGGTTCTCTTTAGACCTGTATCATTCATTGCCATTTAATGTTTTCAAATGTCACATCTCTTGATGGAAGAGATGTGGGTAGGAAATGGCCTATATAAAGGAGATGAAGTTGGGTAACTCTCTACACTTGGAGATGTTGCAAAAGCACCATCACTTATATTTACAGAAAGGAAGAGGTAGCAGCCATGAATTCTGGAGGTATGATTACTTAGTTATATTATTGTATTATTCAGATAGATCCAAGTTATTAGTTGATCTTGACGATGTTGGAAAAATATTTACAATTGGTATTAGAGCGTTAGGCTATTTGGGTTTTAATTTGAGTCTTTTGTTATTGTATTCCCTTCTCTATTTTGGGTCTTTTGTTATTGTATTCCCTTCTCTATTTACAACATGCCTCCGACAATGTGAACAAGATATTGATGGGAGACAAAGCGGATATTGATGAATGCAAAAAGGTAGCTTCATTTGAATCCTTGTTCCCTCTTAAATTTTTTTTAATACATTACCTTTTCTTTTTTGATATAATTTCCATTCTTTTCTTCCTTGCCCTTTCATGAGGTGGTTCTAATGTTCTCTGCCATTAGATAGGCATTTTGATTCAGTCCATAAATTCCACATACGTTCAAATTTGAAACCCATCACTTCTCTTGTCGACTCACTTGTAGATTAGCAATGGACCATCTCCAATGAATAAATGTGATGATCTTCGTAGTGTTGGATGATGATGATGATCACTATTATTATTATTACTATTTTTCTGGTCGAATAATACGATTCACTCTATTATGTTAACAATGCTTTTGCTAGGCAGTTATCCTCTGGATCCTGCCAAATGGATGATCTTTGTCATTTAAGGATGGGTTCCACATATAGATTGCTAGGCTTAAATGATAGCTCCCACTATACAAGCAGGACATTATATACTACGTCTATCTAGCCATGATTGTCTGTAATTCAGACAGTGTATGCTATGATCCTAACCTGTTAGTCACTATATGGATCACAACCCTTCCTAGGATATTCACATGGCCATTTGCAATCATGGAAGGATTGCATAAGCTCCAGGATGCTTGCAGGCACTATGAGGAGGAATCTTTATCCCTCTTCATGTGAATATCTTATAAATTTTGTGTGAGGATTCTTTATCCCTAATCATGTGAATATCTTACATAGTTTGATTGACATAAAGGTTCAACCCCCTACCATGAGTCCTTTGTTTATAAATTTTGTTCCTTTTACCAATACCATGTGTGTATACCTTCTAGGCTGTACCTAGCTCAAAGGGCCAAGCACTTGCTGATGAGTATGGCACCAAGTTTTTCAATAAATTTAAATAGTAATTATCCATTGCAGAGTGCAAAGATGACACATTTTCTTTTCCATAGGAAATGATATAAAAGAAATTTCTTGTTGAAAACGATTCCAAAGATGAGGTAAGGGTCATTGGTCTAAAAGCTGATTGCTTCTGTGGGTTGGCTAGCAATGCAAGATTATTTATATCGAGTCCATTAATTTTATCGCTTTCATCTCTAGCATCTTCATGGTTACATATGTGGCTTTTCTAGGACGACTGCATTTTAGTTGATCTGGAGATTCATCATATAGAATACAGTTTAAGCTGTAGCATTGGTGTCTTACAGTTCGGCAGTTATTAGCTTGACAAAAATGTAAATATTCTACCGTGATTAGAAATTTTCAAGCTTGTGAGGGTAGAACAATATAATCACACTCTCTCGGGCTTTGAGATTAATTATTTTACTAGCACAACTTTCTTTCATCGGCCATAAATATCAGTAGTATGGTCACATGCAAATTTTGTAAGGCCTCTCCATACTCCATACCTAGCAAAGGCTTTCAATCTCTTATATATTTTCAACTGTGCCTATATGACCCTTTTTATGCAAGTATTGAGAAACAAATCATTGCATGGTTGCAGCCTGCCACTATCAAAATCTCAGACCAGGCAGCAGGAGATGGGAAGGCTATTGAAAATTCTTCTTGCTGTGCATAATGTGGAGAATAGTATCAACTGGAGTTCACTCTGGGAAACTAATTGTTTCATACCAGTATATGCTTTGATGTTGACGACATTTGATGTTGGTGGCCGCAGCGGCAGAGTTTGATTGTTGTCTGTATTTTTCTCCATATTATTCTTTTAGTGGGTGGCAGTTGTTTTCCCGGGTTGACGGTACAAGATCGAGTTGGATCTTTGAATGTTTTATTTCTTTTAATATCACAAGTGTTATCCAAATTGGTTCTTCAATTAGGTGATATGTTTTTCCAATGTTTTCTACAATAACGCACGTGTATACTATCTTCAAATTTTCATGTCTATCACTTCTGATTCGTCAATTATATTATATTAAAGCGGAGGGTTAAAGCGGAGGTTTTTGGAATTAATTTTGACTAAAACTACTGCTTTTGACCGGAAGTTCAATCCATGTTCCAACGATCAACTCACTTTTTCCTCCCACTTCCAACATATAATTGTAACCACTTAAATCTGTGGCAATACTTTCCATTTTATGTAACTCCATTTCTATTCCGAATCTTCTTCTGCAATTTACTTTCGTACACACTTATCCTTACCCATTCATGTTCTAAGAACTCTTGGATTGAGAAATTCTTTTCTCTCATAATCTTTTCTTCTTTTATTCTCTTTTTAAAATCTTATGCTCTATCTAAACCAATTTGATTTCATAAATGTTTGAAAATGATTTTACGTGATATATTCTTTAAATGGAACATAGAATATATTTCTCAGTTATTGGTGAACACAAACGTGCTGAGCACGGGTTATTGTGCTAGTTGGTTTTAGAGCGTTAGGCTATTTGGGTTTTAATTTGAGTCTTTTGTTATTGTATTCCCTTCTCTATTTTGGGTCTTAGGGTTTACTTCTCCTGTTTTTAGGATTAACCCAAAAACTCAAAGCAGTGCTTCTTATCTCCGTATAATAGATCTGCACAAAACCCTTTGATCAAATATAATTTCTGCAATTCAGTTTGTATTTTTGGGGCAATTAATTTTTGATTTGTGCATCTCAGAGAATGGGAATGGAATAGGCAAAGAGAAGGCATATTCATGAAAGATGAAAGAGGAAAGAAAAGGTTGCATATAAAAAAAATTGCAAATCAAAGAAACTAGAAAAAAAGAAAATTTTTAAAAGTGTGATTCTGCGCGCACAACAGAATCCGTGCGCAAAACCCATTCCTCCTCTTTTTGCCTCCATTGCTCGTGCCTGGGTTGCTGGGCCGGGCCGGGCCGGGCCAGCCTGGCAGGTTTTGTCCAGTCTTAGCCTATATATATAGTATATACTGCCCAATAAAAAGAGGTCCAATTTGATCTGACCCATGCAGAATCCATGCCCAAATTCAGTACATAACAGTTTGTACATAACCTTTAGTAGGGACTGTTTACTGGCCCATTATAGAGCCAATCCGATAGATCCAAACCGTTAAAACTGATAAACAAAATATCTACATCTTTCTGGTATGACTGATCAGCACATAGGTTGACCAGATCCAAGACAATCGAATGGATGAAATTTTATTTTTGCAATTACGGATACACCTGGGCTCAAATTTTGATTCCCTTTTTAACTAGTGGTTCGTTTCAGTGAGATCTTCATGATTAACGGTTCGAATCAGTCATAAAGTGATTCTAATTTTTGTGCATAATTGATAAACTTTATTTTAACTCATTAAAGTTGAATTTCCGCACTTATTTTTATTTGATTATTATGATCAGAGTTACTATTTATATGCATGATAATGTGATTTTATTTCAAATTAGAGTAGAATCAATGGTTGGATTAAACTAATGATTTGTGATGTTGAATTAATTAAAGATTTTAGGGCTTGATCAATGGCTCAATTAAAGTAATTTTGGACCATTAATCATATAAAGGGTTCTATAAAGGAAATGTGATCTAGCCAAATAAATAAGTCAATTATTTATCATTTAGACTGATGATGTGCCCAAACTAAAGTATTTGTGGCAGTGACAGCTCCAGGAATTTGAGGTGAGTGGGGTCAACAAAAGGCTTATCTTCCGCAAATCGAATAAATTCGTTTTTCCCTTTATCAACTTCTATCATCTACTTTCGATAATTCAACAAGTATAATATTGAATTCTTAAAAAAAAATTTAATATATTGTTACTAATAGTTCTTAATCTAAAAAGAAAATCCAAATACATAAATTCCTACAGCCACCCTCAACAGGTTTTCATGTGTTGAAATCGTTGCATAATAGCTTCATTATTAACACTAGCAACCACATCATTTTCAATATATATGACCAAACCCTGAGGGGTAACTCAGTTGGCCTAGGACCACGGTTTGCACCCGAAAGTTATTGGTTCAAAACTGTACTACCACACCGGGGCCACAGGAAAATTTTACTCGGCTTTCTCTCCTGGTCCCGCAGGAATTATTCTGGCCCAAAGGGCTGGGAACCCTGCGTTATAAAAAAATTTTCAATATATGTGACCAAACAATCATTTATCCATTGATCTTCTATTCGGTTACGCAACTTTTTATTTACATACTTCGTTGCTGAAGAACCTCTTTCTACCGTCGCAGTCGCTACTAGTAAACTCAACACCAATTTTAAAGGCAAATAAACCAATTGGTATACAATATCCTTTTTTATATCTACTAATTTTCTAGCAATGTCACAAATTCCTTTACATTCTAAAAGCTTGTGGCTAGAGTGCATATTAGCAATGTGGGCCTATTATTATTATTATTATTTTTTTTTGGTAGACAATTGGCTCATTAACTTAAGCGGTGGGTATTTTATGGTGACTTTTGTTCACTACCACAGCAACAAATAAAATGTATAAAGTTAGCTAATGTGGGGTGAAATTCTTAAATTGAGTGGGGTCAAAAGCTTTCCATAAGTTCAATTGATGATATAAAAAAATATTTTTAAATATTTTTTCAGATCTCAGTGGCGTCCATGATCAATGTGGAGCCGCCCATGACTTTATTGGATTATTGAAAACCGGCGTTGAAATACAAAGAAAATGCTGCAATATTGGAAACGGGCGTTGAAATATAAAGGAAGTGGTGCAATTTTATGCAATGTCACATAATTCAATAAAAGTCTTTGTGATATTGTAAAAATGGAGTAGCACAGACTTACGTAGGAATTCACTCCCTGTTCACCAAGCACGGATATCAATGCCTAATGGTGATTGTACAAGAAAAACTTCAATCTACCAGTTTGGTAGAAATCATTAGTGTTTTTTGGGTTGGACACAGCTAATTCTTCGATCAAGGTGAAGATTTTGAAGGATCATTTTCCCGCCCCTGGATCAAATTGGCTAAAAACGAAAACCCATGGAGTGGCTCTGGTTTTTTTGGTTGGTGGATGCTAAGATGACCAGTGGTATTATTCTTAATTTTTGGTAAGAAGCCCACGGCATTTTTTTTTTAGTCTATTAAGCACTTGTCTATTTCCTTGCAAACTGAATATTTAGCGGGAGGTTAGTGACAAAACCCCCACTCTTACGTAAGTGGGTAAGCCACAACTAGGCCCACATTTAGATCAAGGGCTTATTTCTTTACAAGCATTTTTGACAGGAATTCAGGCTGTCTGTGGATTCAAGAAATTCTGTCAGAAATTCTGTCAGAAATTTAATATTCTTTTAATGGGATTCCCAGTATTGAAGGCAGTCAGAATTCTCAAATGCTAGCCCATCCAAGAGCATTTCAAAATTCTGGAACTCCGAGAAGTTTGGTTGGAACTCCGGCACCCAACTGTGAACTCTCCTACCAACAATAAAGTGGGCCCCATATTCACAATTATAAAAATTGGGCCCATGCAGTTCCTATCATGATGGGTCCATGTTCAAATTTCTAAAATTGGTCCCACACTTTTATTTCTAAAAAATTGGCCCATGTATGATATACTTGAGGTGGGTTCACATTATAATTCTTACAGTTGGGTCCCAAGTTCACAACCACAAAATGTGGGTCCCATGTACTGGAATGCATAAAATGTATAATTCCAGTATAGAATTTATGTCGCAATGAAACAAGCGATTTATGAAATTCAGAAATTTAGAAATTTTTAGGCAAGAATTCAGATGAAAATGAAACGTAGAATTCAACAATGACAGAATTCAGTGGTATTTTAGAATTCTAGCATTTGAAATTCCGAGACAACCCCCAGACATAAATTCTAAGAATTTTAATAAAGAAACAGGCCCTAAGAATTTGGATGTTTCAATATAGAGTCCCACTCTTACCTAAGGATTTGGATGTTTCAATATAGAGTCGCTTAAATTTATTAGTGGGCTCACCTTCAAATGAATCATGTGTAGACTATCAATAATCAATGTGTAAATCATGTGCTTTAGGCTTGATGAACCAACGGATGAAAAGGTGACTTATTTTGAGATTTGATTTTCATTTGGGAAAATTTCAAAAGAGTATAAAACTAAAAATTTTTAGGAAATTTTCTAGAAAGTACATGTAGATTTAAACATTTTTTAAAATATAAAAATTTTCCATAACTTTTTCAATCATGTCCTCTACATGAAAAAAGAAGGTCTTAAGAAATAATAAAAATTCATATTACAATAGCTATAGAAAAATATGTACCATACCCGACTTTTTATAAAAAAAAAATCACGCTTTTGGTCTAAATGGAAGCTGAGTTGCTTGAAATAGGAAAGGGTGTCGAGCTCTTTAAAAATCATGGGGTTGGAATGTTGGATGACTGTACATCCAACTGAGGGAGATAACTGTACATCGAGCAAAAGAAATACAAGGTGGAACTGGAACTTGATGACAATATGAAAAGAGGTATTAATGGACATTAATGCAATTCAGTAAGATATAGTTAGGTTGCAAATCAAGTTGCGTTGCTAACGGACCCATGAGTACAAGCCCAACCCGTGTTTTTCGTAGTCAATCTTATCCGTCCCTATTAGGGTTTAACATCACAACCCTTGGAACCCCGTATAAATTCAAATGTCTTGGAGAGAGTGAAATTTTGTCGGCGAATGTTTCTCTGAGTGTAATTTTTAAAATGGCGGACGAAATTGAAGTATCAGAGTTGCAGACCCTTTTCCGCCGAAACCTTTCAACAGCCGGGATCGTCATCAACTACGACGGCGGTGGAGCACCCTTCCTTAAATTCGACGGCGGTGGAGCACCCTCCCTTAAATTCCTCAATCTTTCGCGATATCATTACTATATCACTGAGGGACACCTCAGTGATATAGTAATGATATCGGCGAAAGATTGAGGAATTTTTTATACTACATAGGATACAAGAAGGGAGGGATGAAAGCGTGGTGGATACTTACAGGAATTTATCTCTTTATCCATTGCTTTCCAGGGCTGGTTTCTCTTTTTTATCTCTATGGAGGGATAAGGGGCTACAAATGGTCCCATTTTTGGAACTTCATTGGGTATCTGTCGACGCTATATTTATCCGACATCGCCGCCGAGGGGCGGGGAGAAGAGGAGGCGCTCGCGGGCAGTAGAGGAGGCTCGCGACTGCATCCGCGCGCTCACCGAGACCCGCGCCCGCATGCGCGCCGAGGAGGAAGCCCTCTCCCAAATGGAGAGGGAAGACCGCATGCATCTCCCAAATGGAGAAGGGAGAATCATCTGGTTTGTGAGTCCTGTTTGTGAGAGGTAGATAGATACGCTGGTTTGGTTTGGTTATGTACAGAAATTTTGAAATGTAAACCTCAGTTAATTTTGAAATGTAAAGTTCAACTGAGGTTTGTTTTTAATGAATGCAGCAGAACTCTGTTACAGAAATTTTGAAATGTAAACCTCAGTTAATTTTGAAATGGAAAGTTCAATTGAGGTATCTGTTTGTTTTTAATGAATGCAGCAGAATTCTGTGTTTCATATGAAGTTTCTAATCTTACTTGCTCACTGATATTTAGGTGCAACTAAACTGGCATGTTAGTTTATCAACGCATGAATTTTCTGGGTACGAATTTTCTGGTTTTTTTTTTGGCTTTGAGGATGTGATTAGAGAGATCTTTTTATTTTTAGCAGTTGGGTTATTTTAATTATGTTCAGCTAATCCGTTATATATGTTTCTTATCATTTAAAATGAGAAACATTCTCATGATGTTGTTCAGAGTCTTAAGAATCTGAACTGACCATGCAAGAGAAGAATGCTGAGTTAAAAAAGTAAAAAATTGTGGTTGTTTAGTTTCCTAGGGGTGACTAAACTGTATCTGGCTCTATCACTTCTGGTGGCTTCACAGCATATTAATATTTGATACTTAAAACTTTGATTTTGCAAAACTGAAGTGCATTACTAGCACATGAAATTGTAGAGTGTGTTTTTAGTACCAGGAATAATAGTAGTTCATCATCCTGGAAAATGAGAGGGATTAGCATCAGACAGGGCAGCTGGCCATAAAATCTCTACAAAACAAAATTCTGGATGTGCCTACCTTGTATTAATGGGATAAGGTTACTGCTGATATGATACTGATAGTGCAGATATTGTTCACATGCTTCATTTGCTTTTCCAGCATAGCTACTGAGCGAGCATAAGGCTCATTTACTGTCGGATGTATGTGGGTGCTAGACAATCAGGAAAGTAAGGGGATTGATAGATTGTGATGTGGCTGATGGGCCGAATATTGGTTTTATCAAATGGTTTTAAGTATTTGATCTCAAAGTTTAATGGCTTTACAGAGCTTCTTCTTCTTCTTCTTTTTTTTTTTTATGATTACAACCAATGGTGAAAAATAGTTAGACTGGTTTTGAATTGAGATAGTGTTAATTGATTGGATTAGGGGTGCAGAGATATTAGATCGATAATACTTGGCCTCCTATGTATGCAAAAAAGAAAAAAAAAAAACAAACGAAAAGAACAAAAGTTTAAAGTGGCATAAAGAACTTAAGGGAATGAAAGGTTTTCCATCTGAGTGACATGTAAGAGTTCCTCATCCGGCGGGTGAACCCAAGTATTAGGCTTTTGGGGGGTATGTTCTCACGAAAGTCCACAACAAAACGATTTGATGGATTTTTTATGCGTCAAAAAGCAATGTCATGGGTTGTGGTAAAAAATAGGCTCTCTTTTTTCAAGAAACTAGAATATTGCAGTGTGACTTGGTGAATAGGAAGATAAGTTTTTTTTTCCCTGCTAGAAGAGAGAAGAATTATTGAGATAGAGTTTTTGAATTGCAGCTTTAAAAAATATTGTTCCAGTTTTCCTATTTTACTGTTCCTGTTCAGCGGCTAATCGACTTTTGCTTGTAAATCCTTGTAGGATTATGGAGCGTATCAGTGAAGGTATGACTCACTTCAAGTGGGAGACCATGTGCTTCCTATATTCGCTGGGGAGTGAAGGAGTTTGCTTGTTGCAAATCAAAGGAAAGCAATATCTGTGATTTCTTGGGAATAAATACTGACGGAGGAGTAAATGCTCAATCATGAAAAATCTTCCACTTTCTATTAATGGGAACCATATTAACAACTTTGTTGGCACTTCCACATTCAATGAATACACTGTTATTTATATGGGTTGTCTTGCACATTTTGACCCTTTGGCACCAGTCGACAAAGTTTGCACGATCAGTTGTGGTATCTCAACAAGTTCTTGCATGTACATGTGGATTTCCTATTTGGATTATGATAAGGTATTTTATTCTTCTTTTCAAGTTTTTACAGGTATGATGGAATGAAACCTATCATTTTGATATGGCAAGTCACGTGTCTTTGGATCCACTCTCTTGCGTTCACTTGAACTGATAGTTTTAGTTCCAGGTGGTGGTTAGTCCTGTTTCTTGCTTTAGACTCTTCTAGCATCATGCATTCCTTCATCATGATTGTATTTGCTAAAGTTTCTTTGAGTATGCCAATTGTCTGTCTTTATGATTATGCATGGTTCATCCAAGGCATCATCTCAAGCAAGACCAATTTTACTCTTGGAGTTGATTCCCAATTATTAATCCTACATTGCAATCACATCACTATAATGTTAGGATAGTTAACAAACCCACGTACAGAACTTGAAATAATAGAATGTTTGAGATTGTATATCATTCCTTTGGAGAACATGCCTCAATATATAGAGTATTACATGCCTTAATCAAGGCTCAAGTTAGGAAACAAATCTAATTACATCAATTTCTATCTAAGTTAGGAAACCAATCTAATTAACAGAATATGTACAGCTGTGTTAATCTTGACCAAATCAAACCCACGTGGAGATAACCTGCTGGACTGGATCCTATGATGGGCCTTGGGCCTATTTAACACCCCCCCTCAAATTGATGCGGGAGGATCAACTAGCATCAATTTGCCAACCAAGAATTGATGGCGTGGGCGGGGAAGACCCTTAGTAAGAATATCAGCAATTTGAAGCTCAGTGGAGACATGTGGAAGGCTGATGACATCACGTTTAAGCTCATCACGTATGAAGTGACAATCAACCTCGATGTGTTTAGTGCGTTCGTGAAAAATCGGGTTTTCAGTAATCCGAATTGCACTTGTATTATCTGCATAGAGGGGGGTAGCACCATCTGCTTGAAAACCAATGTCAGAGAGTAGACCGCGGAGCCAAAGAATTTCGGAGCAGGCAGCAGACATGGCTCGGTACTCAGCTTCGGTAGAGGATTTGGAAACTGTTCCTTGTTTCTTGCATTTCCAGGAAATTAGACTATCACCCAAAAACATGCACCAACCTGTCGTCGATCTGCGAGTATCCGGACAACCAGCCCAATCAGCATCTGAATAAGCTTTGAGATAGAGAGGATTGTTGGATGGAAAAAACAACCCACGAGTTGGTGTACGAAGAAGGTACCGAATGATGCGGCGAACAGCAGCCAGATGAAGGTGACGAGGAGCAGTCATGAACTGGCTCATCAGGTTGACCGCATAAGATATATCTGGACGAGTGATTGTGAGATAGATCAAACTACCAACTAACTGGCGATAGGCAGTCGGATCGGAAAGAAGATCACCCTCCTCGCGACTGAGTTTGACATTCAGTTCGACCGGTGTATCTACCGGAGCGGAAGCAGTAAGGCCAGCCAAGTCAATGAGATCAACAGTGTATTTGTGCTGATTGAGAACGATACCTGTAGGCGATTGATGCACTTCAAGACCAAGGAAATAGTGCAAGGGTCCGAGATCCTTCATGTGGAATGTCTCACTAAGAGAAGCTTGAAGCTCCTGAATGAGGGTGGCATTAGGACCAGTAAGGACGATGTCATCAACATAGACAAGTAGGACAGTGATCCCAGATGGAGCATGATGTAGAAACATAGAAGGATCATACGGGCTCGGATGAAAATTCAAGCGTAGAAGAGCAGCTTGAAATTTCTCAAACCAGGCACGAGGAGCTTGTTTCAGACCATAGAGGGAGCGACGAAGTTTGGCAACCATACCCTTCCCGGATGAGCATCCCTGAGGCAGACGCATATAAACATCTTCTTTTAGATCACCATGGAGAAACGCATTCTTGACATCCATTTGATATAGAGGCCAAGACTGGGATGCGGCAACAGCAAGAATGGTGCGGACAGTGGTCATTTTGGCAACCGGAGCAAAAGTTTCATCATAATCAATGCCATATTCCTACCGATTGCCAAGAGCGACCAGACGCGCCTTATATCGATCCAAAGTACCATCAGATTTTAGCTTGAGAGAAAAAAATCCACTTACAGCCAATAGGTTTGACACCCACAGGAGATGGCACAACATCCCACGTATGATTTTGCTCCAACGCATCGAGTTCCTCCTGCATAGCCGTATTCCAACACTGGTCCTTCACAGCCTGAGAATAGGATTGGGGAATGGAAGAGGAAGACAAAGTGGTCATTAAAGAAGTATGGGAGAACCCATAACGGGCTGGTGGTACCGAAGGACGAGTGGAGCGACGCAATGGAAGATGTCCAGATGGATCAAGTGCCGGGGGTGGAGCAGATGCCGGACGAAGATCAGGAGGGGGATCCCTGGGAGGCGCTTCTTTGTCCCGTCTATGATACACAAAATTTGGATTAAATCGAACAACGGATGGGTTGTCAGAAAAACCAGGTAAAGAGACGAAAGAGGAGGAGGAGGCAGGAGGATCAATGTGTTTTTTGAAAAAAATATTGATGTTCAAAAGAAAACGACATTCCTAGAGGTACGTAGACGACGAATATGAGGATCATAACAAAGGAACCCTTTCTGGAAGGGTGCATAACCTAAAAACACACACTGAGTTGATTGGGCGGTGAGTTTTGTTCGCTCAGAAGGAGGCAAGTGCACAAAGCAAATAGAACCGAAGACATGAAGATCATCATAGGATGGAGAAGTCTTGTACAATCGGTAATATGGGCTTTGATTCGCAATGGATGTTAATGGCATTCGGTTGATCAGATGAGCCGCCGTAGCCAGTGCCTCAACCCAAAAACGGGTAGGAACCGATGATTCCAGAAGAAGGGAACGAGTGACATCAAGGAGATGTCGATTTTTCCGTTCAGCGATTCCATTCTGCTGGGGAGTATAAGGACAAGTTTTTTGAGAAATAATGCCTTTGTTTTGCAAAAACCGTTGAAAATCTGAGGATACATATTCCCCGCCGGAATCAGATCGCAAGATTTTAATGCAAGTGGAAAAGTGATTCTCAACATAAGCGAGAAAAATTTTAAAAACATTAAAAACATCAGATTTTGAATGTAGAAAGTAGACCCATGTGAACCGACTGAAATCATCAATGAAAGTCACAAAATATTTATAGTGAGCATGGGAAAGGGCTGGAGCAATTCCCCATACATCACTATGAACTAAATCAAAACACTGAGTGGTATTGGAAGTGGAATGAGGAAACGGAAGAGTTTTGCTCTTTCCCATTTTACAAGTAGCACAATCAAGTGGCACACAAGAAGATAAACCAATAGATTTATTTAGTAAACCAGAATTTAACATCAGGGACAAAGCCTTGGAATTAGGATGTCTGAGTCTATTATGCCACAAGCGGCAATTATCTCTAAGAGAAAAACAAAACACATTATTGTCAAATTGAGTCCTAGAAAATTTAGAAAGATCAAGCGGAAACAAGCGTCCACACTTAGGCCCCCTCGCGATCTCCGTCCCTGTCATCTGGTCCTACACAACACAACCAGAAGAAGAAAAAGAGATGTTACAGTTATTTTCAACAAGCTGCCCAACTGACAAAAGGTTTGAAGTTAGATTGGGACACAGATAAACATTTGTCAACGGAATGGGACCAGGGATGTCACCGACAGCAGTGATGGGGACATGGCCCCCGTTTGCAGTTTGTATTTGAAGATGGCCATTGTATTTTTGCACATGTGAGAGTGGGGCACGGGAAGATGTCATATGATTAGACGCCCCGGAATCAAGGAACCAAGTAGATGATGGAGGGGATGTACCTGATATACCAAATGCAGAAAGGGCATTGACAATCATTTGTTGGACCAATTCCGGAGTAAGAGAAGATGAGGGCCCAGGCTGTGAAGGTACAGATGTAGGAGCAGGCATAACTGAAGAAGCAACATAGGCATGTGGAGTCTGAGTCTGTGGAGTCTGATACTGCGGAGATGGACGTTGTGGGCGGCGGCGACATTCAGAGATGAGATGTCCTGACTTTTTACAGTACCGACAGACCTTCTGGTTGCATTGAGAGGCAAGATGTCCAAATTTCTGGCAGCTGTAGCATTGGGTTTTGCTCAAGTCACGAGGTGGAGGCTGAGAAGCTTTAAGTGCCGAAAGCGCGACTGAATAGGTCTCAGGTTTTGTTTGAGCAATATGAGCCGAGGTCGTAAGACGCTATTCTTCGCGTAAGAGTTCATTCAAGCAGACATCCAATGAAGGTAAGGGCATCCGATTCATCAGGGCAGATCGGACACTGTCATATTCATTCCGCAGTTTCATAAAAAACTGATCTCTGTGACTAGAGGCCTGAAGATCTTGGATCACTGTTAAAACATTGTCAGCCACACCCGCATACTTAATACTATCATATTCCGACCACAGTGTACGGAATCCTGAATAGTAGTCTTGCACGGACAAGGTCCCTTGTGCATATTCAGCAATTTCACATTCAAGGTGAAATTGACGGGCAGAGTTGTCTTGATGGTATACTTGCTTCAAATACTCCCACATGGCTTTAGAGGTTGAGTAAGGCTTGAGATTCATTATTAAATGTGGCTCGACGGATCCCAGAATCCAAGATTTGATTTTGGCATCTTTAGTTTGCCAAGATGATATTTTCTTTTCATCCTCAGTGGGTTTAGTGTCAGATCCAGAAATATAACCCCACAATTCCTTAGCCTCAAGGTATACTTGGAACTGAAATGACCAAGCAGGGTAATTCTTCCCAGTGAAACGAATCAAGGTAACTTCAGATTTTTCCATCTCAAGTTGATAGTGACCAATTAGTAAATAAAGAAGAAAACAGCAGCAAAGAGAACAACAGCAATCAGAAAACAGCAGGGAACTTGTCCTCACTAGCAACAAACAAGAACAGTATGTAGGAAAACACAATCCAACCAAAACACATTAATAGTGCACAAAAAGAGTCCCAGACGACCCTGTTTAGTGGCTGAAGATCCACTACGTGGGGCCCACTTATGGTCTGGCCAAAGATCAGAGAACTGATATGAGTAAGCCTTATATTCTGTCTTCTACTGAAACAAGATTGATCTGAATCTACTAAAGATCCAAGATTCTGAACGGTCTTGATGAAAACAAATTGAATTTCTGAAGAAACTTAAGAAGGAGTAAAACACCAACCTGGAGTCTCTAAAAAATTGTGGAAAAATCACCAAAAGTCTTAGAAATACCAGGCGACCAGAGTGGGATGGATTTCTGAAGTTGATCTGATGATCAGGGGTGGGCCACCAAGAGGATGCTTCTGACGCAGAATGAAAATATCGCTGGAATGGAGATGTCGCTGGAATTTCTTGAAATAGATCCTAGATCTATTTTCTGAACGAGAGAGACTTATTCTCTCTATCCCTATTGCCTTCATGTTGAGGAAGATGTCTATTGATCAGATTGCCTTGAAACCTGGGTGTTCTGATACCATAACAAACCCACGTACAGAACTTGAAATAATAGAATGTTTGAGATTGTATATCATTCCTTTGGAGAACATGCCTCAATATATAAAGTATTACATGCCTTAATCAAGGCTCAAGTTAGGAAACAAATCTAATTACATCAATTTCTATCTAAGTTAGGAAACCAATCTAATTAACAGAATATGTACAGCTGTGTTAATCTTGACCAAATCAAACCCACGTGGAGATAACCTGCTGGACTGGATCCTATGATGGGCCTTGGGCCTATTTAACAATAGTGAGTTTTCAATTAAATTTTCTTAAGAGTTTTGAAGGTGTTGCTTCATCACCTATCTTGCAACGAAAATGCATTAATTTCTCCCCTTCATGAGAGTGCATGGCTAAAGATGTCTTTGTAGTTGCTTGTCATTGGTTGAAATTAAGATATTAATTTTAACAACTTCACTTATTGCAAAATTTGAATGTAGTAGAACTGATTTATGATACATAAAAAGCTAACATAAGTGCCACAAGTATGCATGGATTTATTAATCTATATCTTTTTCATAGGGAAGAATTCAATTTGAGTTCAAGATTTGGTAGTGTGTCATCTAAATTCAAGAAAACTTTTTAAGTTCTCTGGATCTCATTTTGAGATATGAATTTTGCTCCCTTTCATGGTGTTCAAAACTTTTGTTTTTTTTAATTGCTGTCATTTGATACTCCTCTATGAATTTGGTATTTCCTTGGCACTATGCTTTACACAAATTTTAAAAGAAAATAGGGTTGGAGAGTTGATCGATATTGAAATTGGCAAGGTTCTATCACATGTAGCCAGAATAAAACTGGAGCTTTTTCCTGGCCATTTTTCTTACATGTATCTTCTTCTTCCATATTCTCCTTTTCTAATGAAGCTTCAGCTATCTATTACCTTTATAATAAAAGCGAAGAAAGTGTCATGCTTGTTACCTGCTTGGAGAATTCTTTACACCTCATGGGCCCACTTAAAAGATGCATTTCATGTTTGCAAAGGCTGTGGACCTCACTTGAGATGAATGTTTGCCTCGTCATGCTTGAAAAAAACGAACAAGTGTTACACCTACATCTCTCTCGACTCTTCACATCTCCTCTCGATTCCTCTCCCACCGTCTCTCTCTTTCGAGGTTAGATTTGACGTATTCTTTTCTTCCTCCTTGTAGATTTCTTGTTAGGTTTTGTATTTTTTTTCCTGGTAGAATCATGTTCTAGATACTGCATCGATTGGATCTAAATAGTTTAAGAGATTCGTTGGATTGTTGTTATGCTCTTTTTTTTTCGTGTGGTTTTTCTTCTTTATTATAGGGGATTTGATTTGAATTAGCTTGGAACGGATCTGATTTTCCTCGATTCGGGGTTTTTGGAAGCTCCCTCAATCACTCTGTCGATTGATCCATTTCAACACTCTTTATTGTTTTTCAAATAAGAGCTTATTTTTAGAGTTACCGTACACCCCCTTAGTTTGATGTTTAGGTCTCAACTACATGATCAGTTATATCTATGATGTATTCAAAAGGAGGAATAATAGCCCCTGGTATTTATGGTTTCAATTACTTTTACGATAAAAAAAATTGAGTGGAAATTCTTCTCAACTACATTCTGATCTCAAATGCTGTAATTCCAAATGCATGATCGTAGGTAGAGTTTCCAGCTAACAAGGGAGGCATTATTCACACTTCCCAACCTAGAAAAAAGAATCACGTCTTCTGGTATAGTAGTGTACTGCTACACACAGCGGCTTACAAGCCTTCATTTGCTGGTATGGAACCAATATAATAATACCTAAACGCTAGAGCTGGTTGTAGTAGAAATTCAATGACTAAAAGCTCCATGGATGAAGAAAATCATATTACATCAGGCAGGAAACACAGGGATGAGAAAACATTGGATTTGAGGGCACTTCAGTCATAAAAACCATATAAGAATTTGGATTCCTTTTAAGTGTAGGGGCCTAATTGATACACACAATATGGTGGTATGAATATTGCGACTCATCAGGCATTTTCCTTTAATTCTGTGGAAAAAGCTATGAGGCTAATTTACTGATATCCCTTGGAACAGAAGGGATTCATTATACAACCATACTCAAATGACTGTTACTAGGGCTCTCTTTGGAACCAAAGAACTATGGTTACTCAGCAGTCAGCACCCAGTTAATATGCAACTGGCTGTTTCGGATAAAACTGTTGCATGAAATTTTGGATGAACATATGAACCATGATTAATGTGTATGCCATATTACTTGCACTCGTTTCATGAATCAAAGGTGGGTTTATATACAACTGAGTGCTATATTTATTGTGTTGGTATTTTATTTATGTTTAAATTTTGATGATTTGTAGAATTTGAGGTCAAAATTGGACACACAAGTGTTATCAATGAATTGGACACGCAAGTTAAGGTCTAATGTGATGTAACTGTGTGTTTTTGTTTTTGTGTTTTTTTTTTTTTTTTGCCTGCAACAATTCAAACTTTTCTTATTTCCCTTTTCCACCATCAGTTTTGGATAATACTTTGATCATTGATATGATGATGTTAGGGAAATTCACAATATTTTTCACCTAATCAATGGTCTGGATCGCCAAATTGTGGGGCCATGTTTATATGAACTCAAGTGCAAGGATTCTATGCAAAAAGTTGTTTTATCTTTGGTTGCTCATTGCTGGGTGTTGGAATTCACATTAGGGGGATGGTTCTGCATACTCTGTTATGTTTGTTTTATTGGGTTTGTGTTTTCCTTTTATTGGATTGTGTGTCATAAGCTAGGGTGCAGATTTAGCCTGATTTGGAGGGTCACTGAGCCAACTCAAACTCAATGACTTGAGAAAGGGGCATATTGCACAGGTATACTTACAAAATTAGAAGCCTTATGAAAAAAATGTGGTTCTCTTCTGTGAGAAAGGTTTTATAGGTCTTGATGCATTAGGATGTAGTTTATCCTTAACACAAGTTGGTGATGAAGACTACTTGCTTGATTTGATGGTCTATATATGGGTGAGGATACCCCAACAATCTTCCATATTCACATCCTACCCATGTGATGCTTGGTCTTTTCCAAACGATTTCTTTTTTTTCCCTTTATCATCTACATATAGGCTAAGATTGGTACTCATATGAACTTGCTGAAAAGTACTTTATATATGATGGAAAAAAGTCTATTTACTGTTGGGGCTCTTCTGAACCACCTTCTTTGGTGTCCTAGATGCTATTTTTTTTTCCATGAGAACCATCTTGTGGGTTGAATGTTGAAGTCACCCTGTTTCAATGTTTTTTTAGATATTAAAAGAATGTTTTTTTTTTGGACCTGCATTAAATCCTTGAGCATGTTCTAATTGAATGGAAAGATAGTACCCACTCTTGGATTTTATCTTCTTTCTTTTCTGACTTGTTTTCTTTTTTTTTTTCTTTTTAATATTCTGAAGTTAATTATTATCCTTTCTTACTTGTTTTCTTGGTGATATAGTCAGGGGATATTGAGTTTGGCCTTTCATTGAGGCTTTGGATCAATTTTCCTATTGTGTAGGTAAGGGAATTGGGCATGTAATTTTATTGAACACAGATAACTCTAGATAACACTCAGGTTTAAGATCTCTTGAACAATTAATTAGTCTTGAGCTTTATTTACGCAGATCCTAGCAACTTCTGCCTTTTTCATGACAATCTTATACCTATTTTGAATGTTATTGGTGAACAAGTAGCTAGAAGCTATTTGTGCAATTACCCAGCACTGTAGAGAATTTTTTTTTTGGATATTTGAATTTGTAGCTAATGAGAAGCTGTCAAGCTGAAGATATGTGTCTTCATTTCTTTTTCTAAACCAATAGTTGAGTTTGACCAATGCTTTGGTTTTAATTTACTTTCAGAAAACTGAGCCAACATCTCGTAAGAATTGATGCTCAAAGGTAAGATTTTTGCTATGAAAATCCCTTCTTTTCTTTGTTGCTTCACCTTCCACCTTCATCTGCTTCTTGATTTTTTTTTTAATTTTTTGGTTGTATCTGATGGAATTGGTTGTTTTGTTGATAACAAGTGTCTTGCTCCCAAGTGAGGGCCACATGCAAGTTTCATCTTTTAAAACCATTGTCAGGTTGTCGTAAAGGCTATTGTCACCGCAGAAAAACTTCTTCAATATAAAAGAAAGCCTAAAAAGCCTCAACAATAGGCTATCGAGAACCAATGCTGTTGTGAAATCCCTAAAAACACCAACGAACATATGCTATTTTCCTTTCATCATTGAAGAAGACAAAAGCATTTTGTTTAATTCATTTTGTTTTCTATTTCTGACCTATTTGTTGTGATTCTTCTTCCCCTTTCAGACTACCCAGTCCTCAATCAGGCCTGAATGGAAAATCAAATTCATGTGAAGGATGCCCAAATCATGAAGCCTGCACAAGGACTCCAAAAGGACAGGACCTAGGTGTGGATTATCCCTCTTTTGTTGTCCTTGGATTGGTTTCTTAGTCTTGCATTCTTAATACTAGAAAGAATACTTTGTTGGGTTGTTTTTGTTGACTGATGTCAAAGAATACTTTGTTGGATTGTTTTTGTTTACTGATGTCAAGTTGTTTTTAGTGATTATTGAATTTGTTGAATATGATCAAAATCTATAAAGTAGACGTACATTGCATGATAGAGAGTAGTGTTTTATGGGCAAAATTTGGCCCCTTCTTTTTGCAATTTTTATTAATCTACCAGTTCATTTATGTATTTATCTTTTTTTTTTTTCAAGATCTAAATGAATCGAGGTTTGAGCTACTAACTCAGATACAAGGATTGAAACCAGTAATTCTTGGAGTTTCCCCTCTTTTTTAAATGTGTGATGCCATTATATTGATGTTCTAAATACTCAAAATATATATATATATATATTGATGTTATAATTCCAAATGTGTGCTTTTTGCAGGAATTGCAAAACTGGAGATCAAAATTTGACACGAAAGTTAAGGTCTATTGTAATGTGAGTGCTTTTTTTTTTTTTTTGGTTCTTTTTCTCTTTGTCTGCTATTTCATGTTGAAGGATCTTTCTTAAATTCCATTTTGTTATTATAGTTGTTGTTTTGTTCTCTTTCTTGTTGAAGGATCTTTCTTAAATTAATTTTTATTATAGTTGTTGTTTGTTGTTATGGTTTCTGCTCTTCAAAGAAGTAAAGTAAGAATATACATGTGAATTTTTGTAATGAGAGAGTAAAATTATTCAAATTCTCATTGTGAAGGCTTTTGTAGAATTTAGTTTATACTGTGTACAATTCACGGGCAATGGCGAGTGGATACTCCCATCATGTTCCTTTGATCCATAGGTCTCTTTTCTTGAATTTTTTGGGTTGTTATGCGTGTTGTTCTGTTATATCTTCTTTTGCCATCTATTTGTTGTCCTTGGATTGGTTTCTTAGTCTTGTTCTTAATACTAGAAAGAGTACTTTTCATTGTTTTAAAAAGCGCGCCTAGGCGCGGCCTAGGCTCAAGGCTCGTCAAGGCCCAGGCGCCTCAAGTGATGGGAGTCAAGGCGAGTTGAAACATGCCCCAAAAAAGCCCCTGAGGCGCGCGCCTCTTGCGCCTTATTGTCACCCAGACTTTAAATTAAAAAAGAAAGAGATGTAAGGGGCTAAATGAAAATTTTCTAATATAAATAAAGATGCCGTGCCCTACCCTAGTTGTTTCCTATATCATCCAACGAAAAAAAAAAAGGGAAGAGAACGGAGAAAGGAGAAACACCAACCAGCGATCCACTCCAGCCAGCAGCCAGCGATCCGCCTGAGTAGCAGCCAGTGGGGCCCATGCTGAAATTTTGGGATGACCTGCACTGGCTGGTCTGGGGCTATTTTTTTTTTTTTTTCAAACGCATCATCAAATCGGTGGGGCAAGAATCATATTTTGCTTATGCTATCACCGACTTAACCATCCATCAGTGGGGCCCATGCTGAAACTTTGAGATGACCTAGTATGGCCGGTCTGTGGGCTTTTTTTTTTTTTTAAAACATCATCAGGTTATCACCAATCTCGTTAGGTCCTCCTTAGGAGCATCTGTGTTGTTCCTTTGACTTTGAAGTTGTATTGGTTTTGATGGATTTTGGTACTTTTGTTGAATGTTTAACATTTATAGTGATGGATGCTTTATGACGTTTAGAATTTTTCTAATATTCCTTGCCAATTATCTGTCAGTCTGTTTAATTTGTTCTACTTTTGTTCTATTTTGTGAATTATCTATCTATACCAAAATATATATATTTTTATATACAATGTGCGCCTCTCTTCAATGAAGCCCGCGCCTCGCCTCGCGCCTTAGCGCCTAGGCCCCAGGAGACCTTAGCGCCTTGATGCGTCTCGCACTTTAAAAAACACTGGTACTTTTGTTCGGTTGTTTTTGTTTATTAGTCTTGTTCTTAATACTAGAAAGAATACTTTTGTTGGGTTGTTTTTGTTTACTGATGTCAAAGAATACTTTGTTGGGTTGTTTTTTGTTTATTGATGTCTAAGTTTTTTTTAGTGATTATTGAATTTGTTGAATATGATCAAAATCTATAAAGTAGAAGTACGTCTGCATGATAGAGAGTAGTGTTTTATGGGCAAAATTTGGCCCCTTCTTTTTGAAATTTTTATTAATCTACCATTTCATTTATGTATTTATCTTTTTTTTTTTCTGGATCTAAATGAATCGAGGTTTGAGCTACTAACTCAGATACAAGGATTGAAACCAGTAATTCTTGGAATTTCCCCTCTTTTTTAAATA
The DNA here is from genome assembly GCA_012931725.1 of Litsea cubeba. NCBI lineage: Eukaryota > Viridiplantae > Streptophyta > Magnoliopsida > Laurales > Lauraceae > Litsea > Litsea cubeba. Next base: position 86,821,698 of record CM022949.1, on the reverse strand, counting down.
TGTGATGCCATTATATTGATGTTCTAAATACTCAAAAAATATATATATATATTGATGTTATAATTCCAAATGTGTGCTTTTTGCAGGAATTGCAAAACTGGAGATGAAAATTTGACACGGAAGTTAAGGTCTATTGTAATGAGTGTTATTTCTTTTTTTGTTGTTCTTTTTCTCGTTGTTTGCTATTTCATGTTGAAGGATCTTTCTTAAATTCCATTTTGTTATTATAGTTGTTGTTTTGTTCTCTTTCTTGTTGAAGGATCTTTCTTAAATTAATTTTTATTATAGTTGTTGTTTGTTGTTATGGTTTCTGCTCTTCAAAGAAGTAAAGTAAGAATATACATGTGAATTTTTGTAATGAGAGTAAAATTATTCAAATTCTCATTATGAAGGCTTTTGTAGAATTTAGTTTATACTGTGTACAATGCACGGGCAATGGTGAGTGGATACTCTCATCATGTGCTTGTGATCCATAGGTCTCTTTTCTTGAATTTTTTGGGTTGTTATGCGTGTTGTTCTGTTATATCTTCTTTTGCCATCTAGATTTTTTTTTCTCGAATTCGATCTTTTTTTGTATACAGTGTGTATGAAGCAAAGGATGAAATCATCATGCTAATTCCTCGATTGGAGTTGAATTCCTTTCAACTTGCATTTATTTCCTGTGAGATTATGCTACCAACTACTTAACATGTATGAAGCAAATGATGAAATCATCATGCTAATTCCTCGATTGGAGTTCAATTCCTTTCAACTTGCATTTATTTCCTGTGAGATTATGCTACCAACTACTGAACTGCAAGAAGAAGGTTATTATTCCATTGCGTATCATATTTCAAACATGTATATTATGTTTTTATTTCTCCAGCAACTTGAAATCTTACCTGCCTTTTTCTTCCTATAAAAAAGGGAGAGAAAGTTGAGTGCTTGGAATGTATTTTTTTATTCTCTTTCTAAGATTTTTGATGGGTTGTGACTTTTGCTCATATTTTGGTGTGGTTACTTGTTCTTTTTTTTCTTACTTGATCGTGGTATTTTGTTTAACTCATGCTCTTTTGTTTGGTTGGGTGTTCTTGGTATTTACCGATTCAGATGGGATTTTAAGAAATTGATGGTTTTAGTATGTGATTTCTATTATGGTTACTCATCAACTTTCATGGTCTATCCTTTTGCCTTTTTCTATTTTTGCTGTTGTTTTGTTTTGGATTCTGCTATAAATAACTGAAATGGGAACCAGGAACATATAGCTAACTGAGAAATGATACTTTCATTTAAACTACATAATGGCTACAATGGACCTCGCAAAGAACTAAAGTTGAAACTCAACTGTACTTTTCCATAGATTAATTGTCTGTTGTATTCATGCATGATTTGTGAAGAGCATAATTGCCAACATTATTTCAATATCTTTTGCTGAGAATATGTTATGCGGAGCTTATTTGGTAACGGTGTATTAGTATTGTTCGAAAGATCAAAGTCAACAAAATTATATTTCGTGATATACATGAATAGTTGTATGGAGATGGCGTGGATGGGTTGTATCTGTATGAAAATACTGGTTGTAAATGTAGGCCGTAAATGGAGTTTTGGATGTGCTGATGGAGATCGTGTTTATATGGGTTGTGTTAGTGTGGAATTGATTCAGGTGGAACTCCAAATAGATGTGACATGCTTAAGTGGATTGAATTGGATGATCATCTACATCAACGCCATTTTGACATGAGTAAAGAAAATGTACACCAAAAGCAAAATTTAAAGTGTTGAAAAATGTACTGTCTTTTGATCAGTGGTCACTGATGTGTTAATTTCTTTCATTTTTTTAATTTCATCTTAACTTACATCAAATAGTTAAAAACCAATGGCATGCTTAGGATTCTCAACCATGTTATATATGTGCCTCATGCTCCCATGGTCAGAACAAGGCCCCAAGGAAGGAGTGGCTGACTTTGTTTGCATTTTTAAATGTCAGGTGATGAGATGGCCCTTTTCTTTCTCTTGCCTTTATTCATTCAGTCATAACTTGATATTTTGCTAACTTTCACACTGGTTCTTATTTGTTTATATGGGTAGTTAAATCATGCCTTAAATGTTATGCATTTTAGTTTGTTACCTGAAAATGCATAGTCCATAGTTACATAATTGTTTCAAGAACTGGTTTGTCTTTTTGTTAATGTACTATGGTCCTTTTCTACTATTGCTTTGAGAATGAATTTTGGTCTCCCGATCTGGACTCCTCTTGGACTCGAGAAGAACCAGATGATCGACGTCATCCTTCGATTCAGATCTGCCCTCCAAGAATCATCAGGAAAATCAAGGAGAGCGCGCGCTTCTTTGTACATTTCTATCTCCTAGCCCCTAAAATCAGTAGAGAATTTCATGGTTTTTTTAAGACTTGCAATTCTGTTGATTTGTTTTATTTTGTATTACTTTTCTGCTTTTAATTTGTGGATTTTGTGGTGTTGAAGTTCGATTTTTATGGAGGAGGTTGTTGATGGTGGGCATTGGGTAATTTGAGGTGTAATTGTTGGAAATTAGGATACTAATTCATAAAGAAAAATTTAGGAAATGTCTCATTTCTCTACTATTGATTTACTATTGATTTATCAATTTTTTTTATGCCTTTATTTCTTTGAATCTATTAATTTTGCAGTTTTGAGGTTGTTAATGGTGGGCTGTTGACGCCGCACGTGCCTTGCACGTGCAGGGCTCAACTAGTATTTCATAATAACGACGAGTGTGATTGTAAATTGATCAAGTTGCCAAAAAAATCTGGCTGGTCTGTAACCTGGGTTCTCTGTTGGGGTCATTTCTGTGAATTCATATTTGAAGCCCTTCATTCTTTTAGATCACAGCTTCAACTATATTTCATAATAACGATGAGTGTGATTGTAAATGGATCAACTGCTGGTGTGTAACTTGGGTTCTCTGTTGGGATCATTACTATGAATTCTTGTTTCAAGCCCTTCATTCTTTTAGATCAGCTTCAGTGTTACTGTGTATTCTGGGCACGTGCGACTAGTATATATATATATATATATCCACTCTTTCATTTGTCCACATTTTCCCTTCACTTTAGCCCTTTTAACATCATTGTGTTTTCATGTTTAAGGGTGAAGAGCCAACTGAAAAGATTTTTTATACATTTGCATTTATTTCCTCCCGTTCATTGGGCTAGAATTGTTGATAATATTGTTGGAGATCGTACTCTTTTCATTGAATGGAAGGAAGAGATGGAATCGATGTTTGGAAGGATAAAGAATGTGAGAAAAAAACTTTTTGACAGCCTCTCTCAGAAGGATAAAAGTGGGAAAGAAATTTCATTTGTCCTTCGACAGAATGGCACGTTTTACTTAATGGGCTTGGACAAAGTGCAGGTAAAGTGCCTCCTAAACTATAATATTAGTATGCTTTCCTTTACAGGCTTAAACATTTTTAATGCAATAAAAGATGGGGTTGGATTAGTCTGGGTCAAACTCATCTTAGGCCTTGATTGATTCAAACCAATTTCAATGGAAATCATTTAAATAGCCCTGCCCAAGATTATGATAGGGCCAAGAAATACTTCCAGCAATAAAGCAGTAATGCTTATTAGCGAGCTCAACTCACCCCGCAGTTAGATCAAAGTATTGCCACTGATACCATACTTGAAAAAATGTCAGGATATTTTCAAATATTTTCAAATTCGGGGACTTTCTCTGGATAATGTTGGGATCATGTCATGTAATAATATGTATAAAGAAAAAAAAATAAAAAATAAATATAGAAATACTGTTAAAACACATTTTTTTATAGACTTTCTCCCATTTTTCATTGTTATTCCAATACTATCGTGGTTTCCTCGTGATATTTTCAAAGCATCACCAAACTTTTAAAGAAAATATTGCCATCCCATTAGTAAACAACCTGTTGTTCACGTGTTTCTATTCTTCCACAAGTGGCCCAGCATTTTGTAATTTAATTTGTTGGAAGAATTCACAATAAGGCTAGTGATGTTCTGGATATGGGACAGTTATGCAATGGGTTTAATTGGTATTTATTTGCTTAAACAAAGGCGGGGAGGAACACCACGAAAAATAGGTGAATTTATATATGAGAAATTCTATATGCACCACCATTTTTGATGAATACACCCACTTTTAAGTTTTTTTTTAATTACTAAATTGCCCTCCAGTGAAATGACGAACTAGCCCTTTACCATCAACCTCCTCCTCTCCTCTTCCTTTCGTTCTTTCACAGTGGGGGAGCCGTTGTCATCTCCTATTCCTCCTCTTTTTATTTTTCATTCTCCCTTTCATCCATTGTTTCGTAACCGTTCCCTCGCACTCATTCATGCCCGTTTATGTTCATCTCTTTCCTCATCATCTTCTTCAACCATTTAAAAGTATCCTTAAGTCTCATAAGAATCTTCAACCCTTGAAAGTACTCATCTCCCCGGGGCACATTGTCTACTGAAAGCAGGCATTTTCAACATGGACAAGCAACTGTCAATCTACCAAGAGGAGATATATTCTCTAAGTCCGTTTCCAGCTCGTTAATTATTTTTTTTCCGCGATATGCTCGGTATTCCAGAACCGTGCAAAATCACACTGCACGGCACATTTTAACTGTGCAATAGTATTTTGCACGGTCACAATAAACCGTGCAAAATAAACTTGCACGGTAATATTAAACCGTGCAAAAAGAACAATGTACAGCTATAATTTGCCGTGCAGTGTGATTTTGCACGGTCCTACAGGACCGTGCACTAATAAACTAATAATTTTGGGATCATATTTTCAGGAGATTGATTCAACTGGTGCAAGTCAGTGTTCTCTTGATTTTACTAATGTCTTCACCACTGAAACGATATTCAGAAGCCGAGATGATCTAATCCAATGGACACGGGATGTCGGAAAGAAACATGGCTTGGTGATTGTAATCAAAACTTCGGATGCTGGTGGAGATGGCAGGAAACCGAGAATAGTTTTATCATGTGAGAGAAGTGGTAGTTACAGGGCTTCATCGAAGATATACGAAAAGAAGAATCCTAACAAGGCAACTGGAACGAAGAAGTGTAATTGCCCATTTGCTTTGAAGGGTCGAAAGTTGCCTAGTGACGATGATTGGATGTTAGTAGTGGTTTGTGGGATACACAATCATCCAAACGCACAACATCTCGAAGGGCACTCGTTCGCTGGGAGGCTTTCTACGGAAGAGATTAATGTTTTGATTGATATGTCTAAGAGTCTGGTGAAGCCAAGGAACATCCTTCGAACACTGCAGGAGAGGAATGTGCACAACACCACTACGATGAAGAGTATCTACAATGCTCGTCAGAAGTTTAGGGTGACAGAGATGGCCGGTCGATCACAGATGCAGCAACTTATGATGCATTTGGAGAAGAACAAGTACATTGAGTATCACACTAGCAATGATGATACAGATGCAATCTTAGACTTATTCTGGGCACATCCGTCATCTATTCAGCTATTACGTGCATTTCCAGAAGTTTTGATAATGGATTCCACGTACAAGACCAATAGATTTCGACTTCCATTGCTTGAGATTGTTGGTGTTACATCTACCCAATTGACGTTCTCCGTTGCTTTTGTTTACCTTCATTCAGAGAGGGAGGCCAATTATAGATGGGCAATGGAGAGGCTTAAGGATGTAATGGATGGATGCATTATGCCATGTGTGATTGTCACAGATAGAGATTTAGCGCTCATGAATGCAATCAAAGTTGTATATCCGAATGCAGCAAACTTATTATGCAGGTGGCATATATCTAGGAACATCTTGGCAAACTGTAAGAAGTTCTTTGAGACCAACGACAGATGGGATGCTTTTATCTCTTGTTGGAACATGTTGATACTCTCTCCAACTGAAAGTGACTATATTCAACTTCTAAGTGCTTTGGAACGGAATTTTTGTGGGTATCCACATGCTGTTGATTATGTGAAGAACTCGTGGTTGAATAAGCATAAGGAACAATTCGTGTCTGTTTGGACGGATCAGAATATGCATTTTGGCAACTACACCACTAACAGGGCTGAGAGTGCACACGCAAAATTAAAGAGACATCTTGGTACATCGAGCTGTAGTTTTGATTCGTCCCGGCAGGTTATCCATTCCCTGCTGCAGTTGTTATTTACTGAAATAAAGGCTTCTTTTGAAAGGAGTTTGAACATCGTGCAACATAAATTCAAACCGGCACTGTTCCGTGAACTGAGAGGATTTGTATCAAGGAGTGCTTTGGATATAGTATTAAATGAGTCGCTAAGAGCTGCTGATATTGGTTCGGATTGGAATGCATGTGGGTGCGTTGTACGACGGACTCATGGTCTACCATGTGCACATGAAATTGGAGAATGTATAAGAGAAGGGTCTCATATACCACTAACATGTGTACATCAATTTTGGCGGAAGCTCAATTTAGATCCCACTAAGGTGAACAAAGCCCCTGAGTTGACCACAACTTCTGAGTTCGACTTGATCGATAAGAAATTTCGGGGAAGTGATGAGGCTGGAAAAATTCAACTACTGAAAAAATTGAGAGAAATAGCAAGTCCAGAATGTACACCTCTGATTGAACCGGACATTAAATTGAATACTCGCGGTCGGTCATCATTGAAGAAAAAGAAGTTCGATCGGTCTACGACTCGTGAGCCGTCTGCATTCGAATACGCAGTAGGGGTGAAAGAGAGTGGACGACTTAAATTAAGTAGTACATCTGTTAAGAAGAAGAGTGAGAAGATTAGTGTCCGTCGAACTCGATCATGTGCATTTTCGCAATCGCTCCCACAGCCTTTGGGACCCTACATCCATAATGTTAAGGATGTCGCAGTGGATGGTAACTGTGGATTCAGATCTATAGCAGGCCTTCTTGGCATGGGCGAGGACAGTTGGAGACAGGTTAGATTGGACTTGAGCACTGAATTGCAGAGGCATCAACAATATTATGGATTGATATATGGAGGAGATGACCGGGTTGGAGAGCTGTACTATGCGTTGTCTTACTTCGAAAACAATCCAGGATTCGATCGTTGGATGACAATGCCGGACATGGGTCACTTGATATCTTCGTATTATAAAGTCGTATTGGTCCTGCTTTCATTGCAGCAATGCCTGACTTTCTTGCCTTTGTTATCACCCCCGATTCCAACAAGTGATCACAAAATCATCGCGATTGGTTTCGTCAATGGAAACCATTTCGTTCAGGTATTCATGAAGCCAGAAGCACCCATGCCACCTATTGCAACAAATTGGCATAGACACCATCATCCTGATGCAGATGGATGGCAGACCCCATATGCAAATCGCATTGAGCAATTCAGAGACATTTTGGGAAATAGTGTAGCAACACAAGAGTCGGTTAATCTTGATAGCGATTGATTATATAAAATGATTCTCATTTGATGTAACCATATAAATTATATAATGTAACTCTTTTCGATGTAACCGTTTGCTTGTCATTTGATGTAACAATTTGATTATCATTTGATGTATCTCACACCGATATGAAAAAGTGATGTAAAACATGGTCTGCAACGCCAACATGTAATGGCTTGTCAGAATCTGCACGGCTAACAGATACTGTGCAATCTTGTTATGCACGGCCAACATGTGCCGTGCAGACCATATTATGTCCGGCACATAATAGCCGTGCAGACCATGTTATGCACGGCACATAATGGCCGTGCAGACCATGTTATGCATGGCTATTAACAGCCGAGCATACTGTGCAATACACGTTAATTATATTTTGTGCTGACATATGTCCTTTTCATTCCATTTTGCCTAATCTTTCTTTTACACAAATACCGACTATAAGAGTAATTAAAATATAAAAATTCAGCCATCATACTAGACATCTCAAAAAGAAAGAACTTGAATTCATCATTATATATGTAAAAGTGATCCTTTACATAATTGCCTTAAAAAAAAAGTGGCTTATAATTCGCCAAGTTCCAAAATAAATTACAAAATCCCATGACACAATCATAAAATCCAAAAACAGCAAATCTCCTTAAGGACGCGTACGTCGTCGGTACGTCACCGGCAAGCCATCCAAGATCTCCAAAGTGGTATGTATTGCCCGGTAGTAAAAGATTGACCAGGCTGTGCAATCGTAGCACGAAGATTATCACTCGCTCGGCGGATCTGTAAGAAATCATTATACATGTTAATAATTAAGAGAATTATAACTTTTAAAATGGATGCATAATGTTACAATTGTAATTTCAAACGCTCACCACTCTTGGAGTCGGGTCATCTTGATCCTCATGAGGATGATAATGGGAGTGCCGTTCAGGGTTCTGTACCCGAGGACGTGAAATCCTAACAAACCACTCCATGTAGTCGGGTGAGCACTCCCATGCATATTGTACTCGATGGCCACGGTGTGCTAGTGATAATACATGATCCTCCCAAGACTCCCAATACTGATCAAGGAATCTATAGGAGACCTTGTATTGTCCGGCAGTAGATCCTCGAGACGCACGAAGGGGCGCGAGCGGTGCTGGTGGGATGGTTTGAACATACCCAAATTGACGAAGAACCCTCTGTGGGTGGTAGGGTTCAATGACATCCATTGCTCTCAAGCAACCACAGAAGAAAGAACTCTGTTGGAATGGATGCCGAGCTCTGGCACCGGTATACGGATCCCAAGCCACCTATGTCAAGAAGTAATTGAAACAACTCATTAATATTCTAACAAATAAATATAGATCATAAAAAAAAACTTAAAATAAATAGCAACAAATCTATTGGATGCTCACCTCACTAGGATGTAAGTCGTCCAGCCTCTCCCGCAACAACTTTACGTTCTCCCTTCCAATCCCGGAATCCTGGCCAGGATTCCAGCGAGCCGCATGAGGCATTGCAGCCGTAAACCCCCATGCTGCAGGAGGACGGACAAATGGGAAGTGCTCGTACACCCAAGACTGCAAGAGTTAGAGTTTTTAATTATATGATTAAAAATAATATATAAATAATAGTACAGAGATAGGCAAATGGAAACTTTAATCAAAGAGTTATGCACATTTACCGTGAGGAGTGTCAGGTACCCAGCAATCTGTCTGACATCTGCCCTCGTAGCGGTCCCCAATTGGCGATAAAGATATGCAAGTGCGGCAGCGCCCCATGCATAATGACGGACTTGTCCCAAGTCCATCAGTAAAGATAGGTACGCAATGGGGACTCTGGTGGACGACTTATCAGTGAAAATTGTGTAGCCTAACAGAAACAGAAGATAGCCTCTAACTGCACAATCTACCTGCTCAACAGACGACCGAGGACCCACACTACTGCACACTCGCTTGATCCAGGCCAGCCTCACTACCCCACCACGAGCCACTTGAAGTTCAGCAGACGCGGTCGCTCTATCCACGCCTAGTCCAGCCTCAAGTAAATCTACTTGCTCGGTAAATCCCATACTGGTCGATGCGTGGACAGGCAATCTCGTTACTGGGATGCCGAGGAGAGTACCCACATCGTCTAAGGTGATCGTCATCTCACCGAATGGCATGTGGAAGGTGTTTGTCTCAGGCTGCCACCTCTCAACGAAACTGGATATCAAAGGGGCGGAAGTATATCGGTACGATAATGACTTAAGGCCAGCCAATCCAGACTCTTCTAAAATCGCACGAAACCGAGGAACTTCGATATCGGCCCCATCCCCGGGCCGAGGTATGTACCAATCCTTCAACCCTCGCCAATGATTGATACACTTAAGCGGCTCACGTTCCTGCACATTAAAAGTTTTAAGCTTAATTAATATATGTTATTATAGACTTCAACACATATTATTTGAAAAACAAATAATTCACAAATTTAAAAAAAGCAAGATTACCTCCCCGTCCCATATGGGTATGGCCACGTGCGTCCTGACACTAGGGAGGACCGATAAATCAACCGGACCACCGGGGATAGGATCCTCCCCTGCCGCCGCTGGGGGAGGACTGGATGGCTGTTCATCCTGGCCTGATGGATGATCATCCCTTGCTGCCGCTGCAGCAGAAGTGGACGGCTGTGCCTCCTCCTCCTCTGAGGAATCATGCTCTGATGAATCCTCCTCTGATGAATCATCCTCTGACTCCTCTGACGAATCTGGGAGTGGATCCTGTCGCATTTTTCGTCTTCGTTCAGATGCCGTTGGTCGTTGACGACCGGCACTCGAACTACTAGTATGCAAACCTCGGCGACGTGGCGGTCTTGGCACACCGATCTTCGTCCTCACTCTAGATGGCTCGCTAGAAGAACTAGCCCGTCCACCTATTGAAAGTGAGCTGCCACCGCGACGAGCAGGTCTTCTAGGCATTTTCTAATCTGTTCAAAATAAAAAACAAATATTGTTAAAAACATTGTAAATTTGTTCTGCACGGCATACTATTAATGTGCAATCTCATATCTGCACGGCCAATGTTAGCCGTGCATATTTAATTTGCACGGCATATCGACACCGTGCAAATAATATATGCACGGCTAACACTGGCCGTGCATATATGACATGCACGGTTAACATTGGCCGTGCATATAGTAAATGCACGGTGTCGATATGCCGTGCAAAATTAACCTGCACACTTCTGGTTTGCCGAGCACCCCGCGAACCAGAAGAAGAAAACAAATGGGAAGGAAAAATTTGGAGTTCGAAACTCCCATCCATATTATGCATTACGGAATCCACATACAATCTAAATGGGTGAAAATACAATCTAAATGCATAAATTGCAACCTAAACGCATACATTATAACCTAAAAAGAAGGTGAAAATGATTGGAAAGTTTAACGAAGAAGAAGAAGAAGAAGAAGAAGAAGAAGATGACCTTACCTTGTTTGTACAAGAAGATGAAGAAGGTGATGAGAGCAAAAGAGAAGAAGATGTAGGAGAGACGTCGGAATTACTCAGCTTCTGCCGTGCCAATTTTGAAAAACGAGGACGAGGGAATGGAAATGAAGACGAGGGAATGGAGAAGGAGAGGGCTGGGCAGTTTCGGTATTTTGGTGGGTGTGCTAAGCAAATAGGTTTTAAACATAAAATGGCTGTAGTGAGCTCAGAATGTGGGTGTATTCATCAAAACTGGTGGTGCATATAGAATTTCCCTTTATATATAATCTAACGACATGGATTCTCTACTATTGAAGATTGTTAATGGTTTTTGGTTGAAATTAATGAAAGGCATGATCTGCCAATGGTGAAATTAATTATCTTTTATCTTTTATTCTATAAAACTGAATATCGCTAACATTCTGATAAAAAGGATAAAAAGAACTGAGCCTTCCCATCATCCAATTACAGCCCATATAAATGAAACAATTTTTTATAAAAGCCTACTTAAATCTAGTTAAATGATTGTAAAAGGAAACTATATCTTAATGAGATTTTTTAATTAAAAAAATTGTATTTTTTTTTTGCTAAGTAATAAAAAAATATTTCACCTTAGCCTAGTTATGAAGAAGTTGCTCTACTTTTCTTCTTACGCCAGTGCTTCACACTGCCACTTGACATGTCAAAAGGCAAAGTTGCCTCCTGATCTTACTGCTACCGTACCACTAGATACTATACAGCACCTGCTGTATTGCAATATGCGAATATATACAAGCCATCTAATTCTTCTATGGTGAAATTCTAATGTCTCGAGGCACCGTCTAACTAATGGAAAAAGGTGGATACAAAGGGTGTTCTTTTGAGCAAGCAATTGAATATTCATGGAGGCCTAAAGCATGCAAAACCTGCAGAACTTTCAATCACTCCCAGGCCTCATGTCCTAGACAGCCAATTATTCCAGAACAGAAAGAAAAAAAGACTTGGGTTCAAAAAAAGTCTCAACCAAATCCAAATCCGGCATGTCATCCTTCTTCCTCGATTAAAGAAAATGATACTGAAAATTGGGAAGCAGTCAAGCAAGGCCGTTCCAAAAACCAAAGAGGTAATTCCTTCACTTCTCCAACCTGTGATCAGGGCAATAAATTTACAGTGCTGAGTGACTTGGAGGGTAACTCAGACGTATCTGATGTTGAAATTCTACAAACTCAAAATCTGATTGCTCTACAAATTTTGACAGCTATTGACCAGCCAATGCAGGTTACTGATTTTGCTTTGGGGGTGTCCCAACCCTCTGCAAATACTAAATGAATTTCTTCTCATAGAACGTTAGAGGCCTAAATAGGGCCTCTATGCAACATGAAATAAGGAGTATAATATCAATGCTCCATCTTAATTTTATCGGGTTAATTGAAACTAAAGTTAAGGAGAGTAATATTCTTAATATCAAACAGTCTTTTCTTCCAAAATCCTGGTTGGATTACTCTAATGTTAGACACTGCAACACTGCTAGAATATGGCTTTGTTGGAACCCAATGATCTCGGTTACCATTCTTGAGGAGCAACATATCCACTGTAAAGTTCAACACTTTGGAGAAACATTTTTTGTTACCGTTTGTTATGGTGCGAATGATGGCCAAGACAGATCCAAGCTTTGGGATTCTCTTGTTGTGTGCTCTCAGCATATTAAAGGGCTATGGATTGTGTTGGGAGATTTCAACTCCATCAGATGGGAAGAGGAGAAATTGGGAGGAGCTAAGCCAAATCTAGTTCATATGCAGGATTTTAATAATTGATCAATGTAATCTTGAAGACCTTGCTCTTTCAGGTGCGGCATACTCTTAGTCCAATTCCTCTACTGGCCTATGTAGAATTGAATGCAAGCTTGACAGGGTTCTAGTCAATGCTGATTTCCTCCATGTGGCCAAAAATTTTGAGGGTTCATTTCTTAACCCGAGTATCTCTGATCACAGGCCTATTCTCATTTCCATCACTCACCAGTGCACTGTCAGTTCTCCATTTCGCTACTTCAACGCCTGGGCAAGAGATTCAATGTTCTTCAACGTCGTGAAAGAGGCATGGGATGTCAACATTAGTGGTTCTGCCATGTTTAGAGTTGTTAAGAAAATGACAAATGTTAAAAGGGCTCTGAAACAATGGCAAAAAGAAAAAAAATTCAGTCTCTATCAGAATTGAGGAAGCTAGACACAAGCTTGATAGTCTCCAATCTCAGTTGGCCTTCGGGAAATCCTCCTCCACTCTTCTTATAGCTGAAAACCAGGCTAAAGAAAATCTCAAAAATTGTCTTCTCATGGAAGAAAGCATGCTCAAGCAGAAGGCAAGGGACATGCACCTCAATCTAGGTGATTCTAATTCCAAATATTTCTATTCCCTCATCAACTCAAACAGGAAAAGATCTACTATCAAAAGCATCCAGGACTCCACGGGCAGTTCATACTCCAAACCTTCCCACATTGAAGAAGTCTTTATCGATCACTTCAAAAGTATCCTTGCCCCAACATACCAGAGACCTTATCAAGCTATGGATCTTTCCCACACCAGAGTCAGAGCTATCCTCAGTAGTGAAGATGCAGAAATCCTATGCAGGCATGTTCTCATACCTGAAATTGAAGATACTATAAGAGGATCACACCCCCATAAATCCCCGGGTCCGGATGGTTTCAACGCTCACTTCTTCAAAGTTTGTTGGCCTATCATAGGTAGAGATGTTTTAGAGGCCATCCAAGACTTCTTCATTCAATGCAAGCTGCTCCGCCAGTGAAAAATACTTTCATTGCTCTTGTTCCCAAGTCTGAGGCGCCTTCTTCCCCAGCTGACTTCCGCCCTATTTCTCTCACAAATGAGCTCTATAAAATCATTGCTAGAATTATAGCCAATAGGATGAAGCCTTTCCTGGAAAAGCTGATCAGCCTCTGCCAATCTGCCTTCATTCCAGGAAGGAACATTGCATATAACATTCTGCTGTGTCATGATCTATTCAAAGGTTTTTGTGTGGGGAGATTTCCAGAACCACAGGATTACGCTAATCACAGCCATCAGAGGAGACTAAGCACTCTCACGTGCCGTCCGCGTGCCATCCACGTGGCGCCAAGCTCACCCCGGCTACCAGGGCAGGGGGTTCGGCCGAAGTGAGGCAGCTCCGGGCCACTAGCGCCGAACTGGCCCACCCCGGGTGCCATCTCGGCAGAAAGCTCCTCCTCGGCTGAAGAAGCCGGGACGGAAGCCGAAGCAAGAGAGAACCTCCACTTGCGCCCCTCATTCCCCACGTCATCAGGCACGTGGAGAAATAGTGGGACAGATGCGACATCCAGCCGCTCACAATCCCCGCCAGATCCCTGACAGGACGGCATCCAACGGCTGAGGCCACATCAGGGCAAGGCCCTAGGGCAGATCCGATGGTACCCCTACCGCCAAAGGCGCCCAACACGATCTGGCCCAACAAGACGCGCATTGAATGCAATGTGGGCTGATCCGACGCGCATTTAATGCGTAGTGGGCTGGATTGGACCGCAATTAATGCAATGTGGGCTGATCGTGACTTCCCAGTCGAATCACGGGACCCACACCACGATATCTCCCAAAGATACGTCCCAAACTCTATAAATAGAGGCTCAAACGCACATCAAAGGTACGCACATTTTCATACACAGAGCCGTTACTCTGCCTCTCTTCTTCCTCTCCTTCCATTGTTCCAGTTCCTTCACTGACTTTGGCATCGGAGAGCCTTGCGCCGCTCAGGCCAGGGACCTCTGACCGTGTGTTCTTCCCTTTCAGGCTTTCGGACGGCACCCAGTCATCACCATCTTTGGATAAGTCCTCTAAGGCTCCCCAGTTATTGTGGGTCATTATTTTCTGCACCTACAATTGGCGCCGTCTGTGGGAAAGTAATATCCCAACCTTCCCAACCTTCCCAACCTTCTTAACCTCAATCTCTCAGAAGCCATGCCTCCGAAAGCTAGGAAGGGCCTAGAGTCCTCGAGAGCAACGCTCGAGCTGCCACCACCGTCAACGGACGTCCCTCCTCAAGGGCGCTCCCGCACAGTGCATGGCACGTCAGCAGGTGAGGGGCGCTTAGGCTCTCAGCTCTTTGTCGAGTTCCCCTTCCAAGAGGGACTCGAGGCCTCGATCTCAGCAGAAGAAGTCATGCAGCCCAGGCGCGATGAACGTCGTCATGAGCATCCTCGGAAGGATAAAGCCGTGGCCGTAGGAGAGACGCGCCACGTTCAACCCCCTGCCGCTGGAGGGGTTCTCGAAGCCCAAACTGCTCTCCTCCAGAGGCAAGAGCAGCTGATTCGCGAGCTCCAACAGTAGCTGAGGGCAGCGCAAACTACCTCCTTGAGGCAGGTCTCTGAGCCTCAAGGGAAAAAGGGGGACGCCCCCAGCAGGGCAGCCCAGCCTCCCCGCGAGGATCTCAGAAATCATCTAGACCATAAGCGGAGCCAGATTCGTGATGAAGGCTCGAGCAACAGCCGGAGTCATCATAGCCGCGATGGCCGAACTCACAGCCATCGCAGCCCGAACCACCCCAAGCGAAAGCCCAGAGCTCAGACCTCAGAGAAGGACGATGAGCAAGAGCGATTTGACAAACGCGTCAGATTGGCTCTCCAGCACAACCTGGACGTGCGGGACCAGAAGCAGATCTGTGGTCACACTGATCTGGGGGGCTCACCCTTCATAAAAGAGATCGAGCGCACCCCCTTGCCCAGAAAGTTCTCCGTCCCGCGGTTCATCCCCTATGACGGACTGTCCGACCCATCCGCTCACCTCCGACACTTCTCCCAGAAGATGTCCATCTGGGGGAATGAGGGTCACCTGAACTGCAAAATCTTCTCCTCCAGTTTGGGTGACCTCCCCCTGAAATGGTTCTGTTCTCTCCCAGAGAAGTCCATTTCGAGTTGGAAGGAGCTCCAGCTCTCCTTCCTGAAGAAGTTCTAAGCCTACAGCGTCGTCCCCAAAAAAGAAGGGGACCTCCTCGCCCTGAAGATGAAACAGGGTGAGACCCTCGCCGTCTTCGCCCAGCGATTCTGGGCGGTCTACAGCCAGATTGAGGGCACCAGGGAGGAGATAGCAATCTACGCCTTCCAGCATGCCCTGATCCCCGGCCACGACTTGCGGAAGGACTTGGCCTGGAACCCCCCAGAATCCATGCCAGAGTTGATGTCCCGGGTAAAACGCTTCATCGCCCAGGAGGAAGACGAGATCCGAGCCAGGGATCAGGAAGGGCACCCGGAGCCCGAGCAGAAGAGTAGCCAGCCTCGGCAGAGAGGCGGGAGGCCCTTCCAGAAGCAGGAGCCCAAGCAGGCATGGGTCTCTAGTTCGGCGAAGCCTGCGTCGTCCAGGTCTGGGGGCGCCTGGAAGCCCAGACCTCCCTCTAGCGCCAATCAGAGCGTCAGCGTCGTCTTCAAGGAGCCGATCTACCGCATCCTGACCAAGATCAGGTCCAAGCCGTTCTTCAAGTACCCTCAGCCCTTGAAGGATGAGCCCACCTCCGGCAGCCGAAGCAAGCTCTACTGCTCCTTCCATAGGGGTAGCGGGCACAAGACCGAAGATTGCAAGACTTTGCAGCGGTACCTGGAGAAGCTGGCCGAAGAGGGCCACATTCCAGAATTCGTCAAGGCAGGTGATGCCGGCGGCAGCGAGGGCCGGATTCATCAGAGCGCAGCCCAGGCTCCAGACAGCGAGGATTCAGAGAAGATCATTAACATGATCCATCTGGCGTCCTCAGCTCCCGCTTCCTCGTCCCGTGGCAGCTCCCAGGCCCGTGCCGAAGCCAGGCGGGCCTCGCACGAGAAAGAAGTAATGAAAGCCGAACTCGCCCCGGCATCCAAGAAAGCCCGCCGCGACCGACCGGCTATCTCGTTCTCAGACAGAGACCTAGAGGGAATCCAGCTCCCTCACAACGACCCCCTGCTCCTCACCATGAAGCTGAGAGACTTCACAGTGAAGAGGATCCTCGTCGACTTCGGCAGCTCCTCCGAAGTCCTCTACTACGACTGCTTCAAGAAGATGAAACTCTCTGAAGCGGACCTCACGGAGGTCCGTGCACCCCTGCTAGGGTTGTCCGCCACGCCAGTCTACCCCAAGGGCAGGATCACCTTGGAGACCCGAGTTGGCGGAGCCTCCGTGTCGGCCGACTTCCTGGTCGTGGATGCCCCTTCTCCCTACAACGTCATTTTGGGCAGAACGTGGCTCCACAAGTTAGAAGCAGTCCCGTCTTCCCTCCATCAGAAGCTGAAGTTCGTCCGTGAGAACAAGGAGGGCAAGATGGAAGTAGTCACAGTGGAGGGGGATCAGCAGCAAGCCAGGCAGTGCATGCTGGCCGCAGTCCCGGCAGTAAAGGAGTCAGAGCGCGTTAACATCGCCGAGTTCGAGAAAGGCCTCGATGAAATCGGCCGAGATCCCGAGAAGAAGAGCATCGAGGACCTGGCCGAGGTCAGGCTAAACCCGGCAGATCCAGACAGGTTCTTCCTGATTGGCACCCAGCTGCCAGACGAGGAGAGGGCCGAACTCTCTCGGTTCTTGATGCAGAACGTCGACGTCTTTGCTTGGAGCCCAAGCGAAATGCCTGGGGTCGACCCTGAGGTCATGTGCCACAAGCTGAATGTGGACCTCGACCACAAGCCGGTAGTGCAGAGGGTCCGTAGGACAGGGCTGCAGCAGACAGATGCGGTCATCGAAGAGATCGACAACCTGCTAAAGGCAGGGGCCATCCGGGAGGTCCAGTACCCCGTATGGCTAGCCAACACGGTGGTGGTCAAGAAGAAAACTAGAAAGTGGAGGGTGTGCGTGGACTTCACAGACTTGAATAGGGCCTGCCCTAAAGATAGTTTCCCCCTTCCAAAGATTGACCAACTGATCGACGCCACCGCCGGTCACGACCGAATGAGCTTCCTCGACGCCTACAGAGGCTACCACCAGATCCCGCTCTACGAGCCTGATGAGGAGAAAACGTCATTCATAACCCCCCGCGGCACTTACTGCTACAAGGTGATGCCCTTCGGGCTGAAGAACGCGGGGGCAACCTATCAGCGCCTCGTCACAAAAATGTTCCATGCTCAGCTCGGCCGAACGGTAGAGGTGTACATCGACGACATGGTCGTCAAATCAGTGCACTCCGGCGATCATCTGGCGGATCTCGGCCAAGTCTTCGACCTCCTCCGCGCGTACAAGCTCAGGCTAAACGCTTCCAAGTGCGCCTTCGGCGTAGCCTCCGGCAAGTTCCTCGGCAGCTTGGTAACGCGGAGAGGGATAGAGGCTAATCCGGACCAGATCACTGCCATTCAGGGCATCCAGAGCCCCTCTACCACGAAGGAAGTTCAGAAGCTCACAGGAATGGCTGCAGCGCTCAATCGCTTCATCAGCCGGTCATCAGATAAGTGCAGGCCTTTCTTTCAGCTTCTAAGGAAAAATCTGAAATTTCAGTGGACCCCCGAGTGCGACCAGGCATTGGCCGCACTCAAAACCTATTTAATGTCACCACCCTTACTCTCCACCCCAACTTTGGGGGAGATTCTGTATTTGTACCTTGCGGTCTCGGATCACGCAGTCAGCTCCGTCCTCATCAGGGAGGACGAGGGAATTCAAAAGCCAATTTATTATACGAGCAAGACCCTGCTCGATGCCGAGACCAGGTACCTTCTATTGGAGAAGCTTGCGTTGGCTCTCGTCAGCGCCTCCCGCAAGCCCTCCCATTATTTCCAATCCCACACCATTGTGGTGATCACAGAGCACCCACTCCGTTCAGTGTTCAAGAAAGCTGACTTTTCAGGGCGCATATCAAAGTGGGCAGTTGAACTGGGGCAATATGATATACAGTACCGTCCCCGAACTGCGATCAAAGCCCAGATTCTGGCAGACTTTATTGTCGAATTCGTCTCCCCCAACTCGGCTCCGACCCAGCTCGGCACGGCACTGGGGGGCACAGGGCACGAGCCAGTAGAAGCTGATGTTGATTCGTCTCCCACCTCGGCGTGGAAAATCTTTGTCGACGGATCCTCCACCTCTAAGAGAGCTGGCGCAGGAATAGTCCTCCAGTCACCAGAGGGTCTGGTCATAGAGCAGGCCTTCACCCTGGATTTCAAAGCAACGAACAATGAGGCAGAGTACGAAGCACTGATTGCAGGGTTGAACAGCGCCCAAATCCTCGGAGCCCAGCACCTAGTGATCTTCAGCGACTCTCAACTGGTAACTAGCCAGCTCGCTGGAGACTACCAGGCCAGGGACGACAGGATGGCGGCCTACTTGGCCCTTGCGAAAAAACTGCTCTCCCATTTCCAGAAAGCCGAGGTCAGGCAAATATCCCAAGATACCAACACGCATGCAGATGCGCTTGCAAACCTGGCCTCCGCTGTCGAAGCAGGGAAGAAAAGAACCATTGAGGTTGGGTCAGTATCAAGGTCAAGCTTAGAGCTCCATTCATCTCGGCTTGTCCTCTGTGCTGACCTCGGCCCAAGCTGGATGGATCCGATTGTCGCCTACTTAAAGGACGACCAGCTCCCTGAAGACAAGGCTGAGGCTCACAGGATCAGACTCAAGGCAGCTCGATTCTGGCTCTCTCCCGAAGGCAAACTCTACAGGAAATCCTTCACAGGTCCGTACCTCCAATGCGTCCATCCAAGCAAGGTGGACGACTTCCTGTATGAGATCCACGAAGGAATCTGCGGCAGTCACATAGGAGGCCGATCCCTGGCTTACAGAGCAATAAGCCAGGGCTACTGGTGGCCCTACATGCAGAAAGACGCACAGGTCTACGCCAGGAAATGCGAGAAGTGCCAGAAGTTCTCTCACTCCCTCCATCAGCCAGCTCAAGATCTGAGTCCCCTCTCTAGCCCATGGCCCTTCGCTCAATGGGGCCTGGACATTGTGGGGCCTCTTCACAGAGCTCCAGGAAACAAGAGATGGCTGATAGTGGCTACGGATTACTTCACAAAATGGATAGAAGCTGAACCGTTATCTTCAATCACGGACAGGGACTCCAGGAACTTCGTTTGGAAAAACATCCTTGCGAGGTTCGGTATCCCCCGGACCCTGATTTCGGATAACGGGACTCAGTTCGACTCCAAGCCCTTCAAAGACTTCTGCCAAGAGCACGGCATCAGAAATCATTACTCCACTCCGGCATATCCACAGAGTAATGGCCAGGCAGAAATCTCCAACAAAGTGATCCTGGACGGCCTGAAGAAGCGACTGGACAAGGCAAAGGGCAGATGGACAGAGGAGCTTCCGAGCGTGCTGTGGGCATACAGGACAACTCCAAGGAGGTCCACCTCGGCAACACCTTTCTCTCTGGCCTACGGGATGGAGGCAGTCATTCCTTTGGAAATCGGCCTTCCGACCCTGAGGACAGAGCTGGTCGACCAAGGCCGAAATGAGACAAACCTGGCGATGGAGCTGGAGCTGGCAGACGAGCGACGAGAAGCAGCAGTCCTGCGACTGACCGACTATCAGCAACGGTTAGCCAGGGCATACAATCAGAATGTCAGAGAAAGAAAGTTCTCTGCGGGAGAGCTGGTCCTCAAGAAAACCCTGCCAGCTGACAGAGAGCCAAACGAAGGGAAGCTGGCCCCGAACTGGCATGGCCCGTTCAAAATAGTCTCACTGGCAGGAAAGTCAGCCTACAAGCTCGAAGACTTGGAAGGCAAGCCACTGCCGAGACCATGGAATGCATCCCACTTGAAGAAATTTTATTTCTAAGGATGTATTGAATCTCAGAATCAATAAAAGCAGCTTTCGCCTTGTCATCAATGTGTCGCCTCTCTCTGACTGATTCCGGCAGCAATGGGTCTACGCCCTGGATACAGCCTTGAGTTCTTACACTCGGCCGAATTCCTAAAGTCTTCGGGTTTGGAACCCATGGGTCTACGCCCTGGATACAGCCTTGAGTTCTTACACTCGGCCGAATTCCTAAAGTCCTCGGGTTTGGAACCCATGGGTCTACGCCCTGGATACAGCCTTGAGTTCTTACACTCGGCCGAATTCCTAAAGTCCTCGGGTTTGGAACCCATGGGTCTACGCCCTGGATACAGCCTTGAGTTCTTACACTCGGCCGAATTCCTAAAGTCCTCGGGTTTAGAACCCACGGGTCTACCGCCCTGGAAATGGCCTCGAGTCCAGACTCGGTCGTTTCCTAAAGCTCCGGGTCCTGGGCCCTGGAGAAGGCCTCGAGTTCGGACACTCGGCCGGATTCCTAAAATCAGGGTTTTTTACACCCCTCAAAGATCATTGCCGAGCTCACGCTCCCACAGCTGAGACTAATGGAATGGTGACTCCACTTCGGCATAAGGCAGCTCGTCTCGGCCAAAGCCGGCCATTTCGGCCAGGGACAGCTTTTCAGAAGAAGAGAGCTGTGCCAGCACTCAAGCACCCAAAAATGCAAGTATTCCAGAATAGTGCAAAGAAAGAGAAAAAGAACTCAAAAGCATTGAACACAGTTTGGGTGATCACAGAATTCCTCCTTTTTATTGTAAACTGCTTTATTACAAGAATTACAGAACAGAAAGCAAAATACAGATAGGAGGATCACAGTCCTCTAAAAACAGAAAATAAAGAAAAGCTGGGAGACTCCGATCTTCACTGACTCTTCGAGCTGCAGACTTCGAGTTGCCGGATCATGGACTGGAGGTTCTGAGTGGTCCTGAATTTCACAGAGCTCTATAATACACTTTGGTTGGTCAAACCAAAGCGATTGCAGAGCCCCTCCAGTTTGGAGGCACAGGACCTCGCCGAGCTCTTCAACACCCTCCGGTCAGTGAGACCAAAATTTGAAGAGCCCCCAGGTCCTGTAGGCCTCAACTCCACCCTTAGTCTTACCATCCTGACACGGCGCCAGGGGCTCGCGGGGAGCTCGATGCGACCCTGGACCCTGCAGGATCGCCAGATGCCAAGGGCCCGACCATCCCGCAGTTGCAGAGGATTCCCCTGCAACCTGACCAGGGACGGTCGGCCATGAACCCGCGTTCAGAGAGCGCGTGGTCCACGGGAAGTTCCTTCAGAGAGTACGCAGACCACGATGGGCTTTCCTCCTTGGAGAAATCCGTCCACAGGCGCAAGGGTTCCCCCCGGATCGAAGATTGCAGAATGATTAACAGGCATGGCTCCTATGTTACGTGATTTAAACTATCCTACGTTCTGTTCTTTTCATCGCCCATGGCAAGCCTGTCGCCCCTACTTATAGGAAAGAGAAGGGCTCAGCCTCCGAAGGAAGTTATGTGGGCGAAGTCTCCCACGCGTTACTCGGGATGCACGACTGTTGACCAGCGATCCCTATGACGCCAAGTGGAGACACCCGTCCGTTTCCCTCATAGGCCGTGCCACCATGTTTATTACTATTCATGGTCCCCAGAATACGGAGAATCGGCACAGACAGCTATGAGGACCGTTTGACCCCTTCCACCTCAAGAGTCACGCGTTATATTAAGGGCATTCAAATACCATTCAATGCCACATCCAGAAATGAAAGAGAGACAAATGCATGCACAAGTAAAGAAGCCCGACTTCCATTGAATTGACAGAGTATTACAAAGCTGAGAAGCCAGAATATTACATAAAAGAGGGCAAAAATATAGAGGGGCCCGGCTACTGTGGTTTCGGCGACTCCACCAGGTCGATCACCATATCAGCCGAACCAGAAGCTTCGGCCGAAACCGCATCCCTGCTTGGAACGTCGCTGGCAGGAAGGGCTCCAACTGGTACCTCAGCCGGAGCAGGGGCAGAGGAGGCATCAGCTTGAAGCACGGCCGCGGCATCGTTCGAGACCGGGGCAACGGGAGCGTCGTCAGCAGCGGGAGCAACGGCAGGAGCTTCGACTGGGGCACTTTCAGCTGCAGGAGCGGAGCTCGACTCAGGAGCCGAGTCCGAGTACTTCGGCAGGTCCCGATAGATAGGGTGATCTTCAGGGACCCCCGCACGTCTCAGTGCGGCCAGACATCCTTCCTCGAACAGGATGGCGGTGATCTCCTCCACCTGCTTCTCATATAGCTCGGAGGCATGATCCACCCCATCCTGGAAAGCAGACTGGGCCTCGGACTAAAGAGAAGCCTTCTCTTTCTCCAGCTCGGCGTTCGCCGTCTTCAATTTCGCCGTTTCGGCTAGCCCAGCCAGCACTTCCCCGCGCAGCCTCGTCCCCTCGGCTGTCGATTCAGCCCTTAACCTGGCCAGCTCCGACTCCAGCTCGGCGGTCTTCCTGTTCTTTGCCCAGACCTCGCCCTTCAGCTGGTCGGTCTTCGCCGTAAGTTCCGCGACGCCGGCCAGAGCCGACGCCAGCCGCGCAGCTTCCTCAGCGCTGGCCTTCTTCATCCGCTCTATTCCCGCCTGCAGCTCCTGCAGCTCCTTCTTCAGCTTGTCCCTCTCGGACTCCAGCTGAACGACCCTCGTCGCGTTCCTGTCGCTCCTTCCCACCACGGTTAGGAGCCTTTGCACGTTCTGCAAAAGGAGAAAGTGGGTCAAACCGGGGCAGTCAAGCTAAAGTTATTTGAGGAAAAGTGCTGAAAACACTTACCAGAAGGTTAGCCTGAATCGCCGAGACTATCAGGCTCTCATTATCGAACTTCTCATGCGTCTCCATATCCCGTGGCAGAGCACAGGCCTTGGCGAGAGCCCCGATGACGTCGGCATTCCCCAGCAGCCGATCCTCGACGTTCAGAGGCTTGCCGGGCTGCGTTTCCATCCTCGGCCTCCATGGCACTGGGGCAGTTCGGGGTCCGGAGGACGAACCGGATCCTTGCCCCGCCGAGGTGCCGTGCTCGCGAGTCGTCCCGCCGGATGGCCTTCCTGCCGGCGCGCCTTTCTCAGCTGGTGCACTAATCTCAGCCGGTGCACTCTTTTCAGTCGGAGCCTTGACTCCGGGGACCCGCGCAGGGGTTTTGCCCTTCGGAGGCTGTTCGGCCCCTTGGTCCTTCTCCCCCGCCTTGGACTTCTTCCTGGGCGGGGACCCCTCCCTCGGGCGCTCCGGCGAACGTCGCCGAACTCCTGCACTCGAAGCAGGAGCAGAAGCACGAGCAGGAGCAGGAGCGGGAGCAGAAGTGTCGCCAGCACCTCCCGAGCTCGAAGCTGCTCGGGTGCTGGCAGGAGATGGCGTCGTAGAGGAAGAGGACCCCCGCCTGAACTTGGCCGCTAGGTCCTTGACAGCAGGCTCCCTCGATCTTCCCGCCATATCTTCCTCCTGATCAGAAGAGTAAGCGTCCACTATCTGCCTCAGGTCCGGCGGCTCCGAACTGGAAGTGGACGCCTCGGATCCAGACGCGGCTCGGCTAGCGGCAGGATCGCTCAAAGGGATCCCGGTAGGTATAGCAAGGGAGACGGTTTGGACGGTCAGGATGCACTTCGTCCACCTCGGGTACCCCGGTCCTCTGGTTAGTGGCCGCGGTATCTCGGCTTGTATCCGAGCAGCTTCCAAGCCGACCTGGTCTCGTGCCCCTTGTACCTCTCAACCTTGTTGATGTCGTCCGAGTTTCTCCTCCAGCCCTCACTCGTAGCTCGGCGTCGTCTCGCACCTGCCTCTGCATAACAAATAATAGAGGAGTCAGCTCGGCATCATCAAAATTGAGCAAAGAAGATGGATGAAAAGGAGCGGTGTTTACTTGGGACTGTTCCGGGGCGCGCGGGACCGCTAGCCTTCTACTTTCGCCAGCACCGAACTCCCAGTCCCCCGAAACACAGAAGAAGGCTTCTTCGGCATTCTTGCTTGAATCTTCCAAGGCCAGGACGAAGCCTCTTCGCTGCGGCTTCACCCGGAGATAATATCTTCCCTCCCCAGCCTTGCAGATATCATATGTATCCTCGATGTCATGAGGACCTAGGTTGGTCCCCAAGATTTCGTTCAACTTCGCTGTGCCCATGATGACCTTATAGCCATTGGGCATCAGCTGACCCGGGGCAAGGGACCAGAGGCTGAGGCAGGCCCTAAGCAGGGGGTGCAGGGGAAATCTGACCCCGCCCTCGATCACGGAGATCAGAGGGAACGTCATCCAGCCGCCGTGACAGCGAAACAGGGCACTGTCGGCAAGGTCCGCCGGTTTGAGGAGGACCCCCTCCGGAATGCTGAAAGCAGCTCTAAACCTGGCCAAACCATCGTCGGTATCTACCCTAAACCTAGGGGTGCCCATGTCTAAAAGAAGGGAACAGCAAAAGAGAAAACCCTAAAGAAAAGCTACACAGAGGCGTGAAGCAACTTACAGAGACGAAAAGGGGCGACTCGAGTACAGATCCAGACACGCCCTGTGGTCGTCCTCGCTAGAAAGATCTTGAGCAGCAGAGCATAAATCGGAGACGAGGGCGAAGGCGAAAAGAAATCAGAAACAAGAAGAGAATAAGACGACCCTATTTATGGAGAAGAAACCCTCGCCGCGCGCTGTTTTCGAAATCCGAAAGGACGGATTTCGCGATCCGCGCCCGTTCCATCAATCAGACAGCACAATCAGTGAAAAGGCGACGCGTGTAACCGTCGACTCGCTTCCCAGCGCAGACAGGTCAGAGCGTTTATTGCTTCAGGACAGTTGAAGCGACACCAGGCAATGATCGCCGCACCCCCAGACGGATTCTTCTCGCTTTCCACCCCTAAAAGCTAAGGCGCTTATGAGGTCAAAAGCTAGGGGGCAGTTGTGTGGGGAGATTTCCAGAACCACAGGATTACGCTAATCACAGCCATCAGAGGAGACTAAGCACTCTCACGTGCCGTCCGCGTGCCATCCACGTGGCGCCAAGCTCACCCCGGCTACCAGGGCAGGGGGTTCGGCCGAAGTGAGGCAGCTCCGGGCCACTAGCGCCGAACTGGCCCACCCCGGGTGCCATCTCGGCAGAAAGCTCCACCTCGGCTGAAGAAGCCGGGACGGAAGCCGAAGCAAGAGAGAACCTCCACTTGCTCCCCTCATTCCCCACGTCATCAGGCACGTGGAGAAATAGTGGGACAGATGCGACATCCAGCCGCTCACAATCCCCGCCAGATCCCTGACAGGACGGCATCCAGCGGCTGAGGCCACATCAGGGCAAGGCCCGAGGGCAGATCCGATGGTACCCCTACCGCCAAAGGCGCCCAACACGATCTGGCCCAACAAGACGCGCATTGAATGCAACGTGGGCTGATCCGACGCGCATTTAATGCGTAGTGGGCTGGATTGGACCGCAATTAATGCAATGTGGGCTGATCGTGACTTCCCAGTCGAATCACGGGACCCACACCACGATATCTCTCAAAGATACGTCCCAAACTCTATAAATAGAGGCTCAAACGCACATCAAAGGTACGCACATTTTCATACACAGAGCCGTTACTCTGCCTCTCTTCTTCCTCTCCTTCCATTGTTCCAGTTCCTTCACTGACTTTGGCATCGGAGAGCCTTGCGCCGCTCAGGCCAGGGACCTCTGACCGTGTGTTCTTCCCTTTCAGGCTTTCGGACGGCACCCAGTCATCACCATCTTTGGATAAGTCCTCTAAGGCTCCCCAGTTATTGTGGGTCATTATTTCCTGCACCTAAAGTTTTCATCTTGACAAAAGAAAACCCAGAATGTGCTTAAAGCTTGATATCGGCAAGGCTTTTGACAGTGTGAGATGGGATTTTGTTGAAGCAGCTCTCAAAGCATTAAACTTCCCTTCAACCATGATCGGTTGGATTATGGAATGTATTGGCAAACCTGCCTTTTCTATCTTAGTTAATGGTAAAGCTTGTGACTTCTTCAATAGCTATCGAGGCCTCAGGCAAGGTTGCCCCTTATCCCCTTACCTACTGCATTGTCATGGAGTTTTTCTCATCCATCTTGAATGTTTGCTGCATTAACTGGCTGATTCCTTCACCATACTCTAGAGGAAATATTTCAATTTCTCACCTCCTTTATGCAGATGATGTTATGATATTTGCAATGGCTCATATTCAGGTGGCTGGACATATCAAGAAACTTCTTGAAGATTTCCGTTACTTCTCTGGTTTGGAGGTAAATAAATGAAAGTAAGAGTTCCATCTTATTCTCAAATGTTGTTGTGGAAGTAAGAGAGGTTGTCTCTTCAATTCTAAACTTCAAGGAAAGACACCTTCCAGTGAATACCTAGGCCTTCCCCTTCTCTTCTCGGCTGAAGCCATCTGAGTGCCTTCCTCTAATTGAGAAAATCAGGAAAAGATTGGCTGGTTGGAAAACCGCACTACTTTCCTATGCTGGAAGAGTTGAGTTGATCAACTCAACACTCTCCTCCTTCCACATTTTCTGGGCTGCTACTTTCATTCTTCCAAAGAGCTGTATTGATCTCATTGAGAAACATGTCAGGAATTTTATCTGGGGAAATTTTCAAGATCTTAGGAAACTTCACACTGTTTCCTGGAGGCAGATTTGTTGTCATTTGAATCAAGGTGGGCTGGGCATTAGGTCTATCAGGCACTCTGCTGAATCTTCCATCTTATGGCAAGTGTGGAACATTGCTTCTAAAAGAAATTCTTTTTGGGTGGAATGGGTTTACAGCAACTACATCAAAGAAAAATGCTTCTGGGATGTGGACTGTGTCTCCTCTACTTCTTGGGGTTGGCGTGGTATTCTTGGCAGTAGAGCTTCAACTCTGAAGCACATCAAACACTTGATTGGTGATGGGAAAAGCACTTGATTCTGGTTAGATCATTGGCTTCCCGGCGGCAGGTTGATAGACCAATTTGGAACCAGAGCTGCTTATGATCTAGGCTTGCGTAGAGATGTTTTGGTGAGCCATTTCATCACAAATGGTTGCTGGACTTTTCTGCAACCCTTCTCTTCTCGGCTCGCAACCATCTTCCTTTTTGTCTCTTTGATGCCCAAGCCTTCTGTAGACTTCTGTGATGAGGTGGTCTAGTCTTCCTCCGCACTAGGTGACTTTAGCTTAAAATCCACCTATCATGATACTGCTCAGCATGTTAACTCTTCTTGGTGCGATCTTCTCTGGTTTAAAGGACGTATAAACAAGCACTGTATGATCACTTGGTTGGCTCTCATAATGGCTTGAAGACTAAAGATGTTCTAGCAACTAAACAGATTTTCCATGACCCGATCTGTGTGCTTTGCAATTGTTCTCCTGAAAGCTGCAGGCACATCATGACTGCTTGCATCTACAGCATGAACATTTTGGATTCTATAGTTGCTTCTTTTGGTGCTACTGCCCAAAGAGATAAGCCCATTGTTGAGCAAATGGGAGATTTCCTTTCTAATTGTAACCATAGGAATGAAGATGATATTACTATGGTGAAGTTATGTTTCCCTTCATTTACTTGGCATATATGGCGTGAACGTAACTATCGGATTTTCAAGAATAAAACTCGACCATGGGAAGCTATCCTCCATGATACTAAAGCCCAGATTCGTTCAAGAGCAAACTACCTCAATCTTGCGGTTTCTTCCCACATTGCAGTAGCTTGGGACCTATCTGCACACTCAAACCACATTCTTACTAAACATATCCCATTTAGCTCTTCAAACTGGAAGCTTCTTCTTTCTACTAGAGATAATTTTATAGTGGGCTTCATCAGGAGAAAAACAAACTCTCTTCTTTGGATAAAGACTGTTGCTGATAGTGATCCTTTCAATGCAGCTTCGACTCTTCTTAAAAAAGCTTCAAAGTATTCCAACTCTCTAGTGGTGCTGGCTGACAGGAAATTAATCACTTCTGCTCTTACCAACACAAACATTTCTCCTTAGAAACATAGGTTCCAAGCTCGTAGGATGGCTCTCCTTTTCACTAGTCTTAACTCATCCATCTGCTCTCATTTTGACAAAGAAGCTTCTGCTTGGTCCTGGTTTGCAGCTCATCTTAGAAACCACAATTGCATCATCAATGGCCCCACCTAATGCTTTGTGGGTTTGTTGGCTCTGGCCATGTGGGTTTGTTGTTTTAGCAAGTTGTAGGCTTCCAATTATTTTTGTTTTGTTTTTTGGTGTTGTGGGTGGTTCTGCTCACGGTATCTAAAATCTGTTTCACTGTTGTGTATTTTTGTCTTCTCCTTAATATATACAGATCTTTAACTTGCAAAAAAAAAAAAAAAAAAAAAAAAAAAAAAAAAAAAAAAACCACTAATGGAAAAAGGTCTAAAACAATGACCTTCAGTATTAGAAAATCTTACGCTTGATCTCAAACTCGACCACTAGGTGGGGAGTTAAATATCTTGATGTAAAGTAAAATTTTGTTAAAATGTGAAATGACTTGAACCGAGATCTTAGTGATTCTGATGATGAGAACCTTCCAATTGTGCTATACATTTTGGGAAAGTAAATATCAAGCTCGGTAACTGTCTAGCCTTTGGAAGGAAACTTGTAGTTTTGGAAATTTTAATTTTTAACAAATATGCTTTGAAAATGCTTTTCTTCAATGATGTACGGCTATCTCAAAGATATAGGGATACATACACAGGGTTATAGTAATTACAAGATATCTTAATGATTTATCTCCAAGGCAGAGAGGGCAATTTTGTCTTGATGTGTTAGGTCATAGGTGGCAATACGAAGTACTCTTACTGGAAAAAGAAGGAGATCGACTATCCTCTACACAGGCCAAGTTGAGGTATTTCTATGAAAAATCTTAACCTTAATTGGTAAAAGCAAGGTTTAAAAAAGAAAAAAAGTTTAGATAGTCCTAATTTATGTTCATAAAGAAAGAAATAATTAAATGAAAGAACTTTTTAATCTCTTCTGGAGGTTCAAAGCTTGCAACTTCAGAAAGCCTTGGTATTGTAGTCCCCATGTAGTGACTGGGACCACTTGGAGGCATGCACATAATATGAACTTGTGGGCTCATCTTTGAATTTGAGTTGAGCTTGAATGGACCCTTATCCGGACTTCGCTTGGTTGGATTTGGATCTCAATCTAGGCCTGGGTTGGTTGGATCTCGATTCATTCTTCAGCAAGTGCCTTAATGTGTGTACCTGGGATTATGTAATGATTGTTGTGTTATGTTGCCGGGGTCTTTCAATACTTTGGTTAACTCCGTCAGATATATGACAAGAGATAGTTATGCGTATGGCTAGTGTTATGCATCTCATGTCTGCCAAAGCAATACATTATTTTGAAATATTAAATCTATAAAAATTTTCAAAAACTAAAAATAACTTTAATTTTTGTATAAGGAGAGTATATTCAAACTATTTTGATTAGAAAAATTTTAAAAAGTAAATTTATAGTTAGGGAGGACTTGTCCAATATGTGTACCTCACCTTATAATATATATAGTGTCATAGCATTGTGGGGCCTTGTGGATAGGGTGGCATGTAGCTGGTTCTGCCAGGTTTGTGCTTGTCCATCCACGTGAGAAAAGCCGTGTGCTAAATACCAGGTCCAGTTTTGTTATGATTTTTGTCTAGCTAGTTTCTGTCATCTAGCCACGCTTAGGACTAGCTTCTGTGTGTCCGTCCGTGTATGTGTGAGAAACAGAGAAAGAGAGTAAAAATATAGTATATGAATGGATTAAGACTGTTGATAGAGGAAGAGAGTAATATATAAAATGCACTTATTATCTATTTTTAATTTTTAACATCAACTTCATTTTATATTGAGCTCTGCTTCCATGGGCATGGAATTATATGAACAAGGGTCCCAGACCTTGACTCAAATAGTGAATCTAAACTCAAGCCCAAAAAGTAAATGGTTCCAGAAAAAGCACTGATAGACTATTTTATTGTTAAGGTCCTGGTTAATAGGTACCTGTTGTCACCCCTAAATGGTTATGAATCTTGAAGGTTTAGATGTTTAACATCCAAGTTCCAATATCTTGCCAGCGTAAGCGTTAACTGTTTGTTTTATTAGATTAGTGTCTTCTAGATTATGGTTCTCTTGGTCCATTATCCTTATTCTGAGATCGTTCTTCTTGGTTTGTTTTGTTTTAAAGTCTAGCACAGGAAGGACCTTTCAGCTTACCTGTGACACTTCTCTTGTTAATTACCCTGTGGCTTCTCATGAGTGCTGAAAGTCAAATACGTACGCCTTAGAACAAGTTTGTAAATAGTCATCCATCCTACAACTTACCCAGTAATGGAATATATATATATATATATATATGAGAAATATTCAATTACTGGGTGAGTTGTTTATATATATATATATATATATATTGAGAAGTGTTCCTTTACAAGCTTTTCTTGCAGTCTTATGGTACAAGTCACCTCATGGGGCCACCTACTGGTCCATCCGAGCGGATCATCCAAACTCACCTCTCCTATTTACACGGGTCCCACCGGGTTTTGATAGATCCAAATGGAGTGAATTGTTGGATGGAGGGTCAATTTTATTGTTTTATTTAAAGCTGTTAAATGATAAGTCCTTAAAAATGCACATTTTCATGGTTATTTTTGGTAAGTTTAAGGACTTATCAACCCAAGAGAGCCTCATTTTGTGTCATATCATGATTTTATGCATTTTTTTATCCGTTGTAGTACATTCATGCATAATTTGCTCAAAAACCATCATTTCTGCATCATGAAACCTGCCATTTTTAATTTTATTTTTGAAAATATTTTTTCAAACATGTTTTTCTCATGAAATTAATTAATCATCAAGTGCATTCATTCATCATTTAATGAGAGATGGGCCCACAGTCATGCAATTGTAAATTAACAGTAAATTTTTCTTTTCACATGAAATTCATTTTTTTTTTTTGCTTGCAGGAAATGAAAAGGGTCCCACACATGCACATGTGTAGGTCACACATGTGGGGCGTCCAAGAGGGGGGTCCACTTTCTTTGCACAAAATCCCAAGTTCATTTTGAAGATAATTCAAGATAATTAAAGAAAATCCATGAAGGGCCAAATCAAGAAAGAAGATTTCCAAAGAGATAAAAGTGGAAAGAATCTACACATATTGGGCATTCAATTTTCTCTTGATTCCAACTTAGAGTGTGACACCTCATGTATCTCTCATAAATGTCAAGTCAAAGGAAGATTTGCTAAAGAAAGAAGGGGCATTCGGCGACGGGTCCCTGAACATTTCACTTTATTATCCACAAAAAAAAGTCATAGAGCCAAAGATCCCTCCCACACCTTTTCATACATAAAATATTTAATTTACCATTTCTTTCAATCATAACCCATGATTGGTGGGATATCCCATTAATAATGGCCAACTAACATTTAATTGCCCATGATTAATGGAATCCCCAGATTTTCAAATAAATTCTAAAAAACACACAAATAAATTCACCATCATTAACAAAAACAAATTTATGTAGTATGATACCCAAAACCCATAACTAGGGTTTGATAATCATCAGATCAAACTTACAAATGATGGAAACTGAAAACCCAACAGAAACAAAATACAGCCAATTATCAAACATGAAACTAAATGAATTCAGAAGCACTAAAAGATAACAATAGCACTTAAAATCAACAGACCCAAACTGCTAAAGTTGGAAATAAAAGTAAAAAATCAAGCGCCGATGATAAGAAAAAATTACAACTTTAGTTCTCAGACTCACGGATTGTGTTCGATAGAGAAAACCCAACAGAAGATATCAGCTAAAAAGTCAAATATTAGATGCACCTTCAATCACTTGAAGAGAAAGAGCAAAGTCTGAAATAGGGGGGGGGGGGTTGATCGCTTCTTGAAGGAGGTCTTTGAAGAACCCTAACCGCTGCGGTTTCTCCCAAAATCGCAGAGTTCTTTGAACAACCCTAAACGTAGGCTGAAATCGATCCACCTTCTTGTTGGATTTTCAAGACCAAAATCTCTGGGTTGATCGCTTATTGCAGGCAGTGATTGAATAACCCTAACTGCTATGGTGTGTTTCTCCCAAAATCTCCACTTCTTCGAGGAACCCTAACCGTAGTCCAGGAAAATGCAAAAATGATGGAAACGGGCAAGACATGAGTTATATACAGAGGGGTAATTTCATCATTCATTCTTTTCCGTCACGGACATCTGTATTTGCATTGTCATTTAAAATATAGATAGGTTTAGTATAAAATACAAGACTACAGGGGGGTAGTCTGAAATTCATTCAAAGTATAGGTAGGTAATCTGTATTTATCCCAAAAATTAAATAATTTTAAAAAATGTAATAAGCTAAAAAAAGCAATATATAATCAAATAACGCAAATAACTTTAAAAAGATGCAAATAAGCTTCAAAATATCCAAATAAATTTCAAAAGACTCAAATAAATCTCAAAAGATCCAAAGAAATGTTCAAAAAATGCAAATAAATTTAAAATAACGAAAATAAATTTTAAAAAATGCAATAATTTCAAAAAATGCAATAAATTTGAAAATAAATAAATAAATTTAAAAAAATGTAAATAAATTTAAAAAATGCATATAGATTTCAAAAAAAACGTAAATAAATTTTCTAAAAAACTCAGATAAATTTTGAAAAAAACTCAAATAAATTTACCAAAAATACAAAGAATTATGATAAAAAATAGATAAATCTGAACAACACTCAGATAAATTTGACAAAAACTCGGATAAATTTGAATAAAAATCAGATAAATTTACAAAAAACTCAGATAAATTTTGAAAAAAACTCAGATAAATTTACCAAAAATACAAAGAAATATGATAGAAAATAGATAAATTTGAAAAACACTCAGATAAATATGACAGAAAATAGATAAATTTGAACAACACTCAGATAAATTTGAACAAAACTCAAATAAATTTGACAACAAATCAGATAAATTTGATAAAAACTCAAATAAATTTGACAAAAAAGATAAATAGAGCCAAATAGCGATCACCGGGGCACGGAATCCCCCTCTCAATCCCTTCTTGTCACCACCTCTGTCGACAGCAACCCATTCCCATCTTCCATCTCCACTACATAACAGTAAAAAAAAAAAAAGACCAGGGGATTTGTAGCGAGCAGCTTGGCGGACCTGGACCCTCAGCTGCTGGACGTGAGACCGAATGGGGTGGTTGCGGTTAACTCAGTGCTCGAGCTGCATAAGTTGCTGTCGAGGCTGGGGGCAATGGATAGGGTGCTAGGGACGGTGAAGGGGGTTAGGCCGGAGATAGTGATGGTGGTGGAGTAGGAGGCGAACCAGAACGGGCCGGTGTTTGTTGACCGGTTCACGGAGGTGCTGCACTACTACTCGAGCATGTTTGATTCGATGGAGGGGTGTGGGATGACGCCGTCGGGGAGCCAGGACCAGGTGATGTCGGATATGTATCTGGGGAGGCAGATCTTGAACATGGTCGCGTGCGAGGGGGCTGAGATGGTGGAGAGGCACAAGACACTGGCGCAGTAGAGGGCGAGGATGGGTGCAAGTGAATCTGGGCTCAAACGCTTTCAAGCAGGCTAGCATGCTATTGGCTCTTTTCGCTGGTGGGGATGGGTACAGGATCGAGGAGAACAATGGGTGCTTGATGCTCGGCTGGTATACCAGGCCCCCCATCTCCACGGCCGCTTTCGTACTCCTCGAAATCGTATCTCCTTCGGCCAATCAGATCTGATGGGGGGTGGGGGTATTCTGGTGGTGGCGGCTGGGGGTGCTGCGGCTGCTGCAGCCCCTTTACCCCTCCTCCCCATGGATGAAATGATGATCGGACGGCTGAGAGAAGATGGAGAAGGAGGAGAGATCAGAATATACGTTTGGATGATTCTCTCTCAAAGAAAAAAAGAGAGGGTAAGCGGCTTTCAGATCGAAAGGAAATGCCACTTCCTCTTCTTCTTTCCCTCTCTTTCTCGGTCTCTGTAGAGAGTTTCAGACATGTCTTTTTGGCTACTCAAACCAAGGCTCGTTGCAAAAGAAGAGGGATAATATAAAACTTTAAATTTTAAATTTCAAAATTTATGCCTAAAACGGTTGAAAGGGCAATTTAGTCCTAAGAAATGACATCGTGTGGACGCAGGGACCTATAGTTGCAAATAGTCTAGCTGTGTGGACCAGAGGCCTTAATAAGTCTTTGCCTGGACTGGAGGCTGGATACAATCCATTCTAGGGACCTTTCGCTAATTTGCTCAAGAAAGAAATATGACAAGTGCATGAAGATAGAATGGAGAAAAGAAATGAGAAGACTTACTAAGTGAGGAAGATTCTTGCAACAAAGTAGGGACTAGGGAGAAAGAATAGGGCAGCCTATACCCTATTTAAAGAGGCCCTTGGACGTCCACTCCCTTTCATGAAAGAAAAAGCCCCCTCACTAGTGATATTCCTCCACCATTCTACCCATCTCCTTTCTCTACCATAGCTCATCTCTATTCAAGACGGCTTGTCCCAACTTGATGCTTCAACTAGAGAGGTTCCTTTCAACCTAGTATATAATTATTTTTGGAATTTTAATTCTCCATCTTTTATGTAAAAACATTGCATATTAGTAAAAGTGTGATTTTTTTATTCTTTTTTTCTTATGTGATTAATGCTTGAATTGTGTTTCCTTTGTTGTTGTTCTTGGATTGACAACCCAAGATCCTAAGGGCATGAAATAAGTAATTATGAACCCGGTTTGAGAATAAAAAAAGGGCACACTTATCACACATTTATTTTTATTGTAATTCCCACACATTTACATTTATTGAAAAATCCACACATTTAATTTCTTGTTAATGCCACACATTTAATTTTATGCAATCCCACATTTATTTTTTTTTGCATTACACATTTAAATTCATGCACTTTTTGTTTTTCTTCTTATGCTTCTTATTTGTTTATGTGAATTTTTATGCATAGTTTATGGTTGGAACTAGTTAGCATTGCATGCATTTTCATATTGGTGGAGTTTAGATTTGTTTAAGTTGCTGGAATTGGAGTTTTAAATTGAATAAGCAAGAAAAGTCATAGATTTGAGTCAATAATTTCGGCCAAATATTTTTTGAAAATTCGGATCCCAACATAAAGTGCTCAATTCAACACATTGTTGCAGGAATTTCAAGACAGATTTTGTGTGAAAAGTTTGTAATTAAAAATCTGATCAAAACACATTATTTTTCGATGAAACTTGGAAAAATTAAAGTTTGATCAGTGTACTTTCAAACCCCATAATTTCAAGTAAAAATAAATTTAGAAAGATGGTGAACCCGTGGGTCAAACATGGCTAGTTGGACCCACTTGTGTGCAGAATTTCTGCACAAATTTTTTTTTAGGTCATATTCATAAACTCATATCTCATTCGTTTTAAATCGTTTCCCACTTCCGTTTTTTATATTTGATTCATGAATCATTATAGTTTAAATTCCAGCCATTAAACTCAGTTTTAAATTGCATTAGATTAGGAGAAATCATGCATCAAAACAGCCCAGCATACTTGTTTTTTCAGACTTAGATTTTTTTTTTTTGTCATAGCATATCACGCATTGCATTACTAACTTTACTAACTTTCTAACTTTAGTATAATTTCTAAGTTTGTTTAGTTTTATTAATTTTCTATTTTTGGAAGTTCTAACTTGTGTATTATTTTGCAGAAATTTTATTTTTTAGTTTAGGATTCTTAGATTTAGGAAGTTTACTTTTCAATGGATTGTAATTAATTTAATTTTTGGAAAGTAAGAATGATGGTTGTAATTTTTTTATTTTTAGGCTAGATTTAGATTTTTAATTTAGGGCAGGTATAAGTTGAGAATGAACCTTTGTTTACATTGCTCCCTGTGGATCGACATGGTCTCACCATTTTTATTACTACAATCGCACCCTACACTCATGGGGTCCGAACATTAAACTTGTGGACCACGAATGAATGGGTTAGAGGTATTAGACTGACTTCAAATTTGATATCTAGGTTGGCCCCACTTGGATCATTCAATCCCCCCTTTTTCCATGATTTCTGGGGTCTTTAGTGGGCTCCATTAGGTGGCTTGCACCATAAGACTGCACTTCTCTCTCTCTCTCTATATATATATATTATATATATATTGTTGAGAAAAACCCTCCAAAGTTTGGTTTTTGTCTGGCACTTTTCTCCTACATACACCTGAAAGATTTTCGCACCATACAATAGATTCGAATTATTGCAGAAAACGTCCTTTTTTTTAATGAAATTTTGCTTAACAAATGTACCCAATGGTTTTTGAATAAATGATGTGGCCTTTTACGGTTCTACTGTTTGCTTTTTTTTTTTTTTATCTGGACAGTGTGATAATCTGACAAATAAGTGGCACATATACATGACGAAGGATGGAAGCATAACGATGGCTGGGTTATCTCTTGCCAAATGCGAATACCTTGCAGATGCCATCATTGATTCTTGCCATAATGTGAGTTAGAATCCTCAGAATCTGGAGCTGCAGTTCTTTCTTGGTGGGCTATGATGAAACATTTTGATGTTTTTCCAGTTTTTTAAATCTCTATTGTCAAGTTCTTGGTCAGTCTCTCACATTAAAAATGTCAATATTTAGTGGAAAGTATTTAATAGAGTGGTGCTATTGGCACCACGAATTTTTCTCTCCTCACCGCACTACAAGACAAATTTTTTTTTTCCTAAACTACCCTTCCTCCCTCCTCCCTCCTCCCTCTCTTCCCTTCCTCCTCCTCCCTCCTCCTCCCTCCTTCCTCCCTCTCCCAGCCTCCACCCTCATCCCCCTCCCCTCCCCTTCACCCTCCCAGTCGCCAGCGGGGAGGGAGATCGGCCGGCAGCCGGCGGCGGAAGCCCCCAGCCGGCTGGCCTCCCTCCCCCTCTCTCCCTCTCCCTCTTTCTTCCTCTCTCCCTCTTCTTTCCCTCTTCTCCCTCTCTCCCTCCCTCTCCTTCCCTCCCCTACTTTCTTCTCCCTCCCCCTCCCCTCCCCCTCCCCCTCCCAGTCGCCGGCCGGGGGGGGAGATCGGGCTGCAGCAGGCCGAGGCCAGCCGTCCGGGACTCCCTCCCCGCCGGCGACTGGGGGAGGGGAGGGGGAGGGAGAAGAAGAGTAGGGGAGGAAAGGAGAGGGAGGGAGAGAGGGAGAAGAGGGAAAGAAGAGGGAGAGAGGGAAAGAAGAGGGAGAGAGGAAGAAAGAGGGAGAGGGGGAGGGAGGCCAGCCGGCTTGCCGGCCGGGGCTCCCTCCCCGCCGGCGACGGGGGGGGGGGGGGGGATGAGGGAGGGTGGAGGCTGGGAGAGGAAGGGTGGAGGCTGGGAGAGGAAGGGTGGAGGCTGGGAGAGGAAGGGAGGGTTGAGGGAGGAGGAGGAGGAGGAGGGAGAAAGGGGGAGGGGTAGTTTAGG
The DNA here is from genome assembly GCA_012931725.1 of Litsea cubeba. NCBI lineage: Eukaryota > Viridiplantae > Streptophyta > Magnoliopsida > Laurales > Lauraceae > Litsea > Litsea cubeba. The sequence goes on along the minus strand of CM022949.1, from coordinate 86,783,823 downwards.
AAAAGGTTTTTTTTTTCGCGGTGGGAAGAGTAGAAAGTGTGGTGCCAATAGAGCTCCCCTTAATATTGTTATGCAGAGATAAACTTGTCCAAACATCTCAAGTTTGAAATTTCAATACCCTGCAAGGTGTGCTTTTCACAAATTTCGTTCGTATGCGACAACTCAAACTTGCAACTAGTAGTAGTGAGGCCAAGCCTCAATAAATCTGGGCTTTCCTTTTATTGCGTAATTCTCATCTGGGAGATAGTCTCTAGATTCACCAACCAAAAGCAATGATAAAGAAGAAAAGAAGAGAGCTATGTGATGGAATCGTTCATTAGAGTTTCTAGAAGAGAGAAAAAATTTGAGATAAAGACCAAATTTTGTTGATTTCATCCAACTTATAATGCCACATAAGTCTTGTATAGTTTGCAGGATGGAAACCAGTATGGTAGCTTGTAATCTATTGATCACTTTCATATTCTCCTAGATAGATCAGTCTTAGGGACCATGTATAACCATGATCTTCTAACACTCCCCCTCAAGTTGGAGCCTAGATGTCACAGAGGCCCAGCTTGTCTAATGTATGCTTAAGAGTTAGGTGTAACATCCCGTCCCTTAACCTACCAGTAATTATAATTAATTGCTTGATTAGTTAGTAAGTGTGTTAAGAGTCTTAGCGAGTCGGGTTTGATGTATGGATCACGCGTGCGAAGTCTCGCACGAGTCCGAGCTCGTTTGGGTATAGTAGGGGGGTGGTTTGCAATTTGGGAAGTTTCAGGGGTTTTTATGTCATTATGAGTTTTTGTGAGTTTGGGTGCATCGGGAAGGTCTCAACATTTCATAAACTTTAGTCTTCAGTCGCGTTTCAATTCGACGCGTCAAAGAGGCCCGAAACTCATCTTTAGTAAAGCCAAGGATTAGATTGTAATTAACCATTAACCTAACCTAAATATAAGTCACTCATCTCCTATCTCACAACACTCTCATTTCACTATTCCTATTCCAGAGACTCAGCCCCCTTCATCGTTTCTTCATTTCCTCTTCACTGCCGCCGGCCACCGGAGCTCCGACGTCGCCGGTGAAAGTTCCGATCTTCTTCCCCAAGCTTCCTAGATCACTAATATCTAGTTTTCTAAGCTATTCTCTCTCAACCCATTCCAAGGTAAGCTCCCCAAGCTTGTAGATCTAGTGAATCCTTTTCCTTTTAGTTAGAAATGAACTTAGGAGATTCACCCCAACCCATTGCATTCATATTTGTAGAGAGATTTGGGTGTGAGAACCTTTTTACACAAATTTGAGCTCTAAGATGATTTTCTCCATTTTCTCTTGGATTTCTTAGCTCTTCATCAAAGGTAAGTAGATATTAATAATTATGTTGGATATGTTTGTTTTCCTTGATTTGTTTGGAAAGATCATGGTTTAGATGTTAAATGCTCAGTTTGATACTTAGAGATTGAAAACATGATAACTTGTTTAGATGTTTAATGGAATGGATTTTTAATTTGTATGGACTTGATGAGAGGGGGTATGGATGTTTGTGGAGAGGGCCAGGCCCTGTTTTTCCTTGTTTACTGGTGTGAATTAAGGAATGGAATGAAACCCCTCAGTTCTGAACTGGTTTCAGAATTCGGTTCAGAATTCTGAAGCAGTTCGGTTAGCCGAACCTTGGTATCGGCTAGCCGAACTGTCGTTCGGTGACCTCTCGGTTACCTGTCGGTCACAATTCCAGTGGGCTACAATTTGACTGAAAATGGAATTGTGCTGTCGGTTACCTTGTCGGTCAGTTCTCAGCTGACCGAACTGCACTCGGTCACCTGTCGGTTCCAAACCCAGAGAGCTCGATTTCTGGGCAATTTGTGCGGTCGGTTACCTTGTCGGTCAGCCTTCAGCTGACCGAACTTGTCGGCTTACCGAACCTGGTATTTACCTTGGCCGAATTTCCTCCTTTTTGAAAGGAATTACCCCTTAGTCTATGGACTCAGGTGGAATCTTGATTACCCTTTTTGGACTCATTTGACTATATATGGGGAGAGCTTGAGCCGACGATTCCTCGTAGTTATTCCGGTTGCATCGGGTTTCATCCAAATTCAATCTCGAACGGTACGGGACAACGGGATATCCTCCTTTATATCTATGCACGAAGTCTGTTTGTTCGGGTATCGCGAACCCTAATTCCTTTCGTTGACTGAGTAGGTTGTACGATGCTTCGGGAATAATGATTGACTTAGGGTTGGATTGTCTATCGCTTATGATCCTGAATTGTACCGTCTGGTACTGTCTACATGTAATGTACATGTTCATTAGCTCTGTATACTTTATTTTGTTCGGGATTGCATTGAGAACTTAGATGATGGACTTAGGATCCCTTTTGATGTTCCGTTTATTATGAGGTTTTTTTGAGGTGTTGAGGCTAGGTGGCTTTGATTGTAAAGGCTTAAAAGGACTACTAATGGTATTGATGTTCTAAAGTTAGTTGTTTGTTTGATTTTGATTTGATGAAAGGTAGTAGTTCCTCTATTGTTATGATGAATCTTGTTCGCGCAAAAAATTGTAGCCCCCTCACTGATTTGTCTGTTTAGGATTCTTTGTGTTGGACACCACTCAGCTGACAACGTTCACACAGCTGGGACGCCACTTGTGTGAGGACTCTGTAGTTTTAGCTCAAGGCAAGACGGTGAGCCAGAGCCCTCGGGGCCCGAGCCACATGAGCCAAGAGATATCTGTTATCTATATCTATTATCTGGTATTTGAACATGGGTTATCAGTGCCCAATTCACATATTATTAGTATATGTGGTTGCCTACTTTGATAGTCTGTTTATGATTCGAATGTGATGCATTCTTACGTTCAGAATGCAATACATTTCCTATGATTATGTCTACTTGTTCATTCTTATTCGTACTGCATATCTGTGGATTCTTATATATATTGCTTGCCAACCGTCGTATTGATGATGCTACTCTTGGTGCATAGGTACCGAGCTTATCACTTACGAGGAGGAAACGACGGAGGAAGTTCAGGCAGATCAGCCTTATGACTCCGTAGAGTATTGTACGGACGACATTGTCTAGCCGTATCGACACCGTACGAGAGAGCCTTCATATCATTCTTGTTTAGTTTCATTTTTTGGTTATTTTATCATTTTGATTAGGCCTAGGTTTTTGATGTGGCCTAATGTTGTAATTATTATTTTGTTAACAGTCTCAACATTGAACTTTAATTATGATTTTCAGTATCTTCCTCCAAACTATACATCTTTAGATACCAATTGCTATTATGAAGCTTCCGCTATTTGTTATTTACATTTGAGGAAATGTCTACACCTCACGGCGGTCTTCGATCCATTTGGGACACGATTGGGGCTAACCTACATTTGATTAATGTAGGAAAAGTTTTAAATTAGCCCTAATCTCACGCATAGCCCCGGCTTCACCGCTGGGGGTGTGACATGTTGGTATTCATTTGAGGTTTGAGACCCGACATTAAGATGGAAGTGACATTGGTTGCTCTACCTACTTATGAGGAGAATCTTAAGCGTGCCTACTGGGCTGAAGAGTCCATCCGGCAGAAGATTTTGTATGCCCAGCAGCTTCAACAGGTGCAGACTCAGGCTAAGAGTCACGGCTCAGGGAAGTTTCAACAGCGTCCACAACAATCATATCAGCAGCAACAACGCCCACAACAGTAGTACCAGCAGTAGGGCAAAAGGCCTAAGTTTGATCAAGCTAGGAAGGTTCATTGTGAGCATTGTAACACGGATACCCATTCTACTACGAATTGCCGAAAGATAACAGGAGCTTGTTTTGGGTGTGGTCTTGTGGGCCACCAAAGGAAAGATTGTCCTCAGATGCAAGGACAAGTGTGAGGACCACAGCTCCTCGACCACCAGTGCTAGCACAACCTTTGAGGCAAGCTCTTCAACAGCAACCTAGACTACCACAGTAGCAGCAGCAGCTTCGACTTCCGGCACCGCCACAAAATAAGGGACAACAAAGGCCTCAAGGACAGCAGTATAGGCAGCAAGGACAGCAAAGGCCTCAGGGACAACAAATGCCTCAGCGGCGTGGTCATCTTTATGCCTTGGATCAGCAGGAAGGCGAGGAAATTGGAGGAGTAGTGGAAGGTACACTATCTATTTCAGATGTACCTGCTAGTGTCTTATTTGATTCTGGTTCCACACACTCCTTTGTATCACCTATATTTGCTGCATGCTTGGTGGGAGACATAGCTCCATTACATTATATTTTGCTTGTTAGTACTCCTTTAGGGAAAACAGTTTAGTGTGAATCCTATTTTCTAGCATGCAAAGTACAGGTAGAGAACTTCGTTCTATCTGCAGATTTGATCATCTTAGGGATGAAAGACTTTGATGTCATACTCGGAATGGATTGGCTATCCACCTATAGGGCAGTAGTAGATTGCTTCAACAAGACAGTCAGATTGCAAGTGTTAGCAGACATTGTAGAGATTGTTGGAGAAAGGAAACCCATGTCCACTACAGTCATCTCAGCCTTGAGGGCAGATCGATTGATTAGAAGTGGATGTGAAGGTTATGTGGCATTTATCACGGAGGATAAATTGTTCGAAGCGGTGGAGATATTCTAGTTGTTTGTGAGTTCCCGGATGTCTTTCCGGAGGAGATACTTGGATTACCACCGATTCGAGAGATTGATTTCACGATTGAGCTAGTGCCAGGAACGGCACCGATATCAAAAGCACCTTATCGTATGGCTCCAGCGGAATTAAGAGAGTTGAAAGTCCAGTTACAGGATCTCTTGGACAGAGGATTCATGAGACCAAGTGTATCACCATGGGGTGCACCGATCTTATTCGTGAAGAAGAAGGATGGATCGATGCGTATGTGTATAGACTACAGGCAGCTGAATCAGGTTACGATCAAGAACAAGTATCCACTACCCAGGATAGATGAGTTGTTTGATCAGTTGTAGGGAGCACAACATTTCTCCAAGATAGATTTGAGATCAGGCTACCATCGATACGAGTAAGAGATCAGGATGTGCAGAAAACAACCTTCAGGATCAGATATGGACATTATGAGTTCTTGGTCATGCCATTTGGGCTGACCAATGCACCCGGAGTATTGATGGCTTTGATGAGCAGGGTTTTCGCATCATGCTTAGACCAGTTCACAGTCGTATTCTTAGACGATGTTCTAGTCTATTCGAGGTCCAGAGATGAACATGCAGAACATTTGAGGAGTACATTGCAGATTCTGAGAGAGAATCAGGTCTATGCTAAGCTGAGTAAGTGTGATTTTTGGCTTGAGCAAGTATCCTTTCTTGGACATATCATCTCTAAGGAAGGCTTAGCAGTAGATCCAGCGAAGATTGAAGCAGTAGTCAGTTGGCAGAGTCCGAAGTCAGTGTAAGATATTAGGAGTTTTCTCAGTTTAGCAGGATACTACAGAAGATTTGTGAAAGGATTCTCCAGTATAGCAGCCCCATTGACTAAGTTGACAAGGAAAAATGTTCCTTTTGTGTGGACAGAGCAGTGTGAAGAGAATTCTCAGGAGTTGAAGACCAGATTGACCACAGCTCCTATTCTTAACGTACCTACTGAGAATGGAGGGTTTGTGATATTTACAGATGCTTCAGGCATAGGATTGGGATGCGTACTCATGCAAAAAGGAAAAGTAGTAGCTTACGGGTCCAGACAGTTGAAAGAGCATGAGAAAAGATATGCTACTCATGAGTTGGAACTTGCAGCAGTAGTTATGGCGTTGAAGTTATGGAGACATTACTTATATGGAGAGAAATTCGAGGTTCACTCGGGTCACAGGAGTCTCCAGTACTTATTCGGACAGAAGGATCTGAATATGAGGCAGACTAGATGGATGGAGTACATCAAAGACCACGATTTTCTGATAAAGTATCATCCCGGAAAAGTAAATGTGGTTGTAGATGCATTGAGCAGAAAGACAGCAATACCGGATGCTTACAGACAGAGTGGTCTTTGACATAGTTATTCAGAGAATTGGCCATAGAATTCCAGCCTCAAAGTGAGAGAATCATGGTTGCCAACATGCATACTTGGGAACTAGAGATTCTTAACAGGATCAAGAACAGTCAGAGAGAGGATCCAGAGTTAGTCATACTGATTGACAGCATAGCAGACAGGCCAGAGTTCAGACTCATAGATGAAGTGTTGTATTGCCAGGACAGATTGTGTGTACCGGGTGTTCATGATTTGAGGAACGCGATTCTGGTTGAGGCACATCATTCTCATTATGCTATTCACCCCGGGACCACCAAAATGTACCAGAACTTGAGAAGTTTTTATTGGTGGAACAGCATGAAGAAGGACATTGCATGATTTGTCTCGAGATGTCTAGTGTGTCAACAAGTGAAGGTTGAGCATCAGAAACCTCCAGGGTTACTTCAACCCTTGAAGACACCGGAATGGAAGTGAGAACACATCACCATGGATTTCGTGGCAGGACTACCACCCACGAGGGGCAATGATAGCATATGGGTGATTGTTGACAGACTCACCAAGTCAGCACACTTCATTCCAATGAGGATGAAAGGATCAATGGATGTTTTGGCATACAAGTACATCGAGAGCATCGTTAGATTACATGGAATTCCAGATTCCATTGTTTCAGACAGAGACATGAGGTTCGTGGGCAGATTTTGGGTTAGTTTGCAAGCAGCTTTGGGCACTACTTTGAGTTTCAGCACCGCGTATCTCCCTCAGACAGATGGTCAGATAGAGAGGACCAATCAGACTATGGAGGATATGTTGCGGGCATGTGTTCTCGATTTTGGGAAAGACTGGGAGAAGAGTCTTCCTTTGTGCGAGTTTGCCTACAATAACACCTTTCACTCCAATATCGGGATGGCACCGTTCGAGGCACTGTACGGACGAAAGTGTAAGACCCCGATTTGTTGGGAAGAAATTGGTGTTCGGAGTTTTCATGGACCTTCGATCATCAGTGATACCAGAGAAAAGGTGAAACAGATCATCGATAGATTGAGGATTGCAAGAGACCGGCAGAAGAGCTACGCAGACCCAAAGAGGAGGGACTTGGCATTTCAGGTCGGAGACAAAGTGTTTCTCAAAGTCTCATCGACTAGAGGAACTATGAGATTTGGTCATAAAGGGAAATTGGCTCGAAGATACATAGGACCGTTTGAGATTGATAGACGCGTTGGTGAAGTGGCGTACCGATTGATACTACCAGCAGAGTTAGCAGGAGTTCACAAGGTTTTTCATATCTCCATGCTGAGGAAGTACATTCCAGACCCTTCACATGTGCTACATCACGAACCTTTGGATGTTTAGCCAGATGTTACATTTGTGGAGAGACCGAAGAAGATCATTGACAGGAAGGAACAGGTTCTCAGGACCAGAACTATTCATTGGGTCAAGGTTCAGTGGGAACATCACAGTCCGAAAGAAGCTACATGGGAACTTAGGGAGCAGGTTCAGGAGAAGTACCCGCAGTTATTGCTAGAGGACCAGTTATTACCAGAAGTTCAAGCATTGCCAGAGGTGTGTTAGAGATTTGGAGGACCAAATAACCTAAGTGAGGGAGGATGTAACTTCCCGTCCCTTAACCTACCAGTAATTATAATTAATTGCTCGATTAGTTGGTAAGTGTGTTTAGAGTCTTAGCGAGTCGGGTTTGACGTATGGATCACGCGTGCGAAGTCTTGCACGAGTCCGAGCTCGTTTGGGTATAGTAGGGGGTGGTTTGCAATTTGGGAAGTTTCAGGGGTTTTTATGTCATTATGAGTTTTTGTGAGTTTGAGTGCATCAGGTAGGTCTCAACATTTCATAAACTTTAGTCTTCAGTCGCGTTTCAATTCGTCGCGTCGAAGAGGCCCGAAACTCATCTTTAGTAAAGCCAAGGATTAGATTGTAATTAACCATTGACCTAACCTAAATATAAGTCACTCATCTCCTATCTCACAACACTCTCATTTCACTATTCCTATTCTAGAGACTCAGCCCCCTTCATCGTTTCTTCATTTCCTCTTCACTGGAGCCGGCCACCGGAGCTCCGACCTCGCCGGTGAAAGTTCCGATCTTCTTCCCCAAGCTTCCTAGATCACTAATATCTAGTTTTCTAAGCTATTCTATCTCAACCCATTCCAAGGTAAGCTCCCCAAGCTTGTAGATCTAGTGAATCCTTTTCCTTTTAGTTAGAGATGAACTAAGTAGATTCACCCCAACCCATTGCATTCATTTTTGTAGAGAGATTTGGGTGTGAGAACCTTTTTACACAAATTTGAGCTCTAAGATGATTTTCTCCATTTTCTCTTGGATTTCTTAGCTCTTCATCAAAGGCAAGTAGATATTTATAATTATGTTGAATATGTTTGTTTTCCTTGATTTGTATGGAAAGATCATGGTTTAGATGTTAAATGCTCAGTTTGATACTTAGAGATTGAAAACATGATAACTTGTTTAGATGTTTAATGGAATGGATTTTTAATTTGTATGGACTTGATGAGAGGGGGTATGGATGTTTGTGGAGAGGGCCAGGCCCTGTTTTTCCTTGTTTACAGGTGTGAATGAAGGAAGGGAATGAAACCCCTCAGTTCTGATCTGGTTTCAGAATTCGGTCCAGAATTCTGAAGCAGTTCGGTTAGCCGAACCTTGGTGTCGGCTAGCCGAACTGTCGTTCGGTGACCACTCGGTTACCTGTCGGTCACAATTCCAGTGGGCTACAATTTGACAGAAAATGGAATTGTGCTGTCGGTTACCTTGTCGGTCAGCTCTCGGCTGACCGAACTGCACTCGGTCACCTGTCGGTTCCAAACCCAGAGAGCTCGATTTCTGGGCAATTTGTGCAGTCGGTTACCTTGTCGGTCAGCCTTCAGCTGACCGAACTTGTCGGCTAACCGAACCTGGTATTTACCTTGGCCGAATTTCCTCCTTTTTGAAAGGAATTACCCCTTAGTCTATGGACTCAGGTGGAATCTTGATTACCCTTTTTGGACTCATTTGACTATATATGGGGAGAGCTTGAGCCGACGATTGCTCGTAGTTATTCCGGTTGCATCGGGTTTCATCCAAATTCAATCTCGAACGGTACGGGACAACGGGATATCCTCCTTTATATCTATGCACGAAGTCTGTTTGTTCGGGTATCGCGAACCCTAATTCCTTTCGTTGACTAAATAGGTTGTACGATGCTTCGGGAATAATGATTGACTTAGGGTTGGATTGTCTATCGCTTATGATCCTGAATTGTACCGTCTGGTACTGTCTACATGTAATGTACATGTTCATTAGCTCTGTATACTTTATTTTGTTCGGGATTGCATTGAGAACTTAGATGATGGACTTAGGATCCCTTTTGATGTTCCGTTTATTATGAGGTTTTTTTGAGGTGTTGAGGCTAGGTGGCTTTGATTGTAAAGGCTTAAAAGGACTACTAATGGTATTGATGTTCTAAAGTTAGTTGTTTGTTTGATTTTGATTTGATGAAAGGTAGTAGTTCCTCTATTGTTATGATGAATCTTGTTCGCGCAAAAAATTGTAGCCCCCTCACTGATTTGTCTGTTTAGGATTCTTTGTGTCGGACACCACTCAGCTGACAACGTTCACACAGCTGGGACGCCACCTGTGTGAGGACTCTGTAGTTTTAGCTCAAGGCAAGACGGTGAGCCAGAGCCCTCGGGGCCCGAGCCACATGAGCCAAGAGATATCTGTTATCTATATCTATTATCTGGTATTTGAACATGGGTTATCAGTGCCCAATTCACATATTATTAGTATATGTGGGTTATCGTGCCCAATTCACATTTTCTGTATTTAGAAACCAGTCCTTGTTTTGCTAGAATTACTAGAAGTCCAACCCATGAGTATGATGTTGAGTTATCGTAATCTGCCTACATAAGGAAAGAGCATAAACAATGAACATAAATATAATTAAATTCATATTTGTTTACAGTCCCTCAAGCTGGTCATGTATGGATATCAGTGAGGCGCAAATAGCCAAATGTATGATGAAATTGACCTTGACATATTGCTTTGGTTAAGTAATTGGTGAGTTGATCTTCAGATTATATGACGCACTCTTTATCGAACAACATGAACATGAAACTCAAACCTTCATGAGCTTTGTTTGCTCTTGATAGAAAGAATTAAATAAGATGTGTGATGGCATTATTACAATGAAGTTTGTCACGACCCCGAACCCGATTAGAGAATAAACCGGATCCGGGGTGTGAATTTTAGGGCTAATTAAAGAAAATTGCCCTTAATGCCCAAGGATCGAAGACCGCTGTGAGGATTGTATAGTTGAGCCTCATTAACAAATAATCAACGGGACTTGTCCGGTAAACACAACATTGAATCTATAGGAATATCAAACCAAGTATGGATTTCATTCCATTATATATATTCAAGTTTCAAAAGATAAAACATATGAAGTTTATAAACATCAGGCCTATCCCAAAAACCTAGGTCCTGCTATATAAGATATACAGTACTAAGATAGACAAGTCCAAAAGATCTAAACCAAAAGATGAAAAGAGGTGGCACGACAATAGATATTCCCATGTAATGCGCACTAGTGCCGGGAGTGATGACGCTATGCTACGTCATCGGCATCCGGGTCGGCGTAATAGTAGTAGGTGTCCTCTGCACACCATGGAATAAAGGATCAACAATATGTTGGCAAGAAGATAAGCAATATACATTATTCATAACATGTTTCAAAAGAGAATAAAGACAAGTACATGATTAAAAGATAGCAAGGTACAAGCTAGGCATAAAGCATGAGTATTTAAAGGAATCAAGTGAGAAGATAAATCCTAGCAAGATTACAATAATAACCAGTCATGAAATGCAATGTCAAGCAAGAGGAGACTCCAAGGATGTCCTAGCCATCTCACAGGGGTATAAGTGACGTCCGAGCCGACTACGAATACCCAAAGTCCGGCTCTAGGGGGATCCTAGCTCCTGGTCCTAGGAATAGCAGCACGGTCTTAGCCCACTCCCAGCTATTCGCACCATGGACGTCGTCCAAAGCCGACTGCCCACCCTAGTATCCGGTATCCGGCCCACTTTATAATCATCAGTCTGCAGCTGGTCATGAATGCAAGATGATGATGATGGTTTGTACACGACACATGTTTCAAGACAAATACACGTGGATATATTTCAAAGTATAAGATAACAAGCCGATGACTACTCCAAGTCAAGCCAAGACACAAGTCAAGTTCCAAATTCCATGAGTGGTCCTCTTTTCAAGTCTATCCACACGTGTTCATCAATACAAGACAATGTACCTAAGGATACACTCTAAGTCCAATCACATCCTAATTCTACAAGTTAAGTTACAAGTTATACGAGTATACATGATTAGAGTGTACAAGGTACGACAAGCTACGGATACATGATTCAAGAGTCAAGAGTGAAGAACAAAACAATCCTATGTCAAGAGTTGTCCATCGTGTACCGAACGTATCCCCAACGGAGTACGTATGGAGAATGAGTCAATGGTGTTCTAATTTGGCGGGCCCATAGTGTACGGAAGTTGTTGGGCACCAATTAACTCAAATCCACACGCATTCAGCAAGTTTGTCGATATACGGAAAATCCCGGACAACTGATGAAGCAAACCAAGCCAACATGCTCCGTTTTCATTTCCCCCAATTGGTCATGCAAGGGTAGGGTCAATAGGTTCCAACCTAGGGTCCAAACTAGGTTTACAATCCCTTTCCAAAAGAGATAAGGGCTTGGTTCATTGGTCCAATACCTTTTTCTTTTCCCAATCTATGATGATTAATATTAGTATACCATTGGATTCTACGTCTCGAGGGCTTTCCAACGATATGTAGAACTCCAAATTCCGACGAACATGTCAAAAGTTATGGCTTCCGGAAATGGTCATCCTGAGCCCAAAGCAGTTCGCTCGAGCGAACAAAAGTTGGCTCGAGCAAACTGCTCACAGAACCTCCTTGGCTCGAGCGAACTAAGGTCTGCTCGAGCCAAACTTCCCAGAGGCTCCTTGGCTCGAGCGAACTGAAGGTTGGCTCGAGCCAAGTGTCCAAAATTGTAGAAAATGACTCAATTTTGAGTCCAAACCTTGGGGAATCAAATCCCCTCTCCTCTAAGACCATCCCTGCAAGAAAAAGAGCCTCTTGCTCTCTCTCTACATCCATTCTAGTCCTCCCATCAACAAACTCAATCATTCAATTAAGGTCCAATCCCATTAAATACCTAATCTAGCATGTGAAATCCAAATAAACATAGACAAGCTTGGCATTATGGGTTGCTAAACAATTGCATTGTCGAGAGAGAAGATAAATATACATGCATGAGCAATAGATAAAGCCAATCTACTCGCCTTTACCAAAGAGAGTGAAAGAGATGAAAACTGGAGAGAGAAATGGAGGAGGAGAGCTCTCCACTCACACCCTAGCCAAACCACTTCCAAAAACCCTTCTCCTACACCCAAAGAGCACAATGGAAGAGAAAGAAAGGAGATCTATCAACATGCAAGATCTCCACAACAATGAGGAAGGAAATTAGGGAAGAAAGGTTTGAGGAAAACTCACCAAATTTAGGTCAAGATGTAGAGGAAGAAGAGAGGAAGAAGATGATGAGCTTGGTTGGCCTTGAATCCCTTCTCCAATGGCACATGCAAGAAGGAGAAATTAAGAGGGAGGGAGAGAAGAAAAACCCTAGTAGTTGAAAATGAAGGAAGTAAATGAATGGATAAGCTGGGATGGGTTTTAGGGTGCGGGATGGAGGAGGAAATGACTCAAATGCCCTCTTTGAGTGGATTAAGAGAAATGTGAATATTTGAGGGACTTCGGGGAGTCGAATAATGACGAGTCAAGAACGAAAAGTGACAAGCGCGACGAGATCTTTCCAACGGACCCAAATTCGGTGAAAATGGAATTTTTTAGAAAAATGACTAATTTTCCTATTAATCACAACATATCCCCTTATTAAGACTAATCACACTCGGAATCAAACTAAACTTCGCAAACCACTTTCTAATGATAAAAGAAACTCGCTTAGCCATTAAGCCCACCTAATTAGGTAGAATCATAATTAATTAGGCTAATCATCAATATTAAGAAATTAATCACCCTATTAAGGTCGGGGACCTTACATCCATTCCCTCTAAAAAGAACATTTGGTCCTCCAAATGCCTAAAATACCTCCTCAGGAAGAAGTTGAGGATAGGCTTTCCTGATCTGGTCCCTAAGTTCCCACGTGGCCTCCTCTGGACGGTGGTGCTCCCATTGAACTTTGACTCATGGAATGGTCTTCGTCCGCAGAACTATCTCCTTAGTGTCTATAATTCGCGCTGGCTGTTCCACATAAGATACGTCGGACTGAATCTGCAGTGGCACGTGTGGTAATACATGGGTGGGATCTGTAATGTACTTGCACAACATCGACATGTGGAACACATTGTGCACACCTGACAACTCTGGCGGCAAGGCAAGACGATACGCAACGTCGCCAATCCGGGTACGAATCTCAAACGGCCCCACATATCTCTTGTAAAGCTTCCATTTCTGGCCGAATCTGACAACACCACGCATCGAAGAAACCTTGAGGAACACCTTATCACCAACCTGAAACTCTAATGGCCTCCATCTTTTATCTGCATAGCTCTTCTGACGGTCACGAGATTCTTTCAAATGCATCTGCACAACCTTAACTTTCTCGCTGGAATCACCAACCACAGATGGTCCATGGAAACTTCGTACTCCTACCTCTTCCCAACACACTGGAGTCCTACTTCTGCATCCATACAAAGCCTCGAATGGTGCCATGCCAATGCTTGAATGATAACTGTTGTTGTAGGAGAACTCACAGAGGGGCAAACTCTCATCCCAATCTTTCTTAAAATCCAACACACATGCCCGAGAGACAAACTTGGTGTCTTGATCGGATACTATAGATTTAGGCACTCCACGCAACCTGACAATCTCATCATTGTACAACTTGGCCATCTTATTCATAAACTGACCGGTCTTGAATGGTATGAAATGGGCTGACTTGGTCAATCGGTCAACGATCACCCATATAGCATCATTCCTTTTCCTGGTATTTGGCAATCCTGACACAAAATCCATAGTGATGTGCTCCCATTTCCACTGGGGAATATCTAACTGATGAAGTAAACCAGGAGGTTTCTTGTGTTCAGTCTTGATCACCTGACACGTGTAACACTTGGAGACGAACTCTGCAATCTCTTTCTTCATACTCATCCACCAATAATGATTCTTCAAATTCTGATACATCTTAGTGCTGCCCGGATGAATAGAATATCTCGTATGGTGTGCATCTATCATCAGCTCTGTCTTTATGTCCTGTACATCTGGCACACACAACTGGTGTTTGTAATATAACACCCCTCAATCTGTCTGGACTCAGGCCTGTCATTTATGTGCTCAATGATGCGTTGAAACCCTGGGTCATCCTTCTGACATTCTTTGATTCTGTCCTTTATCTTTGGTTCCCATGCTGCCATGCTAGCAAACATCACCTTCTCGCTGATAGGACAAACTTCAACGTCTAAGTTTGTAACGCCCCACCCTACACGCATGCATGATATTGTCCGTTTTGGCCCACTAGCCTCACGGTTTTGTTTCTGATGGGCCTCAACCCATCAAAAGGCCTCACGCAAGGTAAGGGAGTAAGCTCTACATATAATCCTAATCACTTTCTTCTCTATAGCCGATGTGGGACTCCGGGGCATCACATTCCACCCCCTTAGGGCTGCACGTCCCTGTGCAGTAGCCTGCCAGCCCTTTTGGCCCGCCCACATGGAAGCCCGCCCACTTACACCAGACCACGGTAGGGGACCCACACTCGAACTAGTCGAGAGTCGGCTCTGATACCATTTGTAACGCCCCACCTTACACGCATGCATGATATTGTCCGCTTTGGCCCACTGGCCCCACGGTTTTGTTTCTGATGGGACTCAACCCATCAAAAGGCCTCACGCAAGATAAGGGTGTAAGCTCTACATATAATCCCAATCACTTTCTTCTCTATAGTCGATGTGGGACTCCGGGGCATCACAAAGTCTCTGAACCGTTCCATCCATTTCCATTATGGCACTATACACCCATTGAATGCTGACTTTCTACTCAAGGCATCTGCTACCACGTTGACTTTTCCAGGGTGGTATTTGATAGGAAAATCATAATCTTTGATGTACTCCATCCATCTCCGCTGTCTGTTGTTCAATTCATTATGTGTAAACAGATATTATAGGCTCTTGTGATCTGAGTGCACCTCGAACTTCTCACCGTATAAGTAAGTCTCCACATCTTGAGTGCAAGTACAACGGCTGCAAGCTCTAAATCATGGGTGGCATACTTCTTCTCATGTTCTTTCAACTGCCTCGAACCATACGCTATCACCTTGTCGTTTTGCATAAGAACACAACCCAAACCGATTCCTGATGCGTCTGTGTAAACAACAAATCCTCCACTGCCAGATGGTAAAGCAAGAATGGGTGCTGTGGTCAGTCGGGTCTTCAGTTCTTGAAAGCTTTTCTCACATTCCTCGGTCCAAACAAAAGGAATGTTCTTTCTAGTCAACTTAGTTAGAGGAGCTGCAATAGTAGAGAATCCTTTCACGAATCTTCTGTAATAGCCTGCAAGTCCTAGGAAACTACGAATCTCAGCTGCATTTTGTGGACTACCCTAATTGACAACTGCTTCTATCTTCTTGGAATCCACTGCCAATCCTTCATTGGAAATCACATGGCCTAGAAATGACACTTGTTCTAACCAGAACTCACATTTAGTCAGCTTGGCATACAGCTGGTTGTCCCTCAAAAGCTGTAATGAAGTCCTCAACTGATGCTCATGTTCCTCCTTGGACTTGGAATAAACCAATACATCATCAATGAATACAATCATGAATTGATCAAGGTAAGGAGTAAATATCTTGTTCATTAGAGCCATGAACACTGCCGGTGCATTCATCAAACCAAAGGGTCTCACTAGAAACTCAAAGTGGCCATATCTAGTCCGAAATGTTGTCTTAGGAATATCTTCCCCTCTGACACGTAACTGATGGTATCCCGAACGTAGATCAATATTCGAAAAGAATTGGACTCCCTGTAGCTGATCAAACAACTCATCTATTCTCGGAAGTGGGTACTTGTTCTTGACTGTCACTTGGTTCAATTGCCAGTAATCGATGCACATCCTCATTGTCCCGTCCTTCTTCTTAACAAACAGTACTGGAGCTCCCCATGGTGATACACTTGGCCTGATGAAGCCCTTATCTAACAGATCTCCTAACTGAGTCTTCACTTCTTTCAACTCTGCAGGAGCCATTCTGTACGGAGCCTTCGAAATTGGTGCAGTACCTGGTAGTAGTTCTATCGTGAAGTCTATCTCACGCACGGGTGGCAAACCCGGGATCTCCTCTGGAAAAACATCTAGGAACTCACATACTACCGGAATCTCGTCTATGGGTTTGGACTGCTTGTCCTCCGCGATAAACGCGATGTAACCCTCACATCCGCTCCTCATCAAGCGGTCTGCCTTTAATGCAGAAATCAACCGAGTGGAGGTGGGCTTCTTCGCACCAACAAACTCAACACTACGGTCTACACCCTGTAACCTTATGGTCTTTTGAAACAATCCAACACCGCGCGGTTCGCTGCTAACCAGTCCATACCAAAAATAACATCAAAGTCGGACATCGCCAACACAATCAAACTGGCGGTCAACTGAGTACCTCCAATTTGAACTGTGCACCTAGGATAAACAAAATCACACGCTATTGATCGGCCTACAGGGGTAGCAACCACTAGAATAAATGGTAACATCTCTCTATCCTTCCCAAAATGCAATGCAAATGCTGGTGCAACAAAAGAATGTGTGGAACCTGGATCGAACAAAACTCTAGCATCAAATCCACAAATTGAGAGAGCACCTTCAAAGACGTTCTCTGCTGCCTCTGCCTACTCGTGAGTGATTGCATATGCCTTGCCTAGCTGCCTCGGACGCTGGTACTGCTGATGTGACCTCTGCGCACGATACTGTGGTCGCTGCAATGCCGGAGGTGGCTGCGATGTTGGGGGTCTCTGCGGAGCCCTATACTGAGGAGCTGGAGCACGTGGCTGACAATAACTTGCTGCTGCTGCTGCTGTGGTGGTCTAATCTGTACTGGAGGTGCCTGCCTGATAGACAGTGCTTCATTGCTCTGTTCTACCGAGGTCGGCAGACGTGGGAGTCCGTTTGGAACTGACCCTTTCGTAACCGGGGGGCAGAGGCGTGCATCAACATTTTTTTGTGTGGGTGTGCCAGATTTTCTATTTTACTTGGAATTACAAGTGGTGATCCAGAGATCGACCTTCGCAAGTAAAATGGAAATCAACTTCTTTCAAGTTTTCCATTGCACATATATTTAAGTAAAGAGACATTTTTCTTGGTTTGCCGTGAAAGGCGATTTTTTTGGCATTTATAGCCGATTTTAGCGTTTATAGCCTATTTTTGGCGTTTATAACCGATTTACAATTCTTATTAATAATGAAAGACAAGAGTTGTGATTTTTGTCTCTTTTAGAAAAATACAAACTACAATGAAAAGCAAGAAAAGGAGGATCTAACTTCTCAGGAGATTGTGGGGGACTCGTTCAGATTGACGGTCGCAAGCCATATGTGGACTTCGCTATCATCCATGCAGATGAGAATAGAGGATGCTCTTGATTCGCTTGGCTTGGCTGTAACCTCGGGTTTTTAGAGGACAAAGACCAAAAGGAGGTCCTATGTCCAATAAAAAACCAAGTAGACGGGCTGAAAAGTCATGTCTAAGCCATTGGAGGCAGAAGGAGAAGGCAAAGACCTTGGGGGGGTACCCACCAAGGGACATTTGTCACCTTGTAGTGGTGGTCGGTGCAGAACTTCCGCAGAGTTTTCTCTCTTTCTTTCTCTTAGATTTCTGATGCCTTTTTATGTCTGGATTTCCGGATTTTCTAATGTCTCTCTGGAATGCTTGGGGTTGTCTCCTATTTATAGGCTCTTGGTAGCCATTTAGGAGAGTTTATGGGCTTTTATTGTCATTAAGGCACATAATGGGAGGAGTTACAGGATTTAATTCCTATATTTTGTAACTCCTTTTTCTTGGCTTCTGATTAGCCGGAAGAAATTGAGGGCATTTAATCGCCTTTAATCGCCATGATGGGAGGACTTTCATGGGTTAAATGCCATGAATCAATTGACTTGTAACTCCCGGATGCTCGCTTCTGATTGGGCCGTCCAAAGAAATGGATAAATGACTGTAATAAAGCTAGTCAATTAATCGCATTAAGTGGTCGCCGAGCAGTTGAAGAATCGCGGGCCGTGCCGCGTCTTTTGGGATTCTTCTGGCGATGATCATCGATGGATCTTCATGTAGATCGACATCGGATGACCATGTAACTTCAGGTATTGGTTGCCAACAGCGGGTCGGTGCCATCTGTCATGTCGATTTCTCGATCGGTCGGGTAGAAAGCACACTTTTTTGGTTGACCAATTGGCGATCAATGTTGATTTTGATACTCTTGATGATTGACCCGTGATTTTGATGGATGTCATAGGAATTGGTGTCTCAAAAGTATGAATTTTGGAAAATCCTAGGAGTCAGACGCTTCGAATCGCGAAAAACAACGAAAAACGGGGCTTCTGGGCCCACCCGGCGATCCCAGGCTCCACGGTCGCCGGCGACCATGGGCTAGGGTTGCAGGGGCTAGCGACCCTGGGCCACTGGGCCAGGGTCGCAGTTTCCCCCTTTTTGACCTGTTTTGCATCCATTTTTTTTATGTTTTTCGATTCTTTTTTCTTCTGTATTTTTTCTTGACATTTTTTATCATTTGTTGGCCTGGTTTCCCTGTAGAAAACTTGATGAGAATCCTTGCATTTTTTTTAGTGCAAAGTTTCCAATTTTCCGGGAAAGCCGAAGACTTTGTCGCGTAGAGCCGCCGATTTTCCGTCAGAAGCTGAAACTGGGTCAAACGATGTCGGAATGACCTGAGATTTGGGGTGGAGCCGCTTGAGCAATAAATAAGACCAACCATAGGCTTTTGTTTGAGTTTTGAAGATTTCTGGGGTCCTATCACCAGTAGACTTGTTTTTTGTCGCGATGAAGATGTCGCGGCTAGATGTGTGGTCAACCGATGTCCGATTGACTTGAAATTTGACAGGAAACCTATTGGAGTCATTTTAAGATGATCCATAGGCTTTGTCTTAGAAACGATGGTCCGGGGGAGCTTCGCCGCCGAGAGGCCTGATTTAGCTTCTGAGCGTCAACGTCTGTCAAATGTTGTCGAAATGACCTTAAACTTGACGTGTAGATTTTTGTAAGCATTTTGAAGCCATCCATGTGCTCTATCTAATGAGTAATGGCCTCGGTGGTTCTCGCCGCCGAGAGGCTTGATTTTTCAAGGGTTGATGTAGGGTCAAACGTTGTCGATTTGACTCGGGACTTGACGTGGAGCCTTTTGGATGTATTTTGAGACCATCCATCGGTTCGAATCGAAGATTTGGTGTCTCCGATGCTTTCACCGCCAGGAGCTCCTTTTCAACTGTCGGAGAAGCGAAGTTAGGCCAAATGATTTTGAAATGGCCCGAAACTTCTTGTGTACTCCTCTTTTGTCTGTCTTAAAGGATCTTGTAGTTTTTGTTTGATTCCGACAAGATTTGATTTTTTTGGAAGTAGCATTGCCTATTTATTATAGGTTGGACTTCATGTAGCTTTTTGGATCTTGAAGAGGCAAAGTGACATTTTTGGTGTCAACAAGTGTTCCCTCGAGGTGCAGCGACGAGTTGCTTAACTTTTGTAGTCGATGTGCCTCGAAGAGATTTTTGAAGGAGAGCTTGTGACTTGACCAAGAGTCTTTGAGCAGTCTTTCTTTTGGTATTGTAGCCTTTTGAGCTTCTAGGGGAATTTTATGGTAGTGAAAGGGATCACGTACCATTTCGAGGCAAAGTTTTGAAGATGACATCAATGATGTGGATTTGGCTTTTGACCTTGTGACCTGTATCTGGCAAGTTAGGGGCTCAGGTTTGGTTTTGACCATGTGACCCAACAAGCTGTATGTGGAATGTTGGGGGGTCGGGTTTGGTTTTGACCGTGTGACCCAACAAGATGTATGTGGAATGTTGGGGGGTTGATTTTGGTTTTGATCTTGTAACCTAACAGGCTGTATGTGGCAAGTTAGGGGACCGGGATTTGGTTTGGATTTTTGTGGAAGGTCAATTTCAAGATTTTGGCTCAATTTGGTATATGAGGCTGGATGGTTTGATTTCTGGAAGCTCATGGGGCTTGGAATTCTTTTTTGTATGGTCCAATCAACTCAAAAGAGGCATGAAACCATTTTTGTAAGCTCTTAGTAAGAGAGATTTCTCTTTGACTAAAAGCCCAAGTTTTTTTTTTTTAGTGCCTAGGTGGTTAAACCTGGCTCATATGGGCTAACCCATGGGACCTTAAGCTTTTGAAATGGCTTAGATCTCATATGGTGTCATTTTTGTAAAGAATATCTAAAAATATCTCCTTTGGATAGATAATATTTAAGAATATCTTTACTTGGAGAGAATCTCTCATGTTCCCTTTATTTTGGGAGAGAACATCTCAAGATATCATTCTTTGGGAGAGAATATCTCAAATCTCCTATCTTTTGGGAGAAAATCTCTCATTAATTTCTTTTTGGGAGAGAATCCCTAAAGATATCTTTCTTTTGGGAAAGAATCTTTCTAATTTCTTTCTTTTGGTAAGGTTACTAATTAGTAACACTTACCTCATTCTTCTTTCCTTCTTTGGTTTGCTCTCTTCTACAAAAGTAAGGAGAAGGTTGGATCTCTTGCTCTTATTGCTTTCTTTTACAACAATCCCAAGAGGGCTTCAAGACTAAAAGTTCTTCTTCTTCAAGATCTTCAAGACTGTCTTCTTCTTCTCCATCAACGGCTTCAAGTAAGTTCCCTTTTTCAAGAAAACTCCATTGTAGGAAATAGGATGATTAAAAAAGTTCTTTCTTTTTTTTGTTTCTTTCTTTTCCTTTCTTTTTTTTCTTTTTTCACGTGTTCTCTTCTCTCTTTTTTTTTACACGTTTTTTCCCTCTTTTTTTTTTGCATGTTTTTTTTTGTGGGCCGTACGGACAGATCCTTACGGATCTGGCCGTATGGCCATGTGGCATGTGGGCCAGCCCCTTTTTTCTTGTTCTTTTTTTTTCTCATCATGATAATGCATTTTTTGGCAAACCAAGATGTTCATGCATGTATATATTTTTTTTTGTAAATTGAATTGTAGCTTGATGTGATAGCATACCTGAAAGTTTTTGCAAATTTAGGATTTTGGAGCTCGCGGCGATGTTGAGCCCTTCCTGATTTTGCGAAAACTTTGAGGTTTCGTAACTTCGGAGTTTCGGAGCTCGCAGCGATGTTGAGCCCATCTTCAAGCTTTCTATTTCTTCCGGAGTAGTTCATTTTCTTCGGAATTGCCCGGGAGCCATGTCAAAATTTCGCCAGATTTTTTCTAGCGAAATTCTGTCATTTTGATGCTTGATCGTTTTCTTTTCCAACCTTTGCAGGTGGTTCCTCCAGAACGAATAAGGGTAAAGAGCCTGCTGCAAGCGTACCTCGTCGATCTGCTAGATCTTCTAATCCGGCCGTTCGCAGGCCTGGGAGAAGGTCCAGTATGTTAAGAGAAACCTGGAAGAGTGCGACTCCCTCAACAGAGATGAGATGAGGCAGTGACTGATCGCTCTCAAGGGAGAGGAATTTTATAAGATCATGGTAAGTAGTCGTCCATGGGGATGGACGATCAGAGGGTTTTGCCCAAGCCTACCTTCTTCTTTGGTGATGCAGTCCCTGATGACATGACATACCAGAGAAGATATTTTCAGTTCTCTTTTACAGCAGATGGTGAGAAGAAGACTGTTGCTACCCAGTCGACGTTTGATCGCACCGTCTCGATCATGAGCCTTGCCCCCACGTGCTCTAAGAGGGAAGATCCTCCAAGCTGGGTGAGAAGGACAAATGTAATCAAGACTGCTGTTTTTGGTGGCGGTTCTCCTGGATATGCGGAGAAGTCGCCTGCTGACATGGACATGTTGATGCCGGCTAGCGGCTACCAGGGCTCTGATTATCCGTCAGTCGATTTGGGACCGGTGGGCCTTGGCATTTTCAACGGTGACGGCAGCAGTTGGGTGAAGCCTTTTCAACTTCGTGGCCGTTTCAGTGCTGACTCCGAGTTGAAGTCGTGGATTGATCGCGTCCTACTGATTGGTGGCGCCGTTTTGAAGGAAGCCAGAATTTTTTATGTGGTCCGCGCCTTTAGGGAGACCGTGATCTTTTCTGACGAGGCCTTCATGGCTATGTTGGAGTCATTCCTTCCACAAACCAATACCTTCGTTGTGATGAATGGTGAGATTAGTTTCTCTTTGAAGGAGCTGAGCGCCATTATTGGATTACCTATCCTTGGCAAACTCTATGAGGAGTTTATGCCGATTGAGAGCGTCCTTGAGGAGCAGTCGGAGGAGTTCAGGCTTCTGTACTTTCAACTCGTTGCCTTCTATGATTTTTTGAAGGAGAAGGAAGGCTTGAAAGTTAGATCCAGCAGTTGGAAGAGTTTTAACTCTTCGTCTCCTAACTTTTTTTAAAGTGGGGAGTCTTCTGATAGCATGACTCGGGAAGACAAGGCTAAGGATCCATGTTCGAAGAAGATTTTGGCTATGCAAGAAGAGTTGAGAGATTTCTGTGCGAGTACAAACGCCATATGTCCTGACATTGCACTGCGGAATAATCTCGCTGTTTACCTCACTTATTGGCTTGGTGAGGCCGTTTTTGCTGGAGGAGATGGAATGCACATCAGGCCGCATTGTATTTTTTCGGCTTGTTAGATGGCGTTTGGAGAGCAGCTTGCTTTGGCGCCAGCTCTTTACTTCTACTTGTGTACCGAACTACAGGCTGTTGCTTTTTTTGTTCGGCTTGGGCTCCTTATGAATAGGGTATTTTCAGCCCATATCTTTTATTCGTGGTACGTGTACCACTGTCCTGGCTTCCACCGGCTGGGTGCTGCATAGGATGATGATCCTCTGATGATTCGGCTGGCTAAGGGCAAAGCCGTGTCTGAATTACTTTTATTTGCCTGCATGAGGATCCGACGTTTCAGGGACGTCGAGATGGGGCAGTCTTCAGTGAAGCTTTTTCTGGAGTTGCGGAAGAAGGCTTTTGATTTTGGTGCCTCCCGCGACTCTACCAGGGCGGGGTCGGGAAGGCATTACTCCTTGACAAATGCAGAAAAGGAGTGGCTTTTCAGCATACGTGTCGGCACGATGGTGTACCGCGGACATCTTTTCGTCGACATCCAGCCGTATGTACCTTCTCGCTTTGCTCTGCAGTTGGGCTTTTTTCAAGGCGTTGTTGGAGCGCCTTCAAGCATGGTGAAGCACTTTGGAGGTTTACAGGATGGGAGAAACGCATGGGCTTTCTATATTGCTGAAGACACTACTGCCATGATCTCTTATCCTGTGTTGTCGACTTCCAGGACTGTCGGTTTCACGAAGTGGTTCGCAGAGAGCTTTTCGGCATATCGGGGGCTTTCCAAGAAAGAGCTTGATGTGAAGCTGTCATCTGCAAAAGGCCTTGGAAAGTTGGATGGCGTCCAGCAAGAGGAAGTTTGGGCTAGAAGCACAAGATAGGCTTTCTCGGTGACCAGGGCGTCATTGGTTCTGAAGCTGTTCGAGAAATACCTGATGAGGCTTTAGAGCAGCTAGAACAGGAGGAAGCTGAGCTTGATGCTTGGATGCAAGCGGCACAGAGGCAAGCTTCCGTGGAGTCTACTAGCAAGAGTAGACCATCCAGTGAGGAGTCAAGTGGGAAACCTGACTCTGACAGCGGGGCAGGTTCCTCTAAGAAGCGAGCCCGTAGAAGTAAGAGGAAGAGGAGTCATCATCGCAGCAAAGGCAACATGAAGGTTCTCCTGACATAAAAGTTCCTCTTACTATCAATGAGGAGGTGCCTGGGAATGCCGACGAGCCTCCAGAAAAGAGAAGCCGAGAAGAAGAGACCGTCGGTGAAGGTATGATTTTTCCTTTTTCTCTTTCTATTTCTTTTTTCATGGGATTTTTCCATGTTCTAATTTGCTTTCTCCCTCTGCTGCTCTTTTTTTTAAGCAGATGATGAAGACTTGGTGACGCCTGAGGCTCCTGCCGATGAGGTGGTGACGGATCCTGTTGCGGCACCAGAAGAAGAACTTAGGGATTCTGGAGTAGTTCCAGAATCTCCAATTGGTATAACTTCTTTTGCTTTCTTTTTTTTTGTCTGTGACTTGGTTTGCTAACATTTTCCTTGTCAGCTGACTTGCCACAGGATTCCGATGACTTTGAACCATCGATGGACGTAAATGTTGACGATGCTTCCGATGAGTTCATGGAGGAAGAGAGTGTTCTGCCAGTCGTCGAAGAAGGTATTTTGTAGTAATAACCCTGATAATGATTTTCAAATAGGATCTTATTCATACCTTTTTGTGTTTCTTTGGCAGGTATTGAAGTGGCAGAAGAGAGTCCGTCGCTTCCTTCAGAACCAGAGCAAGGGATGCGAGAGGTTGATCCGGAGGTAGAGACTCCTGTAACCAATTCTGACACTGTGGAGGTGGTACCTCGTACGGAGATTCCTTCCCCAACAGCTCCAACTGGAAAGTGTTCTTTTGTTCCTCTTCGAACGGGGCATGATATGAGCAACCGACCGATGGAGCGGGGCGAATCTTCAGCTGGGCCATCTCTTCTTTTTGCGAAGAAGGTGGTGGTGCGGGTTCTGAGCTCTTGGATTGAGATTGTCCTTGCTGGACACTTAGATGCCGGATTTGGCATGATCCAGCATGTGCAGGAGATTCTCAGTGATGCCGAAGAGGCTGGTCTGGATGTCACAGGTGCCAAGGCGATCGTTGATAGGATCATTGCACTGGGTGACAAGTGGTTTGAGACCATGGATTTTGCTGACGACCAGTTCTTCAAAGAGATGTTCCTGGACCCTGTTGATAAGGCTAAGTCTGACCTGAATGAGGCTACACAAAGCAGGAAGCAGATAGTCCGAGAGAAGAACTTAGAAGAGCTAGCCATCATTAGGCTGACACATGACCTTAACATCCTTGATAGGGAGGTCGATGAGGCCAGGAAACGTCTTGAGCATTTAAAGGCACAAGTCGCTGCCAAGTGGACTGCTATAACAGAGGCTCGCGACAGGGAGAGTGGTCTGATTCTCCGGGTTGCAGATGCTGATCGAGTCCTTGAAAGGAAGTTTCAAGAGGACAAACAATGGCAAACTGCTCGGGATAAGCTTCCCGGTGTGAAAGAAGGGTTGCAGCCTTCTCCAGCATCTCATGGCAAGTTTCTGAAGACCGTTTTTGGTTGAGCTCCTGATTTTTATAGCAGAAACTATCCTTCTTATTTTTTTTGTACCACATGTATTTTTTGGTACTCTTTTTTTTGTAGTGCTTGTGAACACTTTCTTTTTTTTTTGGTACAGCATGTATTTTTTTCTCTTTTTTTTGTTTTTTTAGTGCTTGTGAACACTTTCCTTTTTTTTGGTACTGCATGTATTTTTTTGGTACTCTTTTTTTGTTTTCCCTACGTTCACTTAAATCTTTTTGTGATGAAAGCAATTGCTAAATGGGATGCTTTTTTTTCCCTATGCTCACTTAAATCTTTTTGTGATGAAAGTAATTGCTAAATGGGATGCTTTTTTTTTTGTTTTCCCTACGCTCACTTAAATCTTTTTGTGATGAAAGTAATTGCTAAATGGGGTTTGATCAAAAGCTTGTCATTTTGTGAAAATCTTTTGTCAAATGATTGTTTTGGCATGGGAGCCAGATTTTGTTTGTGGCATGGAAGCCGGTTTTGGCATGAGAGCCAGTTTTGTGGCATTGATAGCTAAGTTTGTGGCATTAATAGCCGGTTTATGGCATTGATAGCCGAGTTTTTTGAAAGCCAAGTTTTGATTTGTGGCATTGATAGCTGATTTTGGTGGCATTGATAGCCGGTTTGTTTTGTGGCATTGATAGCTGATTTGTGGCATTTATAGTCGGTTTTGGTAGCATTTATAGATGGTTTGGTTTTTAAAAATTCAAGTATCGACTAAAAGTCGCCTCCCTGCTGAATGGTCTTGCAAGTATCGATGGAATTTCGCATCCTTGCTCATTCGGTTGCGAGTATCGATGGAATGTCGCATCCTCGCGGATTTGGGTGTAAGTATCGATGGAATGTCGCTTCCTTGCTTTTCAAAAATTTTGGTTTTGTGGGTACTGACTTGATGTCATTTCCACACGATTTTTGAAATTTGCGGTTTTCTCGAACCCTTAGGTTATGGATATCAACTGCAATGTTGCATCTCCATGATTTCTTGTTTTTTTTTCTTTTGAACCTTTGAAATTTGGGTTGTGGATATCAACTAAAATGTTGCGTCTCCACGGTTTTTAGGTTTTTTCGAACCTTTGAAATTTGGGTTGTGGATATCAACTGAAATGTTGCGTCTCCACGGTTTTAAGGTTTTTCCGAACCATTGAAATTTGGGTTGTGGATATCAACTGAAATGTTGCGTCTCCACGGTTTTTAGGTTTTTTCGAAACCTTGAAATTTAGGTTGTGGATATCAACTGAAATGTTGCATCTCCACGGTTTTTCGGTTTTTGCGAACCTTTAAAATTTGGGTTGTGGATATCAACTGAAATGTTGCATCTCCACGGTTTTTCGATTTTTGCGAACCTTTAAAATTTGGGTTGTGGATATCAACTAAAATGTTGCATCTCCACGGTTTTGGATTTTGCGAGTATCGACGAAATGTCGCTTCCCTGCGATTTTGGAAGTGTCGAACGTGTTTCGCATGCTTCTGATTTGTGTGAGTATCGACTAAGCGTCGCTTCCTCACGGTTTTTGAAAAATCATTTTTTTTGTTTAAAGACACGAGGGTCATAAGTTTTGACCTAAAACCATTTTGGCGGTAAAAGGCAGGGTGGACTAGGGTGGAAATCCCTGAATCCGGATTTTATTTCAAACCATGAATTTTGGGTTCAAGGGTTGAAGATTTTGGTCAAGTTAGGGAAAGGTTCCTAAACTTGGACTTCTTTTTATTTTTTTTTTTGAACAATGAAACGATGAAAGTAAGCATTGTTTGAATTTCGAGAAATTTCGACATTTGATATGAAAATTCTAAAAAGAGTGGGTTTGACGAGCGTGTACCTAGAAATCGATTTTGGTCGTACAGGCACTGCTCTTACCCAGTTGGGTAAGTCTTCAAGGGTAGTACCGCTTTAAGAACTTGTCGTTGATGGGCAGCATACATCTGTCACCCTCCATGTTTAGGAGTGCGTTTGCACCGTTGGAGAAAACCTTGTCGATGACGTAGGGTCCCTCCCATCTTGGCTCAAATTTGCCTTTGGACTTGTGAGCGAAGGCCATTGGTCTTTTTACCGTAAGAACCAAGTCACCCTTTTTGTAGGCGCATTGCCTGACCTTTTTGTTGAAAGATCCTGCCATGCGTGCTTGGTAAATTTCAATGCTTTGTCGAGCTTCGAGCCGTCTCTCATCGAGATTGTCCAGCTCATGGAGTCGCAATTTGACATTGCTTTCTTGAGTCATGTCATTTTGCAAGGATACCCTCAGAGAAGGAATTTGTACTTCCAAGGGTACGACAGCTTCGCATCCATAGACCAAGGAGAATGGTGTGCTATGGGTTGGTCCTCGAACGATGGTTCGATAGGCCCACAAAGCTTCAGACAGTTTCTAGCTCCAGTCTATTTTTTTACTAGAGACTATTTTTTTGAGGATTTTGCAGAGTGTCTTGTTGAAGGCTTCCGCTAATCCGTTTGCTGCCGGATTGTATGGAGTTGAAGGACAGCTTTAGATTTTGTATTTGTCGCAGAACCTGTAGAATCGATTATCCCGGAATTGTGGTCCGTTAACATGGACAAATCTTTTGGGTATGCCGAAACAACAAATGATGTTGGTGCGCAGGAACTGAAGGACTGATGAGGTCTTCATTTCGTTAAGCGCAAATGCTTCTGGCCACTTGGAGAAATAATCCGTAGCGGTGAAGATGAAGCTGTTAGTGCTACATTCCTATGAGCACTTGTTTTTGTATTGTCAATTCCGTGTCGAAGAATCCAAGACCTTGCCTCTCAGAATTTCTCAAGGAAGATCAAGTTTGAAGGCAGAAGATAAAGTCTTGGAAGGCCTGGATTCATAAAAGAAGACGTCCATATGTGTGCCAACCTATTCAGGTAAATGGGACTCCAAACCAACCAAGACATAGCCCTAAAAACCCTTAGTTTAATGGCTTATTTAATAGGGTTTTAGAGATTATTTTTCAGCTTTTTCAAGACTCAAAACAGGCCTCAGAAGTCGGCTAACCGCCATGGTTTTCGGTCACCTCGCGGTTACTTTTCCAGAGAGCAAAAACTCTCTTAAAATGGTTTTTCAGTTACCTCGCGGCTAGCCGCATGAACAGTAACATCACTATTCATTGTTCACTGTTCACTAGCCGTTTGAACAGTAACTTCACTGTTCACTGTTCACTATTCATTGTTTACTAGCCGTTTGAAAAGTAACACTGTTCACTATTCACTAGCCGTTTGAACAGTAACACTATTCACTATTCACTGTTCACTAGCCGTTTTATGACCGTTGGAACTTTTCTATAAATACTTGAAGCTCATTTTCAACATCAAGGAGTCCAATTTTTGAAGAGCCTTTGTTCTAAATTCTTGTAAACCTTTTTTCAAGCTCTCAAAGCTTCTTCCAAACACACTTAGATTCTATCTTGAAAAATCCAAGGGCTTACGTAGCTCTAAGGAGTGTGCTTTGAGAAGCCAAATCTAGGGTATCCTAATCCATAAAGCTATCTCTCATTTCTTCCGTAGAAATCAAACCTCTACAACTTGGTTGTGCATCTCAATAAAGTTTCATCATCAACACCAAGCTAGCTGCAGGAGGTAAAAAGCTTCAATCACGGTCAAAAGCTTCCTCGAACACTTTCGATCTTCATCAAAGGCAAGTGTTCGCCCTCCATTCAAATTTATATCTTTGTGACAGTGGATTGAATTTGTGTGTGTCAACCACTCTAAAAAATTGTGTATGGGGATTAGATCTGTGTGATAGAACCTCAGTAACAAAATTGAGTTAGAATCAGTACTTGTGTAGTTTGATTCTTTATAGTGGAACCAAGGGACTGTGTGACCCTTGAGAGTGGATGTAGGTCTGTGTGACTGAACCACTATAAATCTCTTGTGCTTACTATCTTGTTTCAAATTAGAGTGTCTCTGATTATTTAAGCACACACACATTGAACTTATAATTCAAACAAGTTATTTTGTTATGTGTGACTATTATTCCAAGTTGAGATTAAAATTGGGCTAATAATTTTAAAATTGGCATTAGAATTCCTTTTGTCTTATTCACCCCCCCTCTAGGACTTATTCATTGAACCTAGTTGCACTTTCATTTGGTATCAGAGCAGGTTACTCCCTAAAGGTTTAACAACCCGGAGTAGATCTACTTCTTTTTTTCTAGTACCAATGTCAAATCTAGAAGGTAGTGCTATAAACAAACCTCCATGATTTGATGGTACAAACTATGCCTTTTGGAAAGCCCGAATGATCGTCTTCATCAAATCTCTTAACGGAGATGTGTGGGATAGTGTAGAGGATGGATGGACTCCTCCTACAGTCACAGATACAGATGGCACTGTCCAGCCTCTTGCAAAGGCAAAATGGACAGCTGATCATAAGGCACTTAGAGACAACAATGCAAAGGCATTGAATGCCATAACTTGTGCCATGAATGCTGAAGAGTACAAAAAGATTATGACATGTACTACAGCTAAACAAGCTTGGGCTCTTTTGGAAACAAATTATGAAGGAACAACCATTGTCAAAAGAGCCAAGCTCCAAATGTTGACTTCTCAATTCGAATCTTTAAGAATGAGGGAAGATGAAATGTTCGATGAATTTCGAACTAAGCTAATGGTAATTGTGAATGAGATGTGGTCACTTGGTGAACAAATTCCTGAAGGCAAAATTTGTAGCAAAATCCTTAGATCCCATCCTGATAGATTTCACCCCAAAGTGACCTCTATAGAAGAATACAATGACCCAGAAACTATGAAAGTTGAAGAATTATCTGGTAATATTAGAACTTTTGAGTTAAAGTTAAATAATGCTTCTAATAAATCCAAAGATAAGAAATCAATTGCTTTAAAAACCTCTCAATCAACTCAATCTAAAGGAGGCTCAGATAATGATGAAGAAAGTGATAATGAAGATATTGCTCTTCTCGCTAAGAAATTTATAAGACATTTTAGGAAAAAGAATTCAAATTTTAAATTCTTTAATAAAAATAAAAACAAAAGCATTTCTTCATCTAAGAGTCAAGAAAGAAAAGTCAAATGCTATAACTGTCAAAAACTTGGACATATATCTTCTGAGTGTCCAATGGAAAGGAAGAAAAAGACACTTATGGCAACATGTGATGACTCATCTGAATCAAAGTCAGAATCAGATGAATCATATCGAGATGAAACAGAAAATTACACTATTTTAATGGCTCGAAGTTTATGTGATCCATCTGTTGAGCCATCTGAAAAATCTCATTTTGAGAAATCTGAGGATGAATATAAAAATTCAGATATTGAAGAATTTGAAGAAGAACCAGAATCTGAATATGATGGCTCAGATAATGAAGACAATGATGAAAATCTTCAAGAATCATATAATAGACTCTATGATGAGAGCTGCAAGTTAATTAATATCATAAGAAAACAAGAAGCAAAGAATAAAGTTTTAAAAGACAATGTTAAAATCTTAACAGGTGAAATTAATATCTTAACCAATGATCTTAACGAAACCAACTCTAAATTTTAAATTGCCAGTGAACACATAAGAAATCATAAGAAAGAAACTGATACTCTAAAAGAGGTAATCACTAATTTAAAAAAGGAAGTCACCCATCTAATATGGTATAAAGAAAAATATGAGTATTCTTTTACTCATGGAGAAGAAAATTTTGAAAAACTATTTAGAATGGGTAAATATCAAAGAGACAAAACTAGGTTGGGGTACAACAAAGAATCAAAACAAAACCCCGATGTCTCTACTAAATTTATAAAAGGAAAGGCTTCCTCTATTAATCAAAACATTCCTAAAGTTATAGATAATTCTTATGAAAGAAAAAGATATATCAAATATGACTGGAAAAAGGAACCAACTAAAAAGAAAAACTCAGGCAATTTATTTTCTCAAAAACTAAATGAATTGATGAAACAAATTTATCAGCTAAAAACTCAATTCTATAATCATTCTAAAAATGTTTTATCTACAAAAAGGAACCCAAAGAGATCTTTTCTTCAATATGAGTCTCTAGGTCATAGAGGAACTTCTCACACACAAAGGTATACGTGGGTACCTAAAAGTCTACTTGTTCACACAGCTCTTAAAGCTAGAGACCAATCTGTATGGTTCCTAGATAGTGGGTGCTCTAGACACATGACTGGGGATAAAACACTCTTCTCCAAATTAAATAATTTTGATGGTGGAACTGTCACTTTTGGTGATGGTAATATTGCTAAAGTTATAGGAAAGGGTACTCTGAATGTTCCCAACTTGCCTAAAATAGAAGATGTTTTATGTGTTGATGGTTTGAAACATAACTTGCTTAGCATTTCACAAATTTGTGATAAAAACCATGCTGTATTCTTTACTAGTCACGGTTGTGAGATTTCAAAAAATGGTAAAGTGATTCTAAGAGGTCTTAGAAATCAAGAAAACTGTTATGTTGTTGGTAATCACAAAGAAGCATCCAGTTTAGCCTGTTACATAGTTCATTTTGATGAAGCCCAACTATGGCATCAAAGGCTTGGACATGTGAACCAAAGAGACTTGTCCAATTTAAACAAGTACATAAAGGGCCTTCCAAAAATTAGCAGGAAGTTAAAAATAGTTTGTGGAGAGTGTCAAAAAGGTAAACAAATCAGAAACTCTCACAAAAAGACTAAGTCCTTAAAGACTTCTAGATCCTTAGAGCTTCTCCATATGGACTTGGTTGGTCCAACAAAGAAATAGAGTAGAGGTGGCAAAAAATACTTCCTTGTTATTGTTGATGATTATTCCAGATTTACTTGGGTTGCATTCTTGAGGGAAAAGTCTGATGCATATGTTGAATTCAAAAAGATTGTGAAAAGAATTCAAGTTGAAAAAGGAAGAGCAGTTGCTAGAATAAGAAGTGATCATGGTGGTGAATTTGAAAATACTAGATTTGAAAAATACTGTGATAAGTATGGAATTCACCATGAATTTTCTGCCCCTAAAACTCCTCAACAAAATGGAGTTTGCTGAAAGAAAGAATCGGGTTTTACAAGAGATGGCCACAGTTATGCTTCATGGAAAGAAACTCCCTAGAGATCTATGGGCTGAAGCAGTGAATACAACTTGTTACATCATAAACAGGGTTTACTTGAGAACTGGCTTGAACAAAACTGCTTATGAATTATGGCATGAGAAAAAGCCAAACATTAGCTACTTTAAAATTTTTGGTAGTAAATGTTATATTCTCAAGGATAGAGAACATTTGAGCAAATTTGACTCAAAAAGTGATGAAGGCATTTTTATTGGCTATTCTCAAAACAGTCGTGCATACAGAGTTTTGAACACAAACACTGGAGCCATACAAGAATCTATAAATGTTGTCATTGATGACAAATTAAAAGATTCCAGTAATCAAGAAAACCCTGATAATGATGAGATAGAAGTCCCAACAGCTAAGCTGGATGAGCCTCTAATCTCTAAGAATTTGGTAAATATGAAACATCATCCTATGGACCAAATTCTAGGAGATCCTTTGGCTGGTGTCAAGACTAGAAGGCAATTGGAAAATATTGTTAGTTATCTTTGCTTTACTTCTATCATTGAACCTAAAATTGTTAATGAAGCTTTCTCTGATGATTATTGGATAAATGCTATGCAAGAAGAGCTAAATCAATTTACTAGAAATGAAGTATGGGAATTAGTACCTAGGCCTATTGACAAAAATGTTGTAGGTACCAAATGGATTTTCAAAAATAAACTTGATGAAAATGGTACCATAGTTAGAAACAAGGCCAGACTGGTTGCCCAGGGATATTCCCAAATTGAAGGAATAGACTTTGAAGAAACATTTGCTCCTGTTGCTAGACTTGAATCCATTAGAATCTTACTTGCCATTACTTGCTTTTTGAAATTTAAATTATATCAAATGGATGTGAAAAGTGCTTTTCTAAATGGCATATTAGAAGAAGAAGTTTATGTTGAGCGACCTAAAGGGTTTGAAGATCCTAAGGAGCCTAATCATGTGTATTATCTTAAAAAGGTTCTCTATGGTCTCAAACAAGCTCCTAGAGCTTGGTATGAAAGACTCACTCAATTTTTGGTTGATCACAATTTTGAAAGGGGAAGTGTTGATAAAACTCTATTTATTCAAAGAATAAATGACACTATTTTGATTGTTCAAATCTATGTTGATGATATTGTGTTTGGATCTACTTGTAATGATTTAACAGAAAGATTTGATAATATTATGAAATCTGAATTTGAGATGAGCATGGTTGGCGAACTTAATTTCTTTTTAGGATTACAAATAAAACAACTGACTGATGGAATGTTTATTTCCCAGACCAAGTATGCTAAAGAATTGGTCAAAAAGTTTAGATTAGATTCAGCCAAGGACATGAACACACCCATGAGCACAACTCTCAAATTATCTAAGGATATGAGTGGTAAGAATGTTGATCCTAGTTTGTATAGAAGCATGATAGGGAGCCTATTATATCTTACAGCTAGTAGACCTGATATTGCTTTCAGTGTAGGAGCTTGTGCCAGATATCAATCTGATCCCAAAGAAGCTCATTTGAAAGCTGTTAAGAGAATCATTAGATATGTTGCAGGGACTTCAGGATATGGCCTATGGTATCCAGATAATTCATCTACTTATATTGCTGGATACTCAGATGCCGATTGGGCTAGAAATGTGGATGATAGAAAATCGACTAGTGGTGGTTGCTTCTACCTAGGAAACTGTCTAGTTACTTGGCACAGCAAGAAACAGTCATCCATTTCCCTATCCACAGCTGAAGCAGAATATATAGCAGCTGGAAGTGGTTGTACTCAAATGTTATGGATGAAACAAATGCTGAAAGACTATGGTATTGAACAAGGTAGCATGAGTTTGTATTGTGATAACACCAGTGCTATCAATATTTCCAAAAATCCTGTCCAACACTCTAGAACTAAGCATATTGATATTAGACATCATTTCATTAGAGAATTGGTTGAAGAGGGAGTCATAGTTTTGGACCATATTTCTACTGAGAAACAACTTGCAGATATTCTGACAAAACCATTGGATGTTTCAAAATTTGAAAACATGAGAAAATCCCTTGGTATCTGTGTTGTTAAATACTTTCTTATTGTTTATTTGTTAGTTTCATTTATTTTATTTTTTTGTGTTTAATTTAAAAAAAATAATTAAAAAAAAAATTGGAACATATCATTTTCTTAGAGATCATGTGCAGAAGGGTAATATTGTACTAGAATTCACAAGCACACACAATCAGTTGGCATATTTTTTTTTTCAAAACCCCTGCCAGAAAATAGACTATGCATGATTAGAAGAGAAATCGAAATGATGCATGCCATGAATATTTATTGAATATTTTTCTCAATGTCTTACAAAAACTTGAGACTTCTACCCTCATCATTGAAATACTTTTGCTTTTCATAGATCATCATGCAATCCTTGTCTAAAGGATTAGGCAATCGAATTGAAGAGGTAAGCAAGGATCTTAAATCCTTATTCTGTTGCTTCAACTCTACTATCTTTCTATTAGACTCGAGAAGAAGCCGTTGCAGTACATCGATCTCCTCAATAAACTTTTCTATCTTGCGAGTTTTGGACTGCAACCGATCGAAAAATGAGACAATGGATAATGAGTATTGAGTTCCGAGACTCACAAGCTCATAAATGGCATCTTCATTCGATTTATTAGCCAAAACTCTCTCTTGTCGCATTGGTATCATGGAACCTAAAACATATGCAGAAAAAGTTTGGGATTGAGGTAAAGAATACCTCATCTCCTGATCAGAAGAAGTACTAAAAGGAAATTGTTAAGCCATTGAAACTTTGAGGAATAAGAATGCAGATGACAAGAAGAAGTGTTGATACAAATTAGATAGAGCTAAGACTGTTCTTATAGAGATGGATTTCGAACAAGACAAACCCTCATCTCTTCAATTCTTGCTTTTTCAGATTAAAAATCTGCTGGATGCAGATTTTCAAAAGCTACTTAGCTAAGCCATTGAAATTAAATGCGGGATGTCCCTATTTTTCTCGTTTGTCAATAACATCCAACGAATTTGTCAATAATCTTCTGTATCCAGTTGATAAATCTAGGCCTTTAGCCTTTGCAGGTTCTGTCGGACATGGGTGGTTCCAGAGTACATCTCTTTGCGGGCTTGGATTGGGTGGGCTTCGGCTTTCGTGATGTGCATGAATTTGGGTTGCACTCGCTTAGGACCAGTAAGAATTGTGGGGGATGAACTTGAATGCCATCGGCCCTGTCTAATCAAGGCCCATCTATTATCTATGCTTGCATGAATTATCTACCTTCTGTTCTCTAATTTCTATGATTAGTTTCCACAGTTTCTTTCAGTTTTTACATCTCTTTGTTAATTTCTGACAAAAAGAAGAGAATGATGTTAAGGGGGAGTAGACATCTTTAAGATGATCAAATGAGAATTCATATTTGAGGATCATGGAGACACGTATATGAATATGATGTGCTTCATAGTTATATCAGTATGATTATGCAGGTTCATCACTACGGTTAAGTGGTGAAAAAGGTCAATGAAATGAAATTTCTGTTAGGTTTTTGTTTATTGCAATTTGATGGATGCATCATTCATTTTATTCATCATTTGAATTCACACACATGCATTGATTTTGAAACACTTGAAATCTTGATTTACACATGCATTGTTTTAAATCTTGTAAATCATATGTTTCATGCATGTTTTGATTTTAATCTTGGATGCATTCATTTTGAAAAAGAGTTTTATAAATCAAGCAAGCCTATGGTTTTAAAACTTTCTAATCATTTTTGGCTTTTTATGTTTCATGATTTTAAAATACTTAGAATGATTTAAAATCATATTTCCAAGCTTGATTTAGTGGCCCAAATTGTCCCCACTTGAAAATACTTTAAAATATGCAAAATAAGCATTTTTGGGGGAAATGGTCCAGGGGACCCGGTCGACCCGCAGTGTGGCCAGTCGACCGAGCCCATGGACCCGGTCGACCGAGCCCACTACGGGTCGACCGGGAAAGAGCCAACAGCTCTTTTTCAAACGGTCAGTTTTATGACCGTTGGAGGCCAGGTCGACCGGGGCTTTTATGGGGTCGACCGGGCACTCGCAGAACTCAACTTTTTGAGTATAAAAAGGGGTTCATTCCCATGAGAAAAGTGTTGATCAAAGTGGAACTCTTAAGCCTTCTTGAGGTGTTTGAAGAGAAGAAAAAGGGGATGAACTAAGAGAGACCAAGAGGGTCATTAGCAAAAGCTAAAGCTTGGATTAATGAAGTTAAATCACCAAGTAAGCCTTTGCTTTTCTTAATCATTGTTTTATGCTTTGTTAAATTATTGGTAAATGATTTTAGCATATAAACTATGATGTGTTGAATCCTCTACTTCCTTAATCTTTGATTTAAGTCATAGGATTCTTCACCCTTGATTTCAAACCAAGTTCTGTTTTAAACTTTGTAAATCATGCTTAGCCAAAATCTTTGATTTCTTTATAGCATGATACATTAACTTGTTTGAATCATCTTTGTTGTTTTCAATCATTTGATCTTTAGTTAAACTTTCATTTTGAAAACAACATTGCATATGCATCACATGTTTAGGATAAATTAATTTCATACAACTTGTGTCATCTTGATTTTCATAAATCATTTACAAGTTAGTATTTTTGTACATGTGATTTGCATAACACTTCAATCAAATCTTTTTATGAGCATTAAACTTTTGAATTGCTTTAAGCATAAAATAGATTGAGCTTAATTTTAATCTTGATTGAAGTTTTCACACACACACACCTCATAAGCATTCATCTTTGTAATCCTTAGTGTTTGTGTGAGTTAGTTTTTCATTTTCATATTCGCCTACTTAGAGGCATTTTACTTGAGCTTAAATTGTAATCTCTTAGAGTGTTTTGTGAAGACACTTTCTTTGAGAAAAATCTATTGTTGTAAGGTTATTGCTTAGCCATTGAAAAGCATCTTGTATAGGTTGTTGTTAAGCCTTGAAAAACAACATTGTAAGGTTATTGCTTATCCTTGGAAAGCATATTGTAGAGGTTATTGCTTAGCCTTTTGAAAAGCATAATAGTGGAAATCCGGTGGGGTGTTGGATACACAAGCCGGTAGTGGATGTAGGCATTGAGGCCGAACCACTATAAATGATGGTGTTATGGTGATTGCAATGTGGTGATTGTTTATTTAAGCTTCCGCATATTGTTTGTTTAATCATCACATGTGACTAGTTGTTTTAAAGAAATTAAAATTGGTCATAATTGGTCACTAAGTGTAGCTCACCCTATTCATCCCCCCTCTAGGGTTAGGATCCCCAGGACTTCCAATTGGTATCAGAGCCTCGTGCTCTATATTAGGATCAAGTGTTTGGAACTCTTGATTAGGTGTAAAAACCTAGAGTTAAAACCTTAGTGTTGTACCTCCATGAAAATCATAAGAATGGATTCCACTAGTTTAGACTTTGTAGATTCTTTGGTAGATTCTTCTAGACCCCTCATTCTTCCTTCTATTGGAGATTCAAACATTGAAATTAATGAATCCCAAGTTGAATTAAAAGAAGAAGAAAATGATATTGAACAAGCTTATGAGGATTTGTGCACATTATCCTTAGAGCTTTCTAAGAAGAATAGAAGACTAAAAGAAGAATCTAAAAGACTAAACCAAGAATTAGTCTCTTCAAAAGATGAACTTAGAGAAAAAGAAGAATTAATAAATTGTGCAGAATCTAAGTTCATGATCTCTTTGCATAATCTATCTAATATTAAAGATGATCTAAGAGAATCAAAGATAGATTACGATAATCTTAATAAGGAAAATTCAAAACTAAGAGATCAATTAAAAAGGCAAGATGAAAACATTAACAACCTAGAATCCAAGTTGAATATCTCTAAGGAAAATTTATCTAATGCTCAAATTAAGATAAACACTCTAGAACTTGGATCCAATGTTATTAATGAAATTAAATTTGAATTAAAACTTGCCCATGAAGAGCTAAATAAATTTAAGGGAATTGAACAAGAACTAACAAAAGTTAAACTTGAAAATTCTACCCTTAAAAACCAAGTCACTCAACTTGAAACCTACAAACATAAATATGAGTGCAAATTTACCCATAGTGAAGAAAAATTTGAAAAGTTATTTAAATTGGGTAAATCAAAAGGAGATAGGACGGATCTTGGATTTAATAGGAATATTTCTCATGATCCTTTAATCACCAACACATTTGTGAAAGGTGAGTCCTCTTTCTCTAGCACTCACACTTCCTTGCCATTGACTAAATGTAATTATTGTGGCATTGAAGGACATTTTAGGTTTGAGTGCAAATTAAGAAGAACCAATGTGTCTAAATCCATATTTGAACCTAAAAAGGTAAAATCAAATACTATGATGATTAAGACACTAAAAACCAAGGAAGACTCCAAAAAGATTAAACAAGTTAAACCTATTAAAAAGGAGTCTCCTAAAATAGATTCTAAAAAGTTTAAACAAGTTAAACCAACTTTAAAAGAATCTATAAATAAAAAGCTTCTCAATCTTCCTCCATTAACTCAACAAATGAAGGAACTTTTGAAGAAAGTTGCAAAGTTAAATCTTAAATTCAAAAGTCAAATAAATGGAGGAAATAAGAAGAAAAGAAATCAATCCCCTAAAAAGAAAACTCACCAACCTCAAAAGACTAATCACCATCCTAAGCCAAATTTAGTTAAATCTAAACATCATGGTGATAAGTCTAAATTGAAAATTTATCAAGTCAAATCTCCAATAGTTGGTGAGACATTTAAGATAGACCTCAAAGACCAACCCTCCCAAGACCTTAGGTGGATTCCCAAAGTTAGATACTTAGACAAACCTTAAGGCCTTGGACCTCATTGACCAACCTATCCTTTATAGGTAAATCTTTTTGTTGGTCATGATTGCATTTGCATTTATGTTCTTTCATTAGTTACATTACTTTATATGCAAATGTTTATTTGTTCCATGTATGGTTGTGTTCTTTAAATCATTTTTGTAGTTACCATACTAGAACCCAAAAATCCATCCATTATGCTTTCTAGTTATTATTTGATATGGATGGTTATGTTGTTGATTCATGTGTATTTTCCTTGTTATGTCATTCTTATACATGTTTCAACTTCATAGTAGTGCTTGATCATATGAACCTCTTTGAAATCCATTCCTTGCATTTCTTAGTTATATCTATTGTTTGATGGATGTCTTAGATGTTGAATTCATATGATCTTGACACTTTGAAAATTGCATATTCTACTAAGTTATATCTTTTTATGCAATTTCTCATGTTCATCACTATGCTCATTAGTTATATCATTTAAAGTGATGAATATCCTTTTATGATGCTTGATTTTGCAATTGTCACATTCTATTAGCATCATAATCTTCATGATTGCCACCTCTCTTGCACTTATTGGTATATCTCATGACCACCATACTTATGTATTCATAATCTTGGTTGGTTAATGGTTGAGGTAGGCTTCATGTTTGAACTTCATTTCACTCATCTTGCACATGATAGTCATATTTGATGATTGGATGAAATGATTTCAAAAATATTCATAGCATATGATTTTCATAGTTATATTGATTGATGCTATGTTTAGTATATCCCTTGACCTTGCTCTATATTGGTAATTTGATCATATTGAGCTTATTAGTCATTTGGAATCTAATCCTTCACTTGAAGTTAACCCTCAATTGGTTAAACCATCTTCTTGCACCAAATAGTTATATTCTTGTCAAATGTTTGACAAAAGGAGAAGTATGGATTGAGGGGGAGTAAAACTTCATAGGAAGTATTAGTTTTGATCAAATTCACCTTATATTAGCTCTGATACCCTTATAAGCTTATCAACCATGCATGATAACCTGTTATATATTACATTTTCATTTCCTTTGTTAACAGGTGCTACTAAAAGGTATTTCCTTGTTTCATGTGTGTAGGTTCCCCTGTTCAATTGATACCTTTGCAATTTAATGGCAAAGGGGGAGAAAGTTCTCAAGCTTAATGGCAAAAAGGGGAGAAAGAATTAAGGGGGAGAAAGTGCTAAAGGTGGAGAGAATGCACATCTTGCCAAAAGAAGAGTGCATGGTCAAAAGGGAGAAATGAAGAGAAGAAAGCTTGGGAGCTAAAGAAGTTGCTTGGCCAAAGAAAGGAAGATGAAATGAAAGCTTGAAGAATGATCAAGCTCCAAGCATCAAGAAGAATGAAGAATGAAGCTAGAGCCCAAGCTAAATGAAGAAGCATCCAAAGAGATTTCAAGAATTGTCCAGCCAAGGAGGAGCTGAAGACTGTGTGTGAAGTATTAGTGTTGAGCAAAGGTTTGCCAACATATTGAAGGTTTGCCATCAAATTGCAAAGGGGGAGATTGTTAGGTTTTTGTTTATTGCAATTTGATGGATGCATCATTCATTTTATTCATCATTTGAATTCACACACATGCATTGATTTTGAAACACTTGAAATCTTGATTTACACATGCATTGTTTTAAATCTTGTAAATCATATGTTTCATGCATGTTTTGATTTTAATCTTGGATGCATTCATTTTGAAAAAGAGTTTTATAAATCAAGCAAGCCTATGGTTTTAAAACTTTCTAATCATTTTTGGCTTTTTATGTTTCATGATTTTAAAATACTTAGAATGATTTAAAATCATATTTCCAAGCTTGATTTAGTGGCCCAAATTGTCCCCACTTGAAAATACTTTAAAATATGCAAAATAAGCATTTTTGGGGGAAATGGTCCAGGGGACCCGGTCGACCCGCAGTGTGGCCGGTCGACCGAGCCCATGGACCCGGTCGACCGAGCCCACTACGGGTCGACCGGGAAAGAGCCAACAACTCTTTTTCAAACGGTCAGTTTTATGGCCGTTGGAGGCCAGGTCGACCGGGGCTTTAATGGGGTCGACCGGGCACTCGCAGAACTCAACTTTTTGAGTATAAAAAGGGGTTCATTCCCATGAGAAAAGGGTTGAACATTTTAGACCTTCCAAGCCATCTTTGAGGAGTTTGGAGTTAAGGAAAAAGGGGATGAACTAAGAAAGACCAAGAGGGTCATTAGTAAAGCTAAAGCTTGGATCATTAAGTTAAATCATCAAGTAAGCTTTACTTTTGTTAATCATATGTTTTATGCTTTGACTAAATTATTGGTAAATGATTATTAGCATATAAACTATGATGTGTTAAATCCATTACCTTCATTCAATCTTTGTTTTAGATTGTGATGGATTTCTCACTTTGATTCAAACCAAGTTTTGTGTTAAAACTTTATAAATCATGTTTTGTTAAAACCTTTGATTTGTTTTATAAACATGTTTCATTAACTTGTTTGAATCATCTTTGTTGTTTTCATTCATTTGAATCTTAAGTTAAACCTTTGTTTTTGAAAACAACATAGCATAGCACATGCATCACTTGATTAGGCTTAAACATTCAACTTGTGATCTTTTGATTTTCACATCATTAACAAGTTTGTAGTTGTTCAAGTGATTTGCATATAACTTCAATCAAATCTTTGTGTGCCTTAACTTTCAAATGCTTCTAGCATACATTGATTAAGCCTTCTTTTTAAACTTGATTGAAGTTTTCCACACACACATATCATAAGCATTCATCTTTGCATTTCTTTGTGTTGTGTGAGTTAGATTTTCATTTTCATATCCGCCTACTTAGAGGCATTTTACTTAAGCTTAAATTGTAATCTCTTAGAGTGTTTTGTGAAAACACTTTCTTTAGAGAAATCATTTGATTGTAAGGTTATTGCTTAGCCACATAAAAGCATTGTGTATAGGTTGTTGTTTAGCCTAGAAAAACAACATTGTAAGGTTATTGCTTATCCTTGGAAAGCATATTGTTGAGGTTATTGCTTAGCCTTTTGAAAAGCATATTAGTGGAAATCCGGTGGGGTGTTGGATACACAAGCCGGTAGTGGATGTAAGCATTAAGGCCGAACCACTATAAATCTTGTGTTGTGGTGATTGCTTGTGTGGTGATTATGTTGTTTAGCTTCCGCATTATGAATGTTAATCATCACATGTGACTAGTTGTTTTAAAGAAATTAAAATTGGTCATAATTGGTCACTAGTTGTAGCTCACCCTATTCACCCCCCCCCCCCCCCCTCTAGGGTTAGGATCCCAAGGACTTTCAGGTATCAGAGCAAGGTGCTCTATTTTTAGGATCAAGTGTTTGGAACTCTTGATTTGGTGTAAAAACCTAGAGTTAAAGCCCTAGTGTTGTGCTTTCATGAAAATCATAAGAATGGATTCCACTAGTTTAGACTTTGCAGATTCTTTCGTAGATTCTTCTAGACCCCTCATTCTTCCTTCTATTGGAGATTCAAACAATGAATTTAAAGAATCTCAACACTACTACCAAAAAGACATTTTATATCGGTTGCAAAAAATGCCTTATATCGGTTTTTAACATAACCGATATAATATCTTCAGTGAAAGTTTTTTATATCGGTTAATATTTTTTTATATCGGTCAACTTATTTTTATATCGGTTACATAGCAACCGATGCAATTTGATTTAAAAGAGGAAGAAAATGATGAAAATGATAATGACATTGAACAAGCTTATGAGGATTTGTGCACATTATCCTTAGAGCTTTCTAAGAAGAATAGAAGATTAAAAGAAGAATCTAAAAGACTAAACAAAGAATTAGTCTCTTCAAAAGA
Source organism: Litsea cubeba (assembly GCA_012931725.1). NCBI lineage: Eukaryota > Viridiplantae > Streptophyta > Magnoliopsida > Laurales > Lauraceae > Litsea > Litsea cubeba. The sequence goes on along the minus strand of CM022949.1, from coordinate 86,740,816 downwards.
TGAACTTAGAGAGAAAGAAGAACTAATAAATTGTGTAGAATCTAAGTTCATGATCTCCTTGAATAATCTATCTAATATTAAAGATGATCTAAAAGAATTAAAGATAGATTGTGATGATCTTAATATGGAAAACTCTAAACTAAGAGATCAATTACAAAGGCAAGATGAAAACATTAACAATTTAGAATCCAAGTTAACCATTTCTATGGAAAATTTATCTAATGCACAAATTAAGATAAAAACTCTAGAACTTGGATCTAATGTTATCAATGAAGTTAAATTTGAATTAAAACTTGCCCATGAAGAGCTAAACAACTTTAAGGGAATTGAAAATGAATTAACAAAAGTTAAAAATGAAAATTCAACCCTTAAAAACCAAGTCACTCAACTTGAAACCTACAAACAAAAGTATGAGTGCAAATTTACCCAAAATGAAGAAAAATTTGAAAAGTTATTTAAATTGGGTAAATCACAAAGAGATAGGATGGTCTTGGATTTGATAGGAATATTTCTCATGACCCTAAGTTCACCAACATATTTGTTAAAGGTGAGTCCTCATTCTCTAGCACTCACACTTCCTTGCCCAAAACTAAATGTAATTATTGTGGCATTGAAGGACATTTTAGGTTTGAGTGCAAATCAAGAAGAAGCCATGTGTCTAAAATCATTTTTGAACCAAAGAAAGTAAAATCAAATTCTATGATGGTTAAGACACTAAAAACCAAGGAAGACTCCAAGAAGAATAAACAAGTAAAACCTATTAAAAAGGAGTCTTCTAAAATAGATTCTAAAAAGGTTAAGCAAGTTAAACCAACTCTAAAAGAATCTATTAACAAAAAGCTTCTCAATCTTCCTCCCATAACTCAACAAATGAAAGAACTTTTGAATAAAGTTGCTAAGTTAAATTTAAAATTCAAAAGTCAAATAAAGGGAGGAAATAAGAAGAAAAGAAAAGTGAACCAAACCCCTAAGAAACAATCTCACCAACCCCAAGAGACTAATCACCAACCTAAGTTTAAATTATTCAAATCTCATGGTGATAGGTCCAAATCTAAGATTTATCAAGTCAAATCTCCTAAAGTTGGTGGGACTTCAAACCTAGACCTCAAAGACCAAACCTCTCAAGACCTTAGGTGGATTCCCAAAGTTATAAACTTAGACAAACCTTAAGGCCTTGGACCTCTTTGACCAACCTATCCTTTATAGGTAAATCCTTTTGTTGGTCATGTTGTATTTGCATTTTATTATTCATAGTTACATTTCATAAAATGCAATGCTTGTTTATGATCAATTGATTTTGTTTTCATGCACCATACTATTTACATATCATGGTTTTCAAAATCTTTTTATTATAATTTCATCTTGATAGATTTGCGTATTGCTTTCATTTAGTTATATATCTTGCATGCATTTCTACATGTTCAATTGATTATGGTTTCAAAAGCTTTCATAGCTAGATCCTACATAATCAATTGATTTTGCAAAATCATTTGTTTGAATGTTATAGTAAGACTTTTTCTTTAAAAACAAATGATTTGAATCAATTTAAATTTTCCATGATCTTACTAATTATATCCTTTGGTATGGAAAATATGTGTTCAATTTGTACGAGCCCTTGTAGTTATATTCTTTGGAATACAAATTGAAAAATATTTTATCTTCATTTTCATACTCATTTTGTCCATTGTTGGATTTTGTTTATGATTTGAAGATTGTTTGAATGGAATTACTTTAAAACATCATTAGTTATATTCTTCAAAGCATGTTCCATGTTGTCATTTCCTTTTGTATTTGATTATGCCATTTCAAATGGAAATGAATGTTGTTTTAAGCTATTTGCATCTTTGCTCATTTAGTTACATTCTTTATGCAAATGTTTATTTGTTCCATGTATGGTTGCGCTCTTTAATTATTTTTGTAGTTACCATACTAGAACCCAAAAAAATCATCATCTTGCTTTCTAGTTTTTATTTGACTTGGATGGTTATGTTGTTGATTCATGTGTAATTTTCTTATTGGTATCATTCATTAAACATGTTTCAACATCGTAGTAGTGTTCTTGATCATATGAACATCTTTGAAATTCATTCCTTGTATTTCATAGTTATATCTATTGTTTGATGGATTTCTTAGATATTGAATTCATATGATTTGACACTGTGAAAATTGCATGTTCTACTAAGTTATATCTTTTTATGCAATTTCTCTTGTTCATCACTATGCTCATTAGTCAAATCATTAAAAGTGATGAATAATCATTTTATGATGCTTGTTGGAATTTTGTGTTTGTCACATGCTTGCTCTTAATCATGTTTCATGTTCAATTGGTAATCAATTGGTATCATTTTCATTTAGTATCATTTCCAATTGATATCATATCTTGAGTTTGTGATAGACCTTGTGTACATTGGATTGATCTTGATAGTCATATGTCTTTTGTTCCATGTCACATTCCATTAGCATCATAATCTTCATGATTGCCACCTCTCTTGCACTTATAGGTAAATCACATGACCACCATGTTTATGTGTTCATAATCTTGGTTGGTTAATGGTTGAGGTAGGCTTCATGATTGAACTTCATTTCACTCATCTTGCACATGATAGTCATATTTTATGATTGGATGAAATGATTTCAAAAATATTCATAGCATATGATTTTCATAGTTATATTGATTGATGCTATGTTTAGTATATCCCAATGACCTTGCCCTTTACTTTGGTAATTTGATCATATTGAGCTTTATAGTCAAATATTATTATCAATTGAATCTAATCCTTCACTTGAAGTTAACCCTCAATTGGTTAAACCATCTTCTTCTTGTACCTATTAGTTAAATCCTTGTCAAAAGTTTGACAAAAGAAGAGTATGGATTGAGGGGGAGTAAATCTTCATAGGAAGTATTAGTTTTGATCAAATTCACCCTTATATTGGCTCTTGATACCCTTATAGCTTATTACCCATTCATGATGACCTGTTATGTACTTCATTTTCGATTTCCTTTGTTAACAGGTGCTACTAAAAGGTATTTTCCTTGTTTCATGTGTAGTACCCCTCTTCAATTGATACCTTTGCAATTTAATGGCAAAGGAGGAGAAAGTTCTCAAGCTTAATGGCAAAGGGGGAGAAAAAATTAAGGGGGACAAATTGTTCAAGCTACCTAAAGGTGGAGAGAATGCACATCTCGCCAAAAGGAGAGTGCATGGTCAAAAGGGGAGAAATGAAATGAAGAAAGCTTGGGAGCTAAAGAAGTTGCTTAGCTAAAAGAAGGAAGATGAAAAGAAAGCTTGAAGAATGATCAAGCTACAAGCAACAAGGAGAATGAAGAAAGAGCTAAAGCCCAAGCTAAGTGAAGGAAGCATCCAAAGAAGATTTCAAGTCTTATGAAGACAATGTGTGAAGTATTATTAGTTTTGAGAAAGGTTTGCCATCAAATTGCAAAGGGGGAGATTGTTAGGAATTTTGTATATTGCAATTTGATGGATGCATCATTATCATTTTATTCATCTCATGAATTTTTACACATGCATTGTTTTAAATCTTGTAAATCATATGTTTCATGCATGGTTTGGTTTTCATCTTGGATGCAATTTAATTTGAAAAAGAATTTTTATGTATCAAGCAAGCCTATGGTTTTAAAACTTTCTAATCATTTTAGGCTTTTTATATTTCATGTTTTTAAACCTCTTAGAATGATTTAAAATCATGTTTCCATGCCTGATTTAATGGCCCAAAAAATCCCCACAAGAAAATCTTTGAAAATATGCAAAAATGGGAATTTTTGGTCCCGGTTGACCTGCAGTGTATTCGGTCGACCGAGCCAGTGGTAGGTCGACCGAAGACACTACAGTTTGACCAAAATGTGACCGTTACAGATTTTTTCAAACGGTCATATTATTGCCCGTTGAAGGGCAGGTCAACCGAGCTGTCTATGGGGTCGACCGAAGACACACTGATACTCACTTTTTGAGTATAAATATGAGTTCATTCCCATGAGAAAAAGGTTGAACATTTTACAACTTCTAAGCACTCTTTGAGGAGGTTGGAGAGAAGAAAAAGGGGATGAAGCAAGTGAGATTAAGGGGTCATTAGTAAAGCTAAAGCTTGGATCATTAAGTTAAATCATCAAGTAAGCTTTACTTTTATTAATCATATATTTTATGCTTTAACTAAATTATTGGTAAATAATTATTAGCATATTAACTATGATGTGTTGAATCCATTCTTCTCTTAATCTTTGATTTTAGTTATTGGATTCTTCACCCTTGATTTCAAACCAAGTTTTGTTTTAAACTTTGTCAATCATGCTTAGCCAAAATCTTTGATTTCTTTATAGCATGATACATTAACTTGTTTGAAACTCTCTTTGTTGTTTTCAATCTATTTGAACTTTAGTTAAACTAGTTTGTTTTGAAAACAACATTGATTATGCATCACATGTTTTAGACATCATTAATTTCATACAACTTGTAATCTTTTGATTTTCATAACATTAACAAGTTAATTGTTTTTCATGTGATTTGCATATATCTTCAATCAAATCTTTTTATGTGCCTTAAACTTAAAATGCTTTGAGCATATATTTTGATTGAACTTATTTTTAACTTGATTGAGGTTTTCATACACACACTTCATAAGCATTCATCTTTGTAATTCTTAGTGTGTTTGTGTGAGTTGTTTTACAATTTCATATCCGCCTATTTAGAGGCAATTTATTTGAGCTTAAATTGTAATCTCTTAGAGTGTTTTGTAAAGACACTTTCTTTGAGAGAAATCATTTGCTTGTAAGGTTATTGCTTAGCCATATAAAAGCATTGTGTATAGGTTGTTGTTTAGCCTAGAAAAACAACATTGTAAGGTTATTGCTTATCCTTGGAAAGCATATTGTAGAGGTTATTGCTTAGCCTTTTGAAAAGCATAATAGTGGAAATCCGGTGGGGTGTTGAGTCACAGCCGGTAGTGGATGTAGGCATTAAGGCCGAACCACTATAAATTTTTGTGTAGTGGTGATTGTTTCGTTTAGCTTCCGCATTATGTATGTTAATCATCACATGTGACTAATTTGTTTTAAAGAAAATAAAATTGGTCATAACTAGTCATTAAGTGTAGCTCACCTTATTCACCCCCCCCCCCCCTCTAAGGTTAGGATCCCTTGGACTTTTCACCTTTATGTAGCTTTATGACAATTAAGGCTCATAAACCCTCCTAAATGGCTACCTAAAAGCCTATAAATAGGAGAGCTCTCTAAGAAGAAACACAGAACAGACAGCAGAGAAAACAAACAACAGACTATAGAAAATCCGGAAACTCAGACAGAAAAAGGCATCTAAGAGAGAAAACTCTGCGGAAATCCTACACCGACCACCGCTACAAGGTGACAAAAGTCTCTTGGGGGGGTACCCCCCCCCCCCCAAGGTCCTTGCCTTCTCCTTCTGCCTCCAATGGCTTAGACGTGGCTTTTCAGCCCGTCTACTTAGTGTTTTATTGGACATAGGACCTCCTCTTGGTCTTTGTCCTCTAAAAACCTGAGGTTATAGCCAAGCCAGGCGAATCAATAGCATCCTCTGTTCTCATCTGCATGGATGATGGCGAAGTCCACATATGGCTTGCGACCGTCAATCTGAACGGGTCCCCCACAATCTCCTGAGAAGTTAGATCCTCCTTTTCTTGCTTTTCATTGTAGTTTGTATTTTTTCAAAAGAGATAAAAAAAATGACAACTCTTGTCTTTCATTATTGATAAGGATTGTAAATCGGCTATAAACGCCAAAATCGGCTATAAACGCCAAAAATCGGCTATAAATGCCAAAAAATTACCTTTCACGGCAAATCAAGAAATGTCTCTTTTCTTAAATATATGTGCAATGGAAAACTTGAAAGAAGTTGATTTCCTTTTTACTTGCGAAGGATAATCTCCGGATCACCACTTGCAATTCCAAGTAAAATAGAAAATCTGGCACACCCACACAAAAAAATGTTGATGCACGCCTCTGCCCCCTTCCGGTTACGAAAGGGTTGGATCCAACGGACTCCCACGTCCGCCGACCCCGGTAGAACCGAGCGAAAGCGCTGTTCTATCAGTGACGGGATCAGACATGACAACACAGGAAGGAGTGCTTACTTCTTGGTCAGTATTCCTAGTTTCTTCTCTGATTGAATTAAAGTGCATCCACTAAGTTTAAACTATAATGAGAAATACTGAATAATTAAAAAATAAATAAAAATAAGTAATACATACTTGAACGAGAACCACTTATTATTCCACCTGGTGGGATCCATCTATGGAAGAAGATGGTCACTATCAACACACACATACAAAAAGCAAAAGATGCCTTATCAAATCAAGGGTTGAAAACGAGTGTGCTGTCTATCATCCATCAACAACTGAGTTAAAAATAACAATGCCTTAAGATTAAACACTTGCTCATCCAACCTGAATATCTAGATTGTAAACAAAATTCAACAATACTTGCCAAATTCTATCTTGAATATTATACACTGCTGTCAAACCCCAAGTCAGCACACCACTGTCATCTAGAACACAGGAATTTTCTGTTGCCACTCCAATGAAGGAGAGGAAAAAAACCACTATCATGACCATGGATCTCCTCTCTCTCTCTCTTCCCTAGTCACGCTCTGAATTCATTTTTTTTCTGAATTTGTCTCTTTTCATCACAGCCTTGATTTTTTTTTTATCATAGCCCGTTTCATCTTTTTTTGCTTTTCCTTTCTTTGAGTAAAAATTGGCTTGAATGTATGTTAATCTGATGAAATTAAAAACTGGGAACCCATTGTTGCATATATACCCAACGTGGGGACCCAATTATGGCATTAATGCATGTCTTGATGCTCATGGATAACTTGAAATTAGATTGCTCAGAAGCCCCAAATTTTTAAGAGGGCTGGCCCTAGCCCTCTGTTTCAAGAAGCAAAAAGTCTCAGTGCATAGTTTAGAGCAAATGATAAAATTTGAAAACGCATGGGCCTGGTCCGGATAAATGGGTTGGTTTCGGTTAAATGGGTTAGATTATAAGTGTGGCCCGGTTTATGAAGATGTGGGCTGGACGAAGAGGGGGGTTGCAGGCAGTGTATGAGGGTGGAGTTCTACGCGCCTGTGCAGGGAGGTGAAGGTGTGTGCTGCTGTGAGGGTGAGAAAAGGGTGGAGAAGAAGATCATGTGCAGGGAGAGTGGATTGCAGTGAAGGAGAAGAAGGTGTGCTGGGAGATGAAGTGGCTGGTGGGTCTGAGTGCACAGTGGGTGTGTAGTGAAGAAGAAGGATGAGGGAGAGAAAGGGAAAAAGAAGAAAGGAAGGAAGGAGGCAAATAAAGGGGCGGTAGCACAGTGCAGGGCACGGTAGTGTCTATGGGCGATGGAATGATGCAGTGGGGGAGTACCAACACAGTGCAGGGCCCGGTAGTTCCTCAATGTTACATTCACAGGGGAATGAGTCCGGGTTCATGGTCACCAGAGTCATTTGGCTTTAAAAGGACATTAATCACCCCTAGTGGCAAGTTGAACAGCTGTGACATTAATCACCCATAATATTTTCACATGCTTTTATTTTATCTCACTTATTTTGCCTTTGATTCCCATGTTTAATTCCTAACATTTTTTTTTGTTTTGTACCACATATTGGGACTGGAGCTCAATGTAATAGAGGTCAATTGCTCAAAGATCTTTTCGTTTTTCAAAAGAATATTGTACTTACATTATTTTGGATGCTAGATTTTTACTTGAATTAGTAACGACGACGTGGCTAAACTTGTGGGTTGGATTTAATAGTTATATGTTTCCTAATATGTTGAAAGAGCAGGTTTTGTACATTTTTTATTAGTTAAATGAGCAGACTTTATTGTATAATTTATTTTAGTTGAATGAGCAGATTTTATTGTATATTTTATTTGAGTTGAATGGATAGGTTTTATCATACATTTTATTTTTATTGAATGGGAAGGTTTATTGTACATTTTATTTTAGTTGAATGAGCAGGTTTTATTATGTTTAGAGTAAATGAGATTTTTGAGGTGGCAGGCAGCAATTTATTAAAAACTCCATTATTTTTAGCGACAAATTTTATTTGTCGCCTAATAAGAATAAATATATCTTTGTATATTATCCCCAACGTATATAATTTGTCGCCTAAGATAATTTGTGGTAAGGTTAAATATTGGGCGACGAATTAAGGTGGTCGCCTAATGTTTACAAACTATGCGCGACAAAACTAATTCGTTGCCTATTATAACTCATAGCAATTCATACACTATTTAGCGACAATATAGTTTTGTCGATAAAAGATATAATTTAGCGACGACTCTATTTTTTCGCCAAATTCCTTTTCACCATTTTTATCCATTTTCTTAGGACAAAGAATGGATGAATTATAGATATTTGGCAACAAAAAATATCCTTTTTGTCGCAGAAAGTTGATATTTAGCGACGATATTGTGTTGTCACAGAAAATTGATATTTGGCGACAACATTGTGTTGTCACAGAAAATTGGTATTTGGCGACGATTAGTTGTGATCGTCGGCAAAACTATTCTCCGGCTCCAAATAGCCGACGAAATGGCGACAAAACTGGTTTTGACGCAGAATATATTGGGCGACGATTTTGTGATTTTCTGCGACAAATAGTTTCGTCGCGAAAAATGATTTTTGTTGCAGTGGGATCACTCTTTAATGATCTAATATCAACTTCACTGATTTCAATTCTTTGTGATTTTATAGGACAATCTTCAGAAATTGAAATCTCAACGTTAGAGGTCGGCAATGATGCATCGGCTTCTAATTTTTGAGGATTTTTTCTTTTAAAAAATCCATCAATTGTAGATGACTTTTCCATCTACAAATCAGATAAAAATCATATTTATTATATATCCAAAATCAAATAAAAAGTATTCATTGTCTCAAAATATGAACCATTTATCAAACAACTCAATAAACACATGGTGATAACTGGGGAATGTTCATTTATACTGTTGTTATGGTGAACGAATGAAAGACCAACCATTTATACTTGTTGCATCTTATATTGATATTTCTCAATATATATGACAAGCCCAACCCCAAATTCACCTTGAAGACATTCATTTTCTTAACTAAAATGATCACGGTTGGTACTAACTAGTAGTAGTTTAATATCATATCATGGTAGCTACAGCACTTGTACTAATTGAACACTATCACCAATCAATTTACAAAGACAAAGTCATAAACTTTCAGATGCATTTTCAATTTACAAAGACAAAGTCATAAACCACAAATCCATGTCACTCTCAACAAATCTCAGCAAAAAAAACCCATATCTCATGAAAAAAGCAATCTTTCTAAGACACATGTCAATTTCTACTAATCCCAATGGTTGATCTGATAAAAAAAAAGTGGGTTTAATCAATCCATGTCAGCATCAAACAAACAGAGAAATTACATAAACAGAGAAAACCCACTTTATTAAAGTGGAAAATCCTAACAATAAAGTGGAAAATCCTGATAAAAGTGGGTTTAATCAATCCATGTCTGCCTCAAACAAACAGAGAAATCACACTTCAAACAAACTCTAAAAATCTTTTTATAACATGACGAAGACGAAAGCCATAACAAAGTAAAAACCACATAAATAAAATCCCAAAAAACTCCAAACTCAACTGCAATCAAACATAAAAGAGTTGATTTCTGATGAGATGATGAAATCACATACCCAATCGCGAGGGAACAACTAGGAATTGTTCTTCTTCATGAGTTGAAAAAATGAGAGGATCTTGATTCCTTGAAAATGCTGGACATCGAGAAGACAGTGTGCAAAATGATTAAATGAACCAAACTGAAGATGAGAGATTAAATGAGAAAAGAGAAGAAGAATAAAGTGAAGAAGGAAAACTGGAAAAGTGTTTGGGCTAGAGTCCGGAGTGGTTTTCGAAAAGAAGAGCTGTAAAGTGTTGGGGGGAGGGGCGGGTGCATTTTGGTGATGTTAAAAGGATTTTCCAAAGCCAGAGGGGGCCTACTGTGGTTCCGCCCCTGATCAGCATCTTTATCTGTAAATCGAATCTTCTTAAGTCCCCCCGACGTACTGCTTTCCGAACACTACCATTTGTTGGGTGCTTCGAATATTGGCAGAATCAAGTGTATTTATTAATTGTTTCTTTGATTCCGGCACCCATCGATGCGATCGCAACATGAATCTCTTTTGAGGAGTGGTGGGGGCATGGAAATGCTCAAGAACAAACTTGGACACTATATAACCTCCTGTTTGATCTTTTTTAATTTGCAACTGAGCCTTACAGTTTTCTCTTGTTTCCATCCGACGCTTTTGAACACATTCCTTATCTTTCCAATGTTTCTCATCTGTTTTACCCTCCTTTGAACAAAAATATCACTTCCAAAGTACCTCCCCATCCTTAATACGAACTGAATCTTTTCTTATGCTAAACCAAGCAAGCTTCGCGTAAGCATTATAAAATTCATACACCTCCATTAAATTATCAAACTTCATCTCCACTTTTGGGGTCATATCCTCTCCTACATCCGGATAATGCAAACATGATGTTGATGAGGAGGTCCATCTTGAAACTGGAATACAAATGTAGGCACAGCAAAATCCACAAGCCAAAAACAAACCGTCGCCAGGACCCACTACATTTAGAAGGTTGGAAAAGCGAGGAAGGAGTACTATCCGCAAGCAAGGAAGGGGAAGGTCCCATTTTCGTCAAGTTAGCGAAGGCAGGGTTCTAACCTTGCCTTCGCCTGTCAGCAAAAGGAAAGGGGCAGAGAGAGGGAAATCGAGAAGGTCCCTCGACTAATGCGTCTTGCTTCAGGAATACTGCCAAAGGTAAGGGGAGGAAGGCAGGCGATGCAACCGACTCTGGGAACCTGCCTTCGTTTATAAACAAAGGCAAGGAGGACAGCACATGCGGAAGAACTAATAAAAGGAGATGCGGCTCCGATCCAAAGGAGGCAGAAAAGAAAGGAGTGAGAGAATAGAAAGGAATGTCATGCATGAGAAACCTTTTCTAGAGGGGAAAAAAATGTTCCTAATGGCCTTCTTCCCCTCCAAAAAGAAGGACCATGCTTTGTGATTTCTCTGTAGACAAGAGTACTGGCAGTCCAAATACCGGACAGACCAAAAGCTTAGTGTAATACCCGGGATCTCTAGTTGAAATAAAATTTCCATGAGCACACACTTTTCTTCCCACTCATACTCTTTATGCTTTAATTTTTATTTACAACAACTAATATATATTATGGTGCAGAATTGTTCAAATAAATTCAAACATAGGTGGGTGGGTGATTGCTCCTATAAGCACATAAATAAAAGAAAATAAAGGACATGCTTTAGTATAAGTAGATGAATAGTAGTATGTACCAAAGTTGAATCAGATAAAATTAGCTTCGCAGACTGATGCAACAGTTTATACAGAAGTTGATACATTAGTATCTACTTTTGAGCTCGAGCTGACTTCTAGTTTTCAGCTGTTAAAAAGTAGCTGCTGCCATGAGATTATCCAACCAAATTGCCAAAGTAGATACTGATGTATCACAAGTGTTTATGACATGGGGAAAACAATAAATGGGTCAGGCAAGGCACTCATCAAGTCCACAAATATTCAAAAAAAAAAAAAAGTACGTCAAAAGGAAAGGAAGGAATCAAGGGTTTCACACTGGATGTATAACTTGTGGTGAATGAACAGCCCTAAGTTTTTGGGTGGTGTCGAATGGTAACATCAAATTGGAGTACATATTTGTTAAACGTGTCCAAACCCAGAATTTTTTGGTTAGGTCCTCAAGTAAATGGGAACCTGGGGTCCACTGACAGCCTTATTTGAGTTATTTCCAACTCGGATCTAGCTCACATGCCCCGATCTTATGTACCAAAGTTGAATAAGATAAAATGAAGTTCGCAAACTGATACAGCAGTTTATACAGAAGTTGATACAACTTATTTTGTGGAATGCAATAATTTTTTTTTTTGGTGTGATCATGTAACAAATGTGTGAAGCAGTGAAGCTTCCTATTTTTTATAATCGTGAAGGGTGCATTATGTGGGTGGGGGTGTTTAGAATACTGCTAAGTGACTTAAAACCGGTGAGGCAGAGCTCGTTTTCCTCTTGTTACTTGAAGGTTATGAAAGGTGCTGTTTGGAATCAATATGGCACCTTTCTTATTTCTGATTAAGGTTGTATGATCTGGATGAGATTAAAGAGCTTCATCATTGCTGATTAAATATTAAAAAAAAGATAGAAAGAACGAAAGAAACGAAACTTCTGAAGACATCCCTGCGTGGACAGTTTCAACACATAGACTGTTTTTTTTTTGGCAACCCTCCTAATCCTGCCGGAACACACAAATATCCCTAAATCCAAGCCATTCAAACCCCATATCAAACTCAGACTCCAGAGAGAGAGAGAGAGAGAGAGAGAGAGAGAGAGAGAGAGAGAGCGGGCAGAGAAAGAAAACAGAAAAAAAAGGAAGAAAAGGCATACCTCAAAGAGACGATCGCATAAGCTCGAGGCGGGAGAAGGGGCGCCGCCGGAGAGAGACAGTGTCGCCGGACAGAGAACAAGGTCGCCAGAGAGAATCGATCACGGGAGGGGGAGATTCTCGCTTTAGGGGAGGATGTGTGCCTGACAGAAGGAATGGAGAGAGAGAGAGAGAGAGAGAGAGAGAGGAGAGCCAGCAATGGAAATGGGGGAAAGGGCGACTTCGCTGGAGAGAAAAGCTCGGGCCTGAGGAAAGGAACGTTGCCGAAGAGAGGACAGTAATGTCGGAGAGAATCAATCGCGGGAGGGGGAGGATCCGTGCCTGCAGAAGGAATGGAGAGAGAGAGAGAGAGAGAGCAGTTCCAGCGATGGAAAAGTGGGAAATGGCTCTTCGAATGTGATTATGGCCTCAAATGAAGAGCGGGGAAATGAAAATACTTGGCGGGCCCCACATTTGGTCGACGCATGAAAGACTTAAACTCTTGTCCTCATCGCTGTGATGCCGCACCTGGTGAGTGGACGCTCTCCTCAGCTAACGCTGAGGAGAGGAGCTCCCTATATATATATATTTATACATATGAGAGATGCTCCTGTGAGAGTACTGGTGGGGGCCCTCAAATTCATATACAATTACAACAGTCTAAATGTGAGGGCCCCCACCCCTTACTCTCATGGTACCGTGAGAGTTACTCTCAAAAGAGCATCTCCATATTAATGTATATATATATATATAAGATGTTGATTTTAATCGGTTCAGTTTTAATTCTGACTCCTCTATAATCTTTAATTCTGACTATATGTGGAGCATGCACAAACTTCTTTGATATTGGAGTCCAATTTTTGAAGAGCCTTTGTTCTAAATTCTTGTAAACCTTTTTTCAAGCTCTCAAAGCTTCTTCCAAACACACTTAGATTCTATCTTGAAAAATCCAAGGGCTTACTTAGCTCTAAGGAGTGTGCTTTGAGAAGCCAAATCTAGGGTATCCTAATCCATAAAGCTATCTCTCATTTCTTTCCTAGAAATCAAACCTCTACAACTTGGTTGTGCATCTCAATAAAGTTTCATCATCAACACCAAGCTAGCTGCAGGAGGTAAAAAGCTTCAATCACGGTCAAAAGCTTCCTCGAACACTTTCGATCTTCATCAAAGGCAAGTGTTCGCCCTCCATTCAAATTTATATCTTTGTGACAGTGGATTGAATCTGTGTGTGTCAACCACTCTAAAAAAATTGTGTATGGGGATTAGATCTGTGTGATAGAACCTCAGTAACAAAATTGAGTTAGAATCAGTACTTGTGTAGTTTGATTCTTTATAGTGGAACCAAGGGACTGTGTGACCCTTGAGAGTGGATGTAGGTCTGTGTGACTGAACCACTATAAATCTCTTGTGCTTACTATCTTGTTTCAAATTAGAGTGTCTCTGATTATTTAAGCACACACACATTGAACTTATAATTCAAACAAGTTATTTTGTTATGTGTGACTATTATTCCAAGTTGAGATTAAAATTGGGCTAATAATTTTAAAATTGGCATTAGAATTCCTTTTGTCCTATTCACTCCCCCTCTAGGACTTATTCATTGAGTTACACTTTCAAAAGCGATGACCTTTGCTTGAAGGGGGGAGAAATAGGACCTATGATGTCCATACCCCAGGCTTCGAAAGGCCATGAAATCGCTGTAGGATGTAGTCATTCTGGAGGCATGTGAATGTAATCTCCATGAACTTGGCATTGTTGGCAGCGCTTAGCAAATTACATTGCGTCAGCTACCATGGTAGGCCAGTAATAACCTAACCTTTTTATCTGATCATAGAGCTTGGGACCAGCCTGATGAGCTCCGCAAAGACCAGCATGAACTTCTTTGAGTGTTTCTTCAGGCTCTTGTTGTGACAAGCAGCGTAGAAGTACTCCGTTGAAGGATTTCCTGTAAAGGATTTTTGAAGGAATATCCAAATGAAAGTTGGGGGTTCACCTTTGGATGCTTACCCGTTCTTTTGGATCTTCAGGTAGGATTCCAAACATAGTGTAATCAATGAAAGGATCCCTCCAGTCGCCGATTGAATGTTGAAGGATAGAGATCCGACTTCCAACCACTCGGTGGCATTCAGCAACTGCTTGGTTTGTGTTAAGAGGAGGAAGGATTCTTCTTTCGCACACTGTAATTTGAATGTTTTTCCCTTCTTGGATTGCCATAGATACGGCAAGTCCAGTCAGGGCATCTGCACGTATGTTTTCACCTCTACGAATGTGGGTGATGTAACAGATGTCAAACTTTTGCAGAAGCGGTTGTGCCTTGTTGTAGTAAGGCAGTAAATCAGGCTTCCTAACTTCAAATTTCTGATTCATCTGGTTGAAGATCAGTTGAGAGTCTCCAAAGATTTCCAGCATGGTGATACCAGATTCGATGGCGAGTTCCAATCTTAGGATCAAAGCTTAATATTCAGCTGCATTGTTTGTACATGGTTCCAGTAGCGAGAAAGTGTGTGGAATCATATATTTGTCGGGGCTAACAAAGAGGATGCTAACTCCCGAGATCAGCTGTCTTTTTTCATTTGTCCGGGTTGCACCGTCAAAGTACATGTCCCAGGAAGCATTTTGTGAGAAGGTCTCCACATTGTAGAATGGTTCGTCTGGGAGATCGTCTCTGAGTGGAGAATCTTTAGGCAATGGATGCTCTGCGAGAAAGTCTGCTAGAGCTTATCCTTTGATCGCCTTTTTCGATACGTACCTAATATCAAATTATGACAGAAGGATGGACCATTTTGCCAGTCGTGCATTGAGAGAACCTGGTTTTATGACGAGGACCTTCAAGAGGTTGATCCTTGAGACCAGGTAGACTGTGTTGGAAAACAAGTAGTGATGTAGCTTTTGTACGGCGAACATCACTGCAAGACATTCTTTTTCAACTGGAGAGTAGCAATGCTCTGCACCTACTAGCATGCGGCTGAGGTAGTATAGAGCAGCTTCTTTTCTTTCATCATTTTCTTGTGCAAGAAGAGCACCCAGAGAGTGATCAAGGGCTCTTGTGTACAAGATGAATGGTTTTCCAGTGGTAGGAGTAGCTAACACCGGAGGTTTGGTCAGGTACGAGTTGATATCTTGGAACGCAGCTTCACAGTCAGCATCCCAGACAAAGTTTACACCTTTTTTCATTAACCGGGAGAATGGATGGCATTTCACCGAGAAATTGGAGATGAATCATCTGATGTAGGCCAATCTCCCTTGAAGCCCTTTGAGTTCTCTAAAGGTTCTTGGAGACTTTCATCATTTTCTTGTGCAAGCAGAGCACCCAGAGAGTGATCAAGGGCTCTTGTGTACAAGATGAATGGTTTTCCAGTGGTAGGAGTAGCTAACACTGGAGGTTTGGTCAGGTACGAGTTGATATCTTGGAACGCAGCTTCACAGTCAGCATCCCAGACAAAGTTTACACCTTTTTTCATTAACCGGGAGAATGGATGGCATTTCACCGAGAAATTGGAGATGAATCATCTGATGTAGGCCAATCTCCCTTAAAGCCCTTTGAGTTCTCTAAAGGTTCTTGGAGAGGGCATTTCTAGAATGGCTTTGACTTTTATGGGGTCAAGCTCTATTCCATCTTTCCGAACTAAGAATCCGAGGAACTTACCTGACGAGACGCCGAAGAAGCATTTCAGAGGATTCATTCGCAGTTTGTGCTTGCGAAGCCAGAGGAAGACTTCTCGAAGGTCTTCGAGATGATCTTCTTTTCTTTTGCTTTTGACGGCGAGGTCATCAACGTAACAATCGACCGTTTTGTGCTGCATATTGTCGGATGTGAATTTCAAACCCCCCCAAAAGAAAGGGCATTTTGCGTGGGGAAATCTCTATTCATCTATATATGCTATTTAAATTTTACATCGAAAATGAGGATTCCGACTACCCTCAAAATCAATGCATCACGATCGCTAGCTACGGTAACGCCGTAACACCGTTCTTCGACTAAAGCCGAAGAAATGTGGGGAGAAAATAAGTGGGTGAGTTCTTCCTCTCGTCTAATGTGCGGCCGGCAACACACAACGGTTGTCCTGTCACATTAATTTGGGTCTCTTTGGGTCTGTTTAATATAGGGTCAATTCAGGGTCAAGAGTTAAAGTCCAAATAAAGGTTAATCCTCACACAACATAATCATAATAAATCCAAGTAAAATAACTGAAGTAAAGAAAAATAAAAGGGGGAGGTGCCAAATATTTAAGAAGAGGATTGGCCCCGTTCCTGGGTACCCCCTTCAGATCCCTTGGCAAAATAAGGTTTAAAGCCTGACTTTTTAAACCAAAATGATGATGCAAATGAGACTTTGACTTGTGATTTATGTGTTTTTCGTGTATGATACACGAGTGATAAAAATGAAATGCCGATGGGCCGTAATTGATTGGAGGTGGCCGATGGGCCAGTGTTCGTTTTAGGGTGGCCGATGGGCCGTGATTGTTTAAGGGTGGCCGATGGGCCGAAGTAAAAAGTGTGTGTGAAATCACTCATCTCATCTCGTCATTCTCATTTATTCAATTTTAGAAATCAGTTCTTCATTTCCTTTTATCATTAAGTTCAATTAAATATCTGGCACCTGAGGTGGATGAAGAAATAAAGAAAAAATCTTTTTGGGATTATTTTGTTGGTTTTATAGTTTTTATGCATTTTTTATATGGGGCTAGAAGGGCCTAACTAGGGGATTTATTTGGATTTACGTAATTAATGCTTTATTACTGATCATCGGATTAACCTAACCTAAGGTCTTAGATCGCCCACATCACCTTTCCCGATTCCCAAACGTAACAGGAAAAGTGATGGGACCTAACTTATTAAAATGATAGAAACTAAAGGTAGTATAACCTGGCTAGGGAGAGACCTAGATCTGGGTCTGGGGTCTGACCTGGTCAGCCTAAACCATTATTTAATTTTTAATTCCAATATATTAATATTTTTATATTTTTAATATTTTTATATTTTGTTTTTGGTATTTTGGGTTTTTTATTATTTTTATTTTTATTTTTTTATTTATAAATCCTAAAATCTCCTAAACTGATTTTTCTAATCCTAATGAAAGGGAATGAGGAGAAGGAAATAAATTACTAATTTTTATTTATTAATTAACCTAACCGATTTAGAACTTTTTTAATTAGATTCCCTAATCCTGATAAGGGAAGAGGAGGAGAAGGAAATTAATTATTAAACCTAACCTAATTATCTTAATTAATCTAATACTTGGAATTCTATTTTTTGGTTCTTTTTTGGTTTTTGTCCCTTTTGGTTTTTTATAAATTATGCAATTCTAATTTTTATAAAGAAAACAAGATGAACAGATAAGTAAAACACGGTCCTAATTTTTATAAAGTGAATGAAAAAGAGAAATAAGATGGAACATGATTATAATGCATGGGCATATCAAATGCATGGGCTAAGAACAAATTAAATCAAACTAAAAAAAAATGCTAATTTAAATGGATGAGCATATTAGATTCATGGGCATAATTAGATGCATGAAGCATGTTAAATACATAAATTATGAATAATTCGAAGTAATTAAATGCATGGGCTTGTTAGGCATAGTGATCTGGGCCAGATGGGTTTCGGGGTTTTTCTTGTAATTCAGCTCGGGTCAGGTAAATGGGCTGGCTTAGGTGAGTGTGGAGACGGAAGTGTATGTGTGGTGACAGTGAAGGGGAAGAATTCAGGTAGCGTGCAGGGAAGTGGGCTGTGTAAATGGCTGGGAGGAAGTGAGAAAAGGAGGAGGTAGAAGATGGGTGCGGGAAGGAGGAGAAGGAAAGAAGATGGGTGCTCGGTGTGTGCTGTGGTGAGAGGTGCAGGGGCTGTGAGGGGAAGAAGAAGAAGAGAAGAAAGGAAAAAAAAGAAAGAGAGGGTGGTGCGAGTGGAGTGCAGTGAAGATGGGGGGAAAGAAAAGAAAGAGAAGAAAGAAAAGGAAACAAAGAAAAAGAAGAGGTGCAGTGTGTTGTGCAGGTGGGGAGAGAGAGAAGAGGAAGAAAGAAAGAAAGAAAGAAAAGGAGGAGAAAGAAGATGGATGCTCGATGTGTGCTGTGGTGTGGATGGGCGCTGTGGGTGTGCAAGAAAGTGTGCAGTGGAGGAAGGAGAAGAGGAGGAAGAAGAAGAGAAAGAAAGAAAAAGAAAAGAGAGGAAAGAGGGGATGTGCAGGCGGTGTGCAGTGGAGTGTGGTGCGCAGGGAGGAGAAGGAGGAAGAAGAAGAGAGAAAAAAGAAAAGAGAGGAAAGAGGGGATGTGCGGGCGGTGTGCAGTGGAGTGTGGTGCGCAGGGAGGAGAAGGAGGAAGAAGAAGAGAGAAAAAAGAAAAGAGAGGAAAGAGGGGATGTGCAGGCTGTGTGCAGGGGAGAAAGAGAGAAGAGGAAGAAAGAAAGAAAGAAAGAAAAAGAAAAGAGAGGAAAGAGGGGATGTGCAGGCGGGTTGTACAGTGAAGTGGGTGCAGGGAGATAAAGTGGGAGGTGTACCTGGCGCAGGGGAAGAGGTCCGGCGGAGATGAAGCCGATGCAGGGCGGAGAGAGATGGGTTGCGGGGCTGCTGCTTGCGTGCAGGGGCTGCTGTGCGTGGAGTGGGTTGCAGACGAGGAAGAAGAAGTGGGCGATGATCTGGTTTTGGAGTCCGGCTGCGAGAGAGAGTGGCAAGGGATGGTGATGTGGCTGGGGCGGAGATGGTGGTGGATGGTGATCTGCGGGTGATGGTGGTCGTGCGCAGGATGTGGGGCGATGGAGATCGGAAGGATGGAGGGCTGGCGCTGCGAGAATGGGAGGTAATAGATGATTGGTAGAGGATGGTGGTTGAGATGGTGGGCGCAGAAGGCTGTGAGGGAGATGATGATGATGGGTCGTGAGGGATGGAGTCCTGGGATCTGCGTAGGGGAGTAATGGCTTTGGGCGAGAGAGATCGTGGGGAATGAGGAGAGGATGATGGTGGAGGGCTCTGCGCAGGGGATGGAGAACGAGAGAGATGAAGATGATGGGAGGATGGAGAGGTCCGTGTGGGCTTGGAGATGGATCGAGTGGGATGGAGATGATGAGAGTCAGAGAGGGATGAGATCTGCGCCTGGGAGGAGGGTGATGGAAATGATGAGGCATGTGGGATGGTGTCTGGGTGAGAAGGGTTGTGAGATGGAGATGGCCGGGAGGGATGGAGTTCTGGGGTCTGCACAGAGGAGTAGAGATGAAGATGATGGATTTGTTGGAGATGAGATCTGCGCATGTAAAGAGATAGAGACGAGAGGAGAGGTTTTATGGGAGAGAGTTAGAGATTGAGAGGGAGAGAGAAATATCAGGGGGAATGGGAGCCCTCAGATCTAGGACTCTCGTTCCCAGATCTGTGGGACTCTATCTCCCTTATCTAGGCGACGGGCCATGCAACCTGGGCCAGGTCGGGTGTGGGTTAGGTTATTGGGTCAGCTGAGGTTGGGTTAGGAATTTGGGCTCAATGTTTAATTGCTATAAGTCCAGGTTGGGCTAGAGTTTAGGTCTAAGTTGGGATCAGGCCCATGGATTTGGCTATGGGGTCCAAGTCTAGGGTCGGACTCCGGTCTGAAGTTTGGGGCCCAAAAAGTTGGCCGCAATGGGATTTGACCCGGGCCATTATCAATAGGACCCAGGTTTCATAGATTTTAATATGTTCGCCGGATTTCGACGTTCTACACATCAACAGAAAGCTCTCGGCGAGTAGATCACGATGAACTAACTTTCGAGGCGATCGGAGGTCTAGAAATAGTAGGTGATTTTTAAAAGGGGGCGCCCCGTGGTTGTGGGACCTGCTTTTATGATTTTTGATCTGCCCGTCGGATCTCGGAGTTCTATATATGGATGGAAAGCCCTCGAAGTGAAGAATCCAAGGGTCCAACTGTCCTAATGATTGGGGGCTCGAAAAAAAGGGGACCTCTTGGATCAATGGATGTGGCTTCCTAACTTAGGGTAATCGGGTGGTATTTAGGTAAGCTAGGTGTAATCTTTGTAACAATTAGCCTAAGCATATCTTAAGTGGTCTGGAATATGTTTGAATAGTGTAGTGGTCCGCTCCTTGTGTGAAAGGTGAGTTGGACTCGAGATCTCAATGCGATTCGACTTTTTTCTCACAAATTTCTAGAAGTCGTTGAACTAAGTCTAAAACTATCAACAAGCATCTTCATTGTCATTAATTAATCTGAATTATGCCATTAATCAATCAATTATGGGTGAAATGGGGGCATCACTATATATGACACTTGTTTAAGGCTATCATAGGGGCCAAATGAGGTGTCTACAGTATGCCCCTCTTTGGAGAACAGCACGTAGAGAGTTGTGCTCCAAAGAAAGTAGACACACCACTCATGACTCACGGGAGCTTTTGAGCTCGTGGGAGTGGCCACCTACGGATGTATGCAATTGCAAATTCATTCTAAAGGTGAGGTTCACTTTTCTAGGATCGGTTCTGATTCAGGGGAAAAAAGAAAAAAAAAAGAAGTTACGTGCCTACTGATTTGATTGGAAACCCGAGATCTGTGCCTCGGTGCCCGTAGTATTGCCACGTGGCAGGTTGGGAACTGTGCCCAGTTGCTGAATTTAAAATGTTGGTGGGAACTGTGCCCCAGTGGACTGAATCAGAGTCGATCTTTCGATTAGCTAAGTCACTATTAGAAGTTCATTTGTTCTTGCAATAGCGTTCAATTCAAATTGTCATATATAACATCTTTTTTACTTTCATCCATAGTTAAATGTTTAAAGCATAGTTGAACTAACTAGCAATAATGGGGATCTTAGTGGAAATCATAAACATAGTTCAAGCAATAGTGTGAGTGTATGTGAGAATGAGATGCATTTTTTTTTAAAGTTTGATTTTGAAACTCAAGTATGCATCGAAAAAGCATAATCAATGGAAGACGGTCACCGGAATAACCGTCACTCTCTAGGAATCTTGGTCTTCACCCAAGCTTAGATGAGAACCCGGGAGAGGATTCGATCATTCTTTTTTTGTGCTTATCATGGAGAGTTTCAAGCTACACGGTTTCCATCTTCCAACATCAAGATTTGAGTCGGCGAACACACAATTCGTGAGGACACGGTATTATGGTTGCCCTACCGATTATAAGCGCTTAAGGGAGGCCTACGGCGACTCAATTTCCAGACGTGAGGTAAAATCATGAAAATCATAGTTAGGGGTACTTACCTCAGGAACTTTCCGTAAATCCAACATTGGGGATCGTTGTTGTTTTCTTTCATTGTTTGTTTGCCGAAGTTTGTGAACTTGTCATCAATCTCCATCAGTGTTCTTGAAGGTCCTCCACCTTTGGAGTTTTCGCTTTCACTTTGGGAACCTGTATTGAACAAACACTAAAAGATTCTGCATTTTTTGTCATTAGTATACGGTTTTATAATTTGCAAAGGTAATCATTCTAATTTTATTGATGGAGATGGCATGAGATGCAGTGCACAATGTTAGATGTATGCGTGATGGGACTAATGTGCATGCAACGGGACCTCATGTGATGGGACAATGTTTTAGTTCGACAATGTGCGCTGCGCCTTTGTGTGTGTGCCTCTTTTGCTTCCCTTTTTTTGTGTTTTTGATTTTTTTGTGTTTTTGTTATTTTTTAAAAAAATCTATGTGTGTACCCTACTTAGCATATAATGAGGTGGGGTATGCAGGTAAATGCATGGATTTGGATTTTGGAATGATGCATGAACATATGAGTCAATGGTATATTTTAAATTGAATCGACTGACCTGTCTGTCTCGTTTGTGCTGCCTCCATTGGTGACCACACAAAACAAATAGAACCCTATGGTCACTGTCTAGGTTTACTGGCTTCCAAAACCAAAGAAAATATAATCAAACTCAGAAATTCGATCAAACAACCGGTAAACCCACTGAGAAAACAAATCAACGATTAAAACCACGCTAAATCAGGAAATCTGGGGTCGGGTTCTCAAAAGTAGGAATGCAGCATTCAGTGGGTGTATAATGCCTGAATGAATATGGATGGAGCAATTTAGAGATATGGATGTGGAAGTCTGGCCAGTCAATGAGAAGGTCCTAGTTGCTACTATGGGAGTTTGGGAGCCAGAGATAGTTAACAAGATCAAGGAATGCCAGAAGGATGATCCAGAATTACAGAGAATCATTGATCATGTGGATGACAAGCCAGAGTTCAGATTGATTGATAGAGTTTTGTACTGCAAGGATAGGTTGTGTGTGCCAGATGTTCAAGGCCTCAAATCAGAGTTGATGACAGATGCGCACCACACCAGATATTCTATTCACCCAGGGAGTACCATGACGTATCAGAATTCAAAGAATCACTATTGGTGGGTGAAAATGAAGAAAGAGATTGCAGAATTCGTTTCCAGGTGTATGACTTGTCAGCAGATTAAGGCGGAGCACAAGAAGCCTCCTGGTTTGCTTCACCCGTTGGAGATTTCACAGTGGAAATGAGAGAATATCACCATGGATTTCGTGTCAGGGTTGCCGAACACCGAGAAAGGCAATTATGCAATTTGGGTGATTGTGGATACATTGACTAAATCGGCACATTTCTTGACATTCAAGACTGGTCAGTTTATGGATAAGATGACTAAGATGTACAGAGACAATATAGTCAAGCTACATGGAGTGCCTAAGTCCATGGTGTCCGATCGAGACACTAAGTTTGTCTCTCGATTTTGGTCTACTTTCCAGTCATCTATGGGAACTCAGTTGAAGTTTAGCACAGCTTACCACCTCAGACAGATGGACAGTCAGAGCGTACCATTCAGACACTAGAAGATCTCCTCAGAGCATGTGTTTTGGATTTCAAGGAGAGTTGGGATGAGAGTTTGCCTCTATGTGAGTTTGCCTACAATAACAGCTATCATTCAAGCATTGGTATGGCACCATTTGAGGCATTGTATGGAAGGAGATGCAGGACTCTGGATTGTTGGGAGTGAAAGTCCGGGGGATCCTAACCCTAGAGGGGGGGTGAATAGGGTGAGCTACACTTAATGACTAATTATGACCAATTTTAACTTCTTTAAATTAACTAGTCACTTTGTGATGATTAAACAAACAATATGCGGAAGCTTAAATAAACAATCACCACATGGCAATCACCATAACACCATCATTTATAGTGGTTCGGCCTCAATGCCTACATCCACTACCGGCTTGTGTTCCTCACACCCCACCGGATTTCCACTATTTATGCTTTTCCAAAAGGCTAAGCAAATAACCTCAACACTATGCTTTTCTAGGCTAAGCAATAACCTTACAATGTGCTTTTATAGGCTAAGCAATAACCTTTACACAATGCTTTTCTTAGGCTAAGCAATAACCTTAATACATAAAAGATTTCTCTCAAGGAAAGTGTCTTCACAAAACACTCTTATGAGATTACAATTTAGCTCAATAAATTTGCCTCTAAGATAGGCGGATATGAAAGTGAATAATACAAACTCACACAAACACTAAGGATTACAAAGATGAATGCTTATGAGGTGTGTGTGTGTGAAAACTTCAATCAAGATTAAAATTAAAGTCCAATGAATTTTATGCTTAAAGCATTTCAAAGTTTAAAGCACATAAAAGATATGATTGAAGTTAAATGCTTATCACATGTAAAAGATACTAATTTGTTAATGATATGAAAATCAAAAGCTCACAAGTTTATGAGATTAATTATGTCTAAACATGTGATGCATTTACAATGTTGTTTTCAAAAGCAAGGTTTACTAAAGTTCTAAAGAGATTGAAAACAACAATGATAGATTCAACCAAGAGAAGGAATCATGCTAAAAGGAAATCAAAGATTTTGAGAAAGCATGATTAATAAAGTTTTAAAACAAACTTGGATTGAATCAAAGTAAAGAATTCATCACAACATAAATCAAAGATAGAATGAAGGTAATGAATTCAATACATCATAGTTAACATGCTAAAAATCATTTACCAATAATTTAAGCAAAGCATGAAACATATGATTAAGAAAACTAAAACTTACTTAGAGATTTAACTTCATGATTTCCAAGCTTTAGCTTTCCTATAGACCCTTTGGTCTCTCTTGGTTCATCCCCTTTTCTTTGTCTCCAAACACCTCAATGAAGGCTTGAAAGTTGCTCAAAGTTCCACCTTTTTCCAAAGGGAATGAAGCCTTTTTATACACAGAAAACAGAGTTTCTGCGTGTCCCCGGTCGACCCCATGACAGGCCCGGTCGACCGACCCTTAACGGTCAGAAAAATGACCGTTGGAGAGCCAAACGGCTCTCTGCCCAGTCGACCCGCAGTGTACGCGGTCGACCGAGATGTGTACCCGGTCGACCGAGTACACTGGGCCCTGGGTCACTTTTCCCATTTTGCATACTTTTGCAATTTTCAAAGATTTTTTATGTGGGACTTGTTGGGGCCATTAAATCAAGCTTGAAACATGATTTAAATCAATCTAAGTATTTTTTAAAATCATGAATCATAAAAAGCCACAAATCATTTGAGACTTTAAAACTTAGGCTAAGCTTGAATTTTGAAATTCCTTTTACAAAATCAATTGCATCCAAAATTAAAACCAATTCATGCATAAAACCTGAGTTTTACCATATTTTAAAAACAATGCATGGATAAAATAAGATTTCAATGTTTTCTAAAATAATGCAAGTGTGAGAAATCAAATGATGATTAAAATGATATGCATCCATCAAATTGCAATACACACAATTCCTAACAATCTCCCCCTTTGCAATTTGATGGCAAACCTTAACTTAACACTAAACCTCACACTAAGTCTTCAGCTCCTTGGCTTGACACTGCTTGAAATCTTCGGATGCTCCTTCACTTAGCTTGGGCTTTAGCTCTTTTGATCTTCATTCTTCTTGTCCTTAGCTCCAAGCTTTCTTTCTTTTATCTTCTCTCCCCCTTAGACCAAGCACTCTCTCTCCTTGGTCTTTCTTTCCCTTTGCCATTGAATGCTCTCTCCCCCTTTGATCTTTCTCCCTTTTTGGTTAGCTAGAGCATTTTCTCCCCCTTAATCCTTTCTCCCCCTTTGCCATTAAATTGCAAAGGTACCTACACACATGAAACAAGGAAAATACCTTTAGTAGCACCTGTTAACAAATGAAAATGAAATACTTAACAGGCTATTATGCATGTGAGTAAGTTATAAGGGAATAGCAATGGTGAATTTGATCATCTCTAATGCTTCCTTAGAAGGTTTACTCCCCCTCAATCCATAATCTTCTTTTGTCATACTTTTGACAAGAATATAACTATTAGATGCAAGAAGAAGATGGTTTAACCAATTGAGGGATAACTTCAAGGGAAGGATTAGATACCAATTGATAATGATTAACTATAAGGCTCAATGATCAAATTACCAAATTGGAGAGAAACCAATTGACCTATAAGCTTAAGGGAAGTTGAAGAGCAAGGTCAAAAGGTTAATCTATCATGGATACCAATTGAAATAAGAACCATATCAATTGAGATTTAAGAGTATGACTTATTAGCTCAATCACTCTAAAATGGACTTAAGGAATGTAACTAGAAGGATTAATCCAAGTTAGAGCTATCCATGGTGATAAAGGGTTTACTAAACATAGCATCAAATAATATAACTATGAAAATCATATGCTATGTAAATTTTGAAATCATTTCACTCAATCATAAAATATGACTATCAAGTGTAAGATGAGTGAAATGAAATTCAAACCATGATGCCTACCTCAATCATTAACCAACCAAGATTATTAACACATAAATATGGTGGTCACGAGATTTAACCAAATAAGCAAGAGAGGTGGCAAACATGACCATTTATGAAGCTAATGGAATGTGACATGGAACAAGGACATATTACTAACAAGTTTAATCCAATGTGCACAAGGTTTATCACAAATATATAACATCAATTGGAAGTTATACTAATTGAAAATGATATAATTTGATTACCAATTGAATATGGAACATGTTTGAGAGCAAGCATGTGACAAACACAAGATCCCATCAAGCAACATAAATGAATATTCATCACTTTAATGATATAACTATTGAGCATAGTGATGAACATGAGAAATTGCATTTTGAAAATATATGACTTATAAGAATATGCAATTTCCAAAGTGTCAACCATATGAATACAACATCTAAGAAATCCATCATTCAAGAGATATAACTATGTAATTCAAGAAATGAATTTCAAAGAGGTTCATATGATCAAACACTACTATGAGGTTGAAACATGTATAAGTATGACAAATACACATGAATCAAACATCATACCCATCCATTTCACAAAAATGACTAGAAAGCATAAAGGATGGATTTGGGTTCTAGTATGGTTACAAAAAAAAATAATTAAAGAACACAACCATACATGGAACAAATAAAACATTTGCATAAAGAATGTAACTAAAAGAGCAAACATGCAAATAGTCTATCACAACATTCATTTCCATTAAAGGATGACATAAGCAAAAGCATAAGGAAATGAAAACATGGAACATGCTTTGATGAATACAACAAAAAGTTTTAAAGCATTTCCATTCATGCAATCTTCAAATCATAAACAAAATCTAACAATGGGCATAATGTATATGAAAATAAAGAAAGCACCTTATCAAACATCAAATTGTATTCTAAGCAATATCACTACCAAGAATCATACAATTTGATTTAAAAACCATTCAACTTGCATTTTAAAAGATATAACTTAATTGGAAAACATACAAGTTGATCTTTTCAAAGTAATTTTCCATGTGAAAGTATAACTTAAAAATTCATGGAAAAATTAAATTGATTTAAGTCATTTGTTTTTCAAAATAATCTAACTAAGACATATAAACAAATGATATTGCAACATCAATCGATTATGAAAGATCTAGCTATGAAAGCTTTGAACCCATAATCAATTGAACATGTAGAAATGCAAACAAGATGTGACTATAAAAAGCAAATCTAACATGTGAGAAATACAATCAAATGATTTTGAAAACCATGATATGTGACTTAGGGAAGTACATGAAGACAAAATCAAATGATCATAAAGAAACAAATGCATTTTAAAAAATGTAACTAAGAAAGAACATAAAATGCAAATGCAATCATGACCAACAAAAAGATTTAACTATTAAGGTTAGGTTGGTCAATGAGGTCCAAGGCCCTAAGGTTTGTCTATTTGTCTAACTTTGGGAATCCACCTAAGGTCTTGGGATGGATGAACTTTGAGGTCTAACTTAAACTTCTCACCAACTCTAGGAGATTTAACTTGATAAATTATTAACTTAGACTTATCACCATGAGATATAGATTTAACTAAGTTTAGCTTAGATTGGTGATTAGTCTTTTGGTGAGTTTGCTTCTTTGGGGTTTGAACCATTTTTCTTTTCTTCTTATCTCCTCCCTTTAATTGACTTTTGAATTTCAAATTTATCTTTGCAACTTTCTTCAAAAGTTCTTTCATTTGTTGAGTTAAGGGAGGTAGGTTGAGAACCTTTTTATTTATAGATTCTTTTAAACTTGATTTAACTTGTTTAATCTTTTTAGAATCTATTTTAGGAGACTCCTCCTTAATTGATTTTACTTGTTTAAGCTTCATGGAGTTCTCCTTGGTTTTTGGTGTCTTATCCATCATAGAATTTGATTTACCTTTCTTTGGTTCAAATATGGATTTAGACACATTGCTTCTTCTTTGTTTGCACTCAAACCTAAAATGTCCTTCAATGCCACAATAATTACATTTAGACATGGGCAAGGAAGTGTGAGTGCTAGAGAATGAGGACTCACCTTTCACAAAAGTGTTGGTGAATTTAGGGTCATATGAGGTATTCCTATCAAATCCAAGACCCGTCCTATCTCCTTTTGATTTACCCAATTTAAATAACTTTTCCAATCTTTCTTCACTTTGGGTAAATTTGCACTCATACTTTTGTTTGTATGTTTCAAGTTGAGTGACTTTGGTTTTAAGGGTTGAATTCTCATTTTAACTTTAGTTAGTTCTTGTTCAATTCCCTTAAATTTGATTAGCTCTTCATTGGCAAGTTTTAATTCAAATTTAATTTCATTAACAACATTAGATCCAAGTTCTAAGGTGTTTAAATTATTTTGAGCATTTGACAAGTTTTCCATTGAAATTGTCAACTTGGATCTTAAATGGATAATGTTCTCATCTTGTCTTTTTAAAGTATCTCTTAGACTTAAATTTTCTTTCTTAAGCTCATCACAATTTATCTTTATTTTATTTAGTTCAATTTGAGCATTAGATAAATTTTCCTTAGAGATACTTGACTTAGATTCAAGATTGTTAAAGTCTTTGTCTTGCCTTTGTAATTGATCTCTTAGTTTAGAATTTTCCTTATTGAGATTGTCATAACCTATTTTAATTTCATTTAGTTCATCTTGGATATTAGATAGGTTATGCAAAGAGATCATGAACTTAGAGTCTACACAATTTAAAGCTTCCTCTTTTTCTCTAAGTTCATCTTTAGAAGAGACTAATTCTTTGTTTAGTCTTTTAGATTCTTCTCTTAATTTTTTATTACTCTTGGCAAGCTTCAAGGATATAGCATATAATTCTTCATAAGCTTGTTGAATATCATCTTCATTTTCTTTAATTTCTTCTTCTTTCAATTTAAGTTGAGATTCTTTAATTTTGATGTTTGAATCTCCAATAGATGGAAGAAGGGATCTAGAAGAATCTACAAAGTCTAAACTAGTGGAATCCATTTTTATGATTTTCATGTAAGCACAAACACTAGGGTTTTGACTCAAGGATCTAGATAGAGAGGATCAACTCCGGGTGTTTAAGCCCTAAATGGAGTAACCTTGCTCTGATACCAATTGAAAGTCCGGGGGATCCTAACCCTAGAGGGGGGGTGAATAGGGTGAGCTACACTTAATGACTAATTATGACCAATTTTAACTTCTTTAAATTAACTAGTCACTTGTGATGATTAAACAAACAATATGCGGAAGCTTAAATAAACAATCACCACATGGCAATCACCATAACACCATCATTTATAGTGGTTCGGCCTCAATGCCTACATCCACTACCGGCTTGTGTTCCTCACACCCCACCGGATTTCCACTATTTATGCTTTTCCAAAAGGCTAAGCAATAACCTCAACACTATGCTTTTCTAGGCTAAGCAATAACCTTACAATGTGCTTTTATAGGCTAAGCAATAACCTTTACACAATGCTTTTCTTAGGCTAAGCAATAACCTTAATACATAAAAGATTTCTCTCAAGGAAAGTGTCTTCACAAAACACTCTTATGAGATTACAATTTAGCTCAATAAATTTGCCTCTAAGATAGGCGGATATGAAAGTGAATAATACAAACTCACACAAACACTAAGGATTACAAAGATGAATGCTTATGAGGTGTGTGTGTGTGAAAACTTCAATCAAGATTAAAATTAAAGTCCAATGAATTTTATGCTTAAAGCATTTCAAAGTTTAAAGCACATAAAAGATATGATTGAAGTTAAATGCTTATCACATGTAAAAGATACTAATTTGTTAATGATATGAAAATCAAAAGCTCACAAGTTTATGAGATTAATTATGTCTAAACATGTGATGCATTTACAATGTTGTTTTCAAAAGCAAGGTTTACTAAAGTTCTAAAGAGATTGAAAACAACAATGATAGATTCAACCAAGAGAAGGAATCATGCTAAAAAGGAAATCAAAGATTTTGAGAAAGCATGATTAATAAAGTTTTAAAACAAACTTGGATTGAATCAAAGTAAAGAATTCATCACAACATAAATCAAAGATAGAATGAAGGTAATGAATTCAATACATCATAGTTAACATGCTAAAAATCATTTACCAATAATTTAAGCAAAGCATGAAACATATGATTAAGAAAACTAAAACTTACTTAGAGATTTAACTTCATGATTTCCAAGCTTTAGCTTTCCTATAGACCCTTTGGTCTCTCTTGGTTCATCCCCTTTTCTTTGTCTCCAAACACCTCAATGAAGGCTTGAAAGTTGCTCAAAGTTCCACCTTTTTCCAAAGGGAATGAAGCCTTTTTATACACAGAAAACAGAGTTTCTGCGTGTCCCCGGTCGACCCCATGACAGGCCCGGTCGACCGACCCTTAACGGTCAGAAAAATGACCGTTGGAGAGCCAAACGGCTCTCTGCCCAGTCGACCCGCAGTGTACGCGGTCGACCGAGATGTGTACCCGGTCGACCGAGTACACTGGGCCCTGGGTCACTTTTCCCATTTTGCATACTTTTGCAATTTTCAAAGATTTTTTATGTGGGACTTGTTGGGGCCATTAAATCAAGCTTGAAACATGATTTAAATCAATCTAAGTATTTTTTAAAATCATGAATCATAAAAAGCCACAAATCATTTGAGACTTTAAAACTTAGGCTAAGCTTGAATTTTGAAATTCCTTTTACAAAATCAATTGCATCCAAAATTAAAACCAATTCATGCATAAAACCTGAGTTTTACCATATTTTAAAAACAATGCATGGATAAAATAAGATTTCAATGTTTTCTAAAATAATGCAAGTGTGAGAAATCAAATGATGATTAAAATGATATGCATCCATCAAATTGCAATACACACAATTCCTAACAGGGAGGAAGTTGGAGTTCGGAGTTTTCATGGCCCCTCAGAGATTGCTGATTCCAGTGAGAAGGTCAGAGTTGTTTAGATGCAAATGAAGGAATCTCGTGATCGTCAGAAGAGCTATGCAGACAAGAGACGGAGACCTTTAGAATTCCAAGTGGGGGATATGGTTTTCCTGAAAGTGTCTCCGATGAGAGGTGTTGTCAGATTTGGGCAAAAAGGGAAGCTTGCCAAGAGGTTTGTGGGCCGTTTGAGATTAAGAGCATGATTGGAGACGTGGTTTATCGTTTGATGCTACCGCCAGAGTTAGCGGGTGTGCACGACGTATTTCATGTCTCAATGCTTCGAAAGTATATTCCAGATCCCATTCACGTGTTGCAGCACGAGCCACTTCAGCTTCAGGCAGATGTCACCTAGGTAGAGCGTCCAGCGCAGATCATCGACACTAAGGAGGTAGTGTTGCGTACCAAGACTATTCAGTGGGTCAAGGTACAATGGGAGAACCACAGTCCAGAGGAAGCTACGTGGGAGCTGAAGGATCAGATTCAGAAAGCGCACCCCTATCTTTTTCCAGATGAGGTATCTTTATGCATTTGGGGGACCAAATGTTCTTTTTATTTGTGAGAGTTGTAAGGTCTGTGACCTTACTGGGTCAGTTGGGCCCAATATCAGGCCCTGATCCATTTATCATTAATTATTTTATTTAATTTTATTTTAGATATTTAAGTGGGTTTAGATCATGAGCGAGTTTCTTTTAGCATTAGAATAGTGTCTCTTAAGTTTCGTTTGATTCCGAGTTCGTTTGATCATAGCAGGGGTGTAGTTTGCAATTTAGGGGAAATTCAGTGTTTTTCCAAAATATTCAAAACGCCATGATTTTTAGGTTCGTTGGAAAGGTCTCGTCGTTCTGATGATTTTTGTCTCTTGACTCGTCGCGATCCTATGATCGAAAACCTTTCAAGTGTTCCATTCTTTCACCGGACCCACTTAATGGGTAATTTAGTCTTTTCCTCTCTATCTTCTCTTTAAACGAAGATTTGCCCTAATTTTCATTTAATCTCTGCAATGAAGAACAACCGCAACCCATTTCTTCTTCCTCTTTCTTTCTCAAGCCAGAACTTCACCCTAGAAGATCCAACTTGAAGATCCGATCCGCTAGACTTCTTCCTCTCGATCTCCTCGTTCTTCCGGTATCAATCTGGTAACATTTCCAGTAATTTCATCTTTTCAATCATCTTCCTTTTGGTTTAGATTAGGTTCAATCTTGATCTTTTTCCTTTATTTTTTCTCCTTTGCTTTCTAGGCTATATTTGTTCCGGTTAGATTGTGACTTTGAGGGTAGAAAAGCTTCTCCTCAAATTTCACCAAATTCCAATCTTCTTCTTGGTTGAGGCAAGTAACTCTGCATTTCATTATAAGCATGTATGTTATTTTATTATTAATCTGGTTATGGTTCTTGATAGATTTCCCTAATTCCAAGCCTGATCTGTTATGGATTTAAGTTAATATGCTAGATTAGGTTTTCGGAATTGGATTTGGTTTAATTATTAATTGGAAATCTTAGAATGCATGTTTAACTTGATAGGAATGGTATCATGTGATGTATGGATTGAATGGGGAGCAAGGAGGCTCAGTTTCTACAGGTTAGCCATGGATTGGCCGGAGTAAAAAGGGAGCAGAAACCCATTTTTGGGCTTCAGGTTCGTTGTCCGATCGATCGGTCGCCCTCTGCGATCGATCGGACAGTGAACAGTTCTCAATTAACTGTGAGCGTTCCAGTCCGATCGATCGACCACACAGTCCGATCGATCGGTCTGTGAAAACTCTCGGCTAACTGGGAGGTGCCTAGTGCCGATCGATCGGTCACACAGTCCGACCGATCGGACTGTGCACTAACTGAGAGGTGTTCAGTGCCGATCGATCGCACCTTCGGTACGATCGATCGGAGGGTGCATGGTCACTGAAACTTCGAACACTTGTAACTTTCAATCCGCCCGTTGGATTTTTATGTATAATATACCGTTGGAAAGCCCTCGAGACGGAGAATCCAATGGTTCTAATTTCATCACGAACGGAGGTCGGCAAGTGATATAATTATTTGAATTAAGGATTCAACTATTGTAATTTGAGAAAGAGACTGATTAACTTAGGTATGGCCTTAGATGTTGGAAAGCATTAAACTTACTTGCACTTGACCATTAATGGGGATTAAAATCGAAGCACATGGCTTGGTGTTATTCGATGGGTTGTCTAGGTATTCGTGTATTACACGTAATATAACCGAATGCATATGGAGTTGAATTGAATGATGCTCAATATGATTGTACACCAAGGGATTTTCCTAAAAGCATCATTGATCCAATTTCCATACGTACTCTGTTAGAACACGTGGGGTACAGGGATGACACCACTTACCTAGGATTGGATTGTAACATCTCCTTGACTTTTGACTTGTATGCGTTGTTTATGTTCCTTGTACACTCTCTTGGCATGAAACACGTAATCAATTATGAAACATAAATTCTTCTAGAATTCAGGACTTGGACCTAACTTAGAGTGTACCTTAGGAAACCGTGTCTTG
Organism: Litsea cubeba; assembly: GCA_012931725.1. Classification (NCBI taxonomy): domain Eukaryota; kingdom Viridiplantae; phylum Streptophyta; class Magnoliopsida; order Laurales; family Lauraceae; genus Litsea; species Litsea cubeba. The sequence continues at coordinate 86,707,211 of CM022949.1, read as the reverse complement.
TTTTGATGAACATGACTGGCTAGTGATGAAAGGGATTATTACGTGTTGCTTGTCTTGTACTGTTTTGGATGAGATAATCCCTAAGATCTTGTCTTGTACATGAAACTAGCTAGACTTGCTTGTCTTGTTATCCTTGTGTCAGAACCACTCTGTTGTTGCTTGCACATCATGGCCATCTGCAGTTTGGGGTTTAATGACGAACCGGTTACTCGGTTGTCAGGGTGGGCAGTCGGTGTAGGACGGCGTCCATGGCGTTGAATAGCTGGGAGCGGGATAGGACCGTGCTGCTATTCCCAGGACTGGAAGCTAGGATCCTACTGGAGCCGGACTTTGGTATCAGTAGTCCGAAGTGGATTGTTACTGGTACCCCAGGAGGTGGCTTTGGACATCCTCGGAGTCTCCCTCTTGTTCTTGTTTTGCATTGCATGGATGGTGGTTATTGTTAGATGGTTGCTAGGATTCCTGTTATTGTTTCCATGGATTTTTATTCTCGCTTTATGCCTAACTTCGCTTATCTTGTATTCAGATAATCATGTACTTGTCATTATTCTACATTTGATGCATGTCATGTTTATTATGTATTGCTTATCTATTGCTCAACATAACGTTGACTCTGTTCCCTGGTGTGCAGACACATCAGGTGAGTACTACTTTGAGGAGCAGGCCGGTGAGGAGATCCCAGAGGATCTCCAACCAGCAGAGGAGGCACGAGAGTGGCGTGCCGATGACGTAGAGTAGCATCATCACTTCCGGCACGAGAGAGATACATTGGGATTTATTTAGATTTATTCATTTATTTCTCTCGTTGGACCTTTCTTACATTGACTTCAGTTTCTTTATTGGCCTTATTTAAGGGGATGGCCAAAGTAATAAATTAACTTAACTCTTAGTTCTTGTTTACTCTTTCTTGCAAACTTTAATTTAATGAGAATTATTATTCATTGCTTGAGATTCCATATGCCTAGAGTTGTATGAACTCTACATTTATTATATGATTTGAGGTTTGAAATATTATATCCTCACTGCGGACTTACGATCCGTGGGCCCAGAGGATAAAAATTTTAATTAGTCCTAAAATTCACTCTCCGGATCCGGTTATTTCTTTAATCGGGTTCGGGGACGTGACACCCAGGCCTGCTGAACAGCCGGATAAGAAGAACTAGCAGATTGACGAGGTACGCTTGTAGCAGTCTCTTTAACATTGCTCGTTCTGGAGGAACCACCTGCAAAGGTTGGAAAAGAAAAAGATCAAGCATCAAAATGACGGAATTTCGCTAAAAAAAATCTGGCGAAATTTTGACATGGCTCCGGGGCAATTCCGAAGAAAAGGAACTACTCCGAAAGAAATAGAAAGCTTGAAGATGGGCTCAACATCGTTGCGAGCTCAGAAACTCCAAACTTTCGAAACCTCAAAGTCTCCGCAAAATCAGGAAGGGCTCAACATCGCTGCGAGCTCCAAATTCCCAAATTTGCAAAAACTTTCAGGTATGCTATCACATCATGCTACAATTCAATTTACAAAAAAAAAAAAAAAATACATGCATGAACATCTTGGTTTGCCAAAAAATTCATTATCATGATGAGAAAAAAAAGAACAAAAAAAAAGGGGCTGGCCCACAGGCCACGTGGCCGTACGGACAGATCCGTACACAAAAAAAAAAAAAAAAAAAAAAAAAAACATGCAAAAAAAAAAAGCAAAAAAAAAGGGAAAAAAAAAAGAGAAGAGAACAAGTGAAAAAAGAAAAAAAAAAAAAAGAAAGAAACAAAAAAAAAAAAGAAAGTACTTTTTTAATCATCCTATTTCCTACAATGGAGTTTTCTTGAAAAAGGGAACTTACTTGAAGCCATTGATGGAGAAGAAGAAGACAGTCTTGAAGATCTTGAAGAAGAAGAACTCTTGGTCTTGAAGCCCTCTTGGGATTGTTGCAAAAGAAAGCAATAAGAGTAAGAGATCCAACATCCTCCTTGCTTTTATAGAAGAGAGCAAACCAAAGAAGGAAAGAAGAAAGAGGTAAGTGTTACTAATTAGTAACCTTACCAAAAGAAAGAAATTAGAAAGATTCTATCCCAAAAGAAAGATATCTTGAGGGATTCTCTCCAAAAAAGAAATCAATGAGAGATTTTCTCCCAAAAGATAGGAGATTTGAGATATTTTCTCCGAAAGAAAGATATCTTGAGATATTCTCTCCCAAAATAAAGGAAACATGAGAGATTCTCTCCAAGTAAACATATTCTTAGATATTCGCTATCCAAAGGAGATATTTTTAGATATTCTTTACAAAAATGACACTATATGAGATCTAAGCCATTTCAAAAGCTTAAGGTCCCATGGGTTAGCCCATATGAGCCAGGTTTGACCACCTAGGCACTAAAAAAAAAAATTGGGCTTTTAGTCAAAGAGAAATCCCTTTTACCAAGAGCTTACAAAAATGGTTTCATGCCTCTTTTGAGTTGATTGGACCATACAAAAAAGAATTTCAAGCCCCATGAGCTTCCAGAAATCAAACCATCCAGTCTCATCTACCAAATTGAGCCAAAATCTTAAAATTGACATTCCACAAAAATCCAAACCAAATCCTGGTCCCCTAACTTGCCACATACAGCCTGTTAGGTAATAAGATCAAAACCAAAATCGACCCCCAACATTCCACATACAGCTTGTTGGGTCACACGGTCAAAACTAAACCCGACCCCCCAACATTCCACGTACAGCTTGTTGGGTCACTCGGTCAAAACCAAACCTGACCCCCTAACCTGCCAGATACAACTTGTTAGGTCACAAGGTCAAAACCTAAATCCACATCCTTGATGTCATCTTCAAAACTTCGCTTCGAGATGGTACGTGATCCCTTTCACTACTATAAAATTCCCCAGGAAGCTCAAGATGCTACAAATACCAAAAGAAAGACTGATCAAAGACTCTTGGTCAAGTCACAAGCTCTCCTTCAAAAATCTCTTCGAGGCACATCGACTACAAAAGTTAAGCAACTCGTCACTGCACCTCGAGGGGGCATTTGTTGACACCAAAAATGTCACTTTGCCTCTTCAAGATCTAAAAAAGCTACATGAAGTCGCAACCTACCATAAATAGGCAATGCTACTTCCAAAAAATCAAAACTTGTCAGAATAAAAAAAAAACTGCAAGATCCTTCAAGACAGACAAAAGAGGAGTACACAAGAAGTTTCGGGCCATTTCAAAATCATTTGGCCTAACTTCGCTTCTCCGACAGTTGAAAAGGAGCTCCCGGCGGCGAAAGCATCAGAGATACTAAATCTTCGATCAGAGCCGATGGATGGTCTCAAAATACATCCAAAAGGCTCCACGTCAAGTTCCGAGTCAAACCGACAACGTTTGACCCTACATCAACCCTCGAAAAGCTAAAACAAGCCTCTCGACGGCAAGAGCCACCGAGGCCATCACTCATCAGATATAGCACATGGACGGCTTCAAAATGCTTACAAAGGGCTACACGTCAAGTTTCAGGTCATTTCGACAATATTTGACCAGACACTGATGCTTGGATGCCAAATCAGGCCTCTCGGCGGCGAAGCTCCCCGGGACCATGGTTTCCAAGACAGAGCCTATGGATCATCTTAAAATGACTCCAATAGGTTCCCTGTCAAATCTCAAGTCAATCGGACATCGGTTAACCATACATCAAGCCGCGACATCTTCATCGCGACAAAAACTAGTCTACTGGTGATAAGACCCTAGAAACCTTCAAAACTCAAACAAAAGCCTCTGGTTGGTCTTATTATTGCTCAAGAGGCTTCACCCCAAATTTAAGGTCATTCCGACATCGTTTGACCCAGTTTCAGCTTCTGACGGAAAATCAGCGGCTCTGCGCGACAAAATCTTCGGCTTTCCCGGAAAATTGGAAACTTTGCACTAAAAAAGGCAAGGATTCTCATCAAGTTTTCTATAGGGAAATCAGGCCAATAACTGATCAAAAATGTTAAGAAAAAATACAGAAGAAAAAAGAATCGAAAAACATCAAAAACGGACGCAAAACGGGACAAAAAGGGGGGAAAACCCCCCCAGGGTCACAGACCCCTGCGACCTTGGCCCAGGGTCTCCAGCCTCGGCGACCATGGAGTCCGGGATCACCGGGTGGGCCCCGAAAGCCCCGTTTTTCGTTGTTTTTTGCAATTCGAAGCGTCCGACTCCTCGGATTTTCCAAAAGTCATACTTTTGAGATACCAAATCCTTTGACATCCGTCAAAATCACGGGTCAATCACCAAGAGTATCAAAATCAACATTGATCGCCAATCGGTCAACCAAAAAAGTGTGCTTTCTACCCGACCGATCGAGAAATCGACAGGACAGATGGCACCGACCCGCTGTTGGCAACCAATGCCGGAAGTTACATGGTCATCCGATATCGATCTACATGAAGATCCATCAATGATCATCGCCAGAAGAATCTCAAAAGACGCGGCACGGCCCGCGACTCTTCAACTGCTTGGCGACCACTTAATGCGATTAATTGACTAGCTTTATTACAATCATTAGTCATTTTTTTGGATGGCCCAATCGAAGCAAGCATCCGGGAGTTACAAGTCAATTGATTCATGGCATTTAACCCATGAAACTCCTCCCATCATGGCGATTAAAGGAGATTAAATGCCCTCAATCTCCTCCGGCCAATCAGAAGCCAAGAAAAAGGAGTTACAAAATAAAGGAATTAAATCTTGTAACTCCTCCCATTATGCGGCTTAATGACAATAAAGCCCATAAACTCTCCTAAATGGCTACCAAAAGCCTATAAATAGGAGACAACCCCAAGCATTCCAGAGAGACATCAGAAAATCCGGAAATCCAGACAGAAAAAGGCATTAGAAATCTAAGAGAAAGAAAGAGAGAAAACTCTGCGGAAGTTCTGCACCGACCACCGCTACAAGGTGACAAAAGTCCCTTAGGTGGTACCCCCCCCCCAAGGTCTTGCCTTCTCCTTCTGCCTCCAATGGCTTAGACGTGGCTTTTCAGCCCGTCTACTTAGGGTTTTATTGGACATAGGACCTCCTTTTGGTCTTTGTCCTCTAAAAACCTGAGGTTACAGCCAAGCCAAGCGAATCAAGAATCCTCTGTTCTCATCTGTATGGATGATGGCGAAGTCCACATATGGCTTGCGACCGTCAATCTAAACGAGTCCCCCACAATCTCCTGAGAAGTTAGATCCTCATTTTCTTACTTTTAATTATAGTTTGTATTTTTCTAAAAGAGACAAAAATCACAACTCTTGTCTTTCATTATTGATAAGAATTGTAAATCGGCTATAAACGCCAAAAATCGGCTATAAACGCTAAAATCGGCTATAAATGCCAAAAAAATCGCCTTTCACGACAAACTAAGAAAAATGTCTCTTTTCTTAAATATATGTGCAATGGAAAACTTGAAAGAAGTTGATTTCCGTTTTACTTGCGAAGGTCGATCTCCGGATCACCACTTGTAATTCCAAGTAAAATAGAAAATCTGGCACACCCACATAAAAAAATATTGATGCACGCCTCTGCCCCCCGGTTACGAAAGGGTCGGATCCAAACGGACTCCCACGTCCGCCGACCTCAGTAGAACCGAGCAATGAAGCGTTATCCATCACTGCTGACCTTGGCTTCTTCCTTGATTCTTGATGATCTTGTTATGAAAGTTCTCAAACTTGTTTGCTCTTTTGACAGCTTCTTCGAAGATGACAGGTGGTACAACCCCGGTAGCATCTCTCTCAATGATTGGGTGAAGTCCCCCAAGGAACTTAGTTATCTTCTTTTCCACGGTGTCCACTAATTCTGGTGCATACCTTGACAGTCTCTCGAACTTGGTTAAGTATTCGAGAACTGTCATATTCCCTTGCACAAGTTGCTGAAATTCTGCTGCCTTCTGCCTCTTGACATTTGCAGGTACATATTTCTCTCCAAACTGCCTCGTGAAGTTAGTCCAAGCTTCTGCATCAGCCATTGCCCTGTACTCTACCTTAATGGTCTTCCACCATGTATCTGCTAAGCCCGTGAACATAGAAGTTGCAAGTTGTACTCGTTCTATGCCCGTACACGTGAAGATCTCAAAGATGTTCTCCGTATGCTCAAGCCAGTCATCTGTTGTCATTGGATCCTCTGTTCCCATGAACTCCTTCGGGCCTCTCTTCCGGAACCGTTCGTACAACACATTGGGGTCATTTGCCCTATTGCTGACCACACCCGGTGGTGCAACTGGAATCTGTTTGGGCCTCCTTTCTAATACACCCAATAACTGTGCCTGCATTCGAGCCATTTCCCTTGCATGATCTTCGTCCTTCTTGGCCATCTGCTCTTGCAATCTTGCCTGTGTCTCATGTGCTTGAGCCTGTAACCTTGCCTGGTTCTCATTGGCTTGACGTTGCTGGTCTAACATGGCTTGCATCATCTGTTGAAATTGGTTCTGCATATTATTATCCTGTGTATCATCTGCAATAGGCCCTGTATTCTCACTGTTACTAGCAACGTGGTTACTGTTTGCTGCTCGTTTGCGAGGTGGCATAACGCTGTAAAACAAACTGTTAGCACATATAAATTTAAACATAGGGTGGTCACACATTGCTCACACGATTCTATTCTAACGAGAGTCTAATGAATCCTCGCCACGTCCTTATGATTTCTAGTTTCTTTTAATTACCTGAAACATGTCCCGCTCTGATACCAGTCCTGTCGCGACCCCGGACCAGGTTAAGGAACCAAATCTGGGATTGGACTGATGATGCCGCGCCACGTCCATCTCTTGGTTGGCTAATCCGCATACGAAATTATGAAATACATTTATTCGTGCACGTGATTTCCCATAGGGTTCCGCGGTGAGGATTACACATCCCAATCATTTACACATAGACATATCAAATTCACATTCGAAATATGCGAAAGCGTGTAGTAAATCATATTAGTGTCATTCTATGCCTTAGGCAAGCCTGATTCATAGTAAATATGACTAGATATCTGTCACGCCCCCGGACCGAGGTCCCGCTAAACGAGGCCCTAATCCGGGGACGCGGCGCGACGGGCCGGAAAATTCCGCCCGCACACGCTAGTTTCCCACAGGTTTCCGCGGTAAGGATTCACGGAATCCGATCCAATAGTGATATAAAAGGATCACCTTCATACAAATGAATTACGCGGAAGCTTTGTAGCAAACGTAAAAGTCTCACAAACAGATATAAAATGAGAACGCATGAGACTAGCATCAAAAGAGAAACATTTACTGTGGGCCAAAGTTAGTTAGAAGTTGATACAAAAGTAAAGTTAAGTATTAATTACAACTTTTCCCCCAAAAGAATATAAGCCAACAATGGCCATAACAAAAACCCAAAAGGTATAACATGAAATCCCCAAAATGTGATCGCAGCTCCAAGACAACCCGACGTCTAATTGACATCATCGGGCCGCCACTCGCCCTCCACTGGAACTATAGGTTCCGCCTCGAAGTGCGCCTCAACCGCGAGGGGCTCAACATCTGACACCAAACAAAAGAGAGTCAGACACGACGGTCTGGCAAGCAATTACAACAATAATAGGATGAAAGTAAAACAAAACATAATAAGAAAGAGCTACGATGAAATCACGATTAATAACAATGTCGAAGTAAATATAGGAGAAACATCTCAATGGTTTACAAATCTAATGTCAAGATGAATAACATAAAAACGATGCCATGAGATGAATATCAATGCATAAAAACAATGGCGACCCACATAAAGCTATATTCTCCTGTTACCGAAGTAACCGGAGCAAACAAACCGAAGCCACTAAACGTGGGACGGAACGACATAGTCGTTATCAGACAGAACCGTAGCCACTACTCGTGGGACCGGAGTAATTACCGTTGCCATGGTCGGTACAAACGGAATCCAAACTGCAGCTGGCAAACAAAATAAAGACCCCAAGTCGGATGATCAGTCCGACAAGGTGACCTAAGCCTAGTGGTGCCATTTTAGTGAAAATCCGAAACCTCGAAGAAATGCAATTCCATTTATAAGATACATTTCCAAAGTTGATAGAAAACTACTCCAAACAAATGCATATAGGCGAAGCCACGCAAAACAAGTGAGTAGTTTCATCATTTCTAAAGTATGGGGGTAACCCACTTCAAAACAATAAAATTGATTTATAAATGAACTCAGCAAAGCTTTCTAACATGAAATGAATTTAGTGTGTAATGGTTCAAAGGCTTACCATGGTTTGTCTCGACACACACTTAGTCTCCTATTGTCGCTATTAATTGAGGAATTTGGTGCCACTGAAGATCATTAACAATTTAGGAGATGAAGTGTATGTAAAGACTTGAATAACTTCCCAGGTAACTTAAACATCAAGAAGTTTCATCACCTTCTCAATAAATTTTCACTATATACAGCAGTTCAAATCAAAGTATCCTTTCCGGGCTTTTATATGTCAAATGAGGGTTGAATTGGGCCCCAAACTATGGGGAGGCAAGGGCCAAAGAGAAGACTGTTTATGAGCCTAGGATGGGTAGGGAACATGGGCCCTAAACCAGCTGTAACCAGGCCTGGAACAGGGCCTTTAAACCAGCTGAAACAGATCTGGAACAGGGCCTTAAAACCAGCTGAAACCAGACCTGGAACAGGGCCTTTAAACCAGCTGAAACAGACCTGGAACAGGGCCTTGAATCCGGCTAAACCAGTCCTCAAAATAGGTATCAACAGGCCCATGAAACAGCCCCCCAACAGGGCTTAAAACAGTCCCCAACATGGCCTTAAGACAGGGCCTTAAATAGGCCTCAAAACAGTTGAGCAAACAGCCCAGAAAATGGGCTAAACAGACACCATTCCAGAAGCCTGGCTCGCTATAGCGGGCCCAGGCTCGCTATAGCGAGCTGGGCTTCTGCCTGACTTGCCAGACAGAGAACTGTCTCGCTATAGCGAGCCCAAGCTCGCTATAGCGAGATGGTGTTCTGTCCAGCTCGTCAGGGGGTGTATTCCAGCCCCTTTTTCTGAATTTTTTTCACTTCTTTCACCTTCCTTCTCTTACATATGTATCTTCCATCCACTTTGGGCTCCTCATGTCTTCATTCCACTCCATTGAACCATCACAATAATTCATTCAAACCCTCAAACAAATCAAATTTAACCAAAGCATTAAACATCATTTAGCTAAACATATTTAAACCAACATCTTTACATTGTTGAAACCAACAACTCAAGGTGGATAAATGAGACTCTTTCATGAGCATAGTAAAGTAATCCATCTAATGATCAAAGAGGGGAACTAGAAATGAAGAAAGATGCAAAGAAAAACCCAACATTCACAATATAGAAGATCAATCAATCTCAATATATGAAAATTTACTTGCCTCAAGCCAAAAGGAGAGAAATCACTCCTCAAACAACTCTCTAGGACCTCAAGCTCCAAATCTACAAAAACCCCCAAAATTTTTCCAAGAAAACCCTAAAAGTCATCATTTGTAAATCTTCAATGAAAACCTTAACAAATGGGATTAAAACACTCCAAATGGAGAGGAAAGCAAAGATCTAGAGTTTAGGAAACTATTGCTCACCTTGAGGAACCCTAACAAAGAAGAAAGGCTTGAATGGAGGGCTTCTCCTAGCTCAAATTCCTCAAGAATGGTATCCCTAGGAAGCTTGAAGAGGGAGGAAGAGATTGAGGAGATCAATCCTCCAAGAATGCCTCACCAAGTGAGAGTTCCAGATGAGAGAGAGTGAGAAGGGAGAAGAGGAAAACCCTAGCCAAGAAAAGTTGCTGGAATGAAATGAGGAAGGGAGGAGAAGAACTCTCTTCTTAAGAGACAACCAAATGTGGGCCCCAAACTTCACAAGCATAAAAATGGTACTTGCGGGCCCCGAACGGAAACGACGAAGAAGACAAAAATGATCGGCGAAATTTCTACTTTCCAAAAAGTATATTTTTGGAAATTTCTGGAATTTTCGAAATTTGGGTACAGGTTTTGTGTGAAATGTCCGTTTTGCCCTTTTTCTCGAAAAATGCGATTTCTGATCACAAAATCAGTTGGCCAAAACATGAAAGTTGATGATCTAGATGAAATAAGTCAAAATACACATAAATGAGGATTTTACAAGCATCAAGAACAAACTCGACAATCTCACACAAAATCCACGGGCGCCCCGGCCCGCGTCAAACTTAAGTCAAGGACTAATCAAAGGTCTCAAAGCTAATCAAACAACCTAATCTAGCTTAAAAAAAACAAGCTAATCGTCCCCTAATCCCACTTAACCACTAATCACGGTTAAAACATAATTAAATACTTCAAACCTGGGTCGGGGTCTGACATCCTCCACCCCTAAGAATCACATTTGGTCCTCCAAATGATCACTAACCTCTGGGAATAGCTGAGGGTACTTCTTTTGGACTTGCTCCCGAAGCTCCCACGTGGCTTCTTCTGGTCCGTGATTCTCCCAACGAATCTTGACCCACTGAATTGTCCTGTTCCTCAGTTCTTGCTCCTTGGTGTCAATAATCTCTGCCGGTTTTTCGATGTATGTGGCATCCTCTCTGACATCCAACGGCTCATGATGTAACACGTGCGAAGGGTCTGAAACATACTTCCTTAACATTGACACGTGAAACACGTTGTGCACACCCGACAATTCTGGAGGCAAAGCTAATCTGTACGCCACTTCCCCGATTCGACTCAAGATCTCGTACGGACCAATAAATCTCTTAGACAATTTGCCTTTCTGCCCAAATCTCAGTGTCCCTCTGACCGGAGATACCTTTAAGAATACCTTGTCCCCAACTTGGAATTGGAGATCCTTTCTTCGAACATCAGCATAGCTCTTCTGTCGGCTCCTCGCAATCTTCAATCTCTCATGGATGATTCTGACTTTATCACTTGTTTCCTCAACTAAAGATGGACCATGAAAACTGCGTTCTCCGACTTCTTCCCAACACACGGGGGTTCTACACTTCCTGCCATAAAGCGCTTCAAAAGGGGCCATTCCTATGCTGGAATGGTAACTATTGTTATAAGCAAATTCACAAAGCGGTAGATTCTCGTCCCACTGATTCTTGAAATCAAGGACACAAGCCCTAAGCATGTCCTCGAGGGTCTGAATAGTCCTTTCCGACTGACCATCCGTCTGCGGGTGGTACGCTGTACTGAATTGAAGCTTCGTTCCCATCGATTCATGCAGAGTCTTCCAAAACCTCGAAACAAATCTACTATCTCGATCTGAAGTGATGGAAACCGGCTGACCATGACGACTAACGATCTCCTTCACAAAAGCCTGCGCTAACGCCAACATGTGCATCTTCTTACCGGTCTTCAAAGGAATAAAGTGCGCTGACTTCGTTAAGCGATCCACTATAATCCAAATGGCATTGTTCCCCTTGCTTGTATTCGGTAAGCCTGATACAAAATCCATTGTCAGGTGTTCCCATTTCCACTCTGGGATCTCTAACGGTTGCAAAAGACCAGGTGGTTTCTGATGTTCCGCCTTCACCAATTGACAAGTCATACATCTAGACACGAAGGCTGCTATCTCTCTCTTCATATTGTTCCACCAAAAACGACTCTTCAAATTTTGATACATCTTCGTACTCCCTGGGTGCACTGAATACCTCGTATTGTGAGCCTCTGCCATAATGTCATCCTTTAGATTGTCTACCTTAGGAACACAAAGTCTGCCACGGAAGTACAAAACTCCATCCAACATCTGAAAATCTGGCCTTTCCGAGATATGCTCCACAATTTTAACCAAGTCTGGGTCTTGCATCTGATTGTCCTTAATTTTCTGAATAAAGACTGGCTCGGACACTATCATATTTGCCAACACAACTCCTTCTCTCAAAGGTTCGAACTCTACTCCCAACTCCTCAAACTGCTGAAAATTGTAAAATCCGTGCAAACTAGCCAAACAAACTGACTTCCTACTCGACGCATCTGCCACTACGTTCACTTTCCCCGGATGATAGATAATCGGAAAATCGTAGTCCTTGATGTACTCCATCCACCTTCTCTGCCTCATATTTAATTCCTTTTGAGAAAATAAGTACTGGAGACTACGGTGATCCGAATGAACTTCAAATTTTTCTCCGTACAAGTAGTGTCTCCACATCTTCAACGCAAAGACTATGGCTGCTAACTCCAAATCGTGCGTTGCATACTTCTTTTCATGTTCTTTCAATTGCCTCGAGCCATATGCAATCACCTTTCCATTTTGCATCAACACACAACCGAGTCCAACTCCTGAAGCATCCGTAAAGATAACAAAACCACCACTCCCCGAAGGTAAAGTGAGGACAGGCGCCGAAGTTAACCTCTTCTTCAACTCTTCAAAACTAGCTTCACACTTCTCTAACCATACAAACGGCACATTCTTTCGGGTTAACTTAGTCAACGGTGCTGCGATAGATGAGAAACCTTGAACAAATCTCCTATAGTAACCTCCCAAACCCAGAAAACTTCTAATCTCTGTCACATTTTTCGGTCTCTCCCAATTAATAACTGCTTCAATCTTTGATGGGTCAACTGCTAGCCCTTCTTCAGAAATAATGTGACCAAGAAAAGAGACTTGCTCTAGCCAAAACTCACATTTCCCAAGCTTCGCATACAACTGGTTATCTCTCAACAACTGCAAAGAAGTCCTTAAATGCTGCTCATGATCTTCTCTTGACTTGGAATACACTAGAATATCATCAATGAAGACGACGGTGAACTGATCTAGGTAGGGTGCAAAAATCTTGTTCATGAGAGCCATGAATACCGCTGGTGCATTCGTCAGTCCAAAGGGCATCACCAAAAACTCATAGTGCCCGTATCTAGTTCGAAAAGCTGTCTTCGGGATGTCTGATTCTCTAACCCTCAACTGATGATATCCGGACCTCAAATCTATCTTCGAGAAAAACTTCGCACCTTGCAACTGATCAAACAACTCGTCTATCCTAGGCAAAGGGTACTTATTCTTGATGGTCACTTGATTCAACTTCCTATAGTCTATACACATCCTCAAGCTTCCATCCTTCTTCTTGACAAAAAGTACTGGAGCTCCCCATGGGGAAACACTTGGCCTAACAAAGCCCTTATCTAGCAACTCTTGCAATTGCAACTTCAATTCACCTAACTCCGCTGGAGCCATCCTATAAGGAGCAATGGAGATCGGAGCAGTTCCCGGTACCAACTCTATTGTAAACTCAACTTCTCTGACAGGTGGTAACCCTGGAATCTCTTCTGGAAAAACGTCGGGAAACTCACACACTATCGGAATATTCTCCACCCCTAGGGACTGTTCGTCCTTGGAAACAAAAGCAATAAATCCCTCACAACCTGATCTCAACAACTTAGCTGTAGAAAGAGCTGAAATAAACCTAACTGGGGAAATCCTTTTCTCTCCCTGAAACTTCACTCCGGAGGACGACTCATCCAACCTAAACACAATGGTCTTGCTATAACAATCCATGGAGGCATGATGACCCGCTAGCCAATCCATGCCTAGAATGACATCGAAGTCATGCATAACTAAAGTGATAAGATCTGCAGGGAAAATGACTTCTCCTATCTTCACTGGACAGCCAGGGTAAAAAGTACTACACACCACTTGCTTCCCTACTGGAGTAGTAACAGTCAAAACAAACTCTAACTCTCTAACAGGAACACTAATCTTCTTAGCAAACACAAGGGACAAGAAAGAATGGGTAGATCCCGGGTCAAACAACACTTTAGCTTCAACATCACAAATTAGAAGTTTACCTTCCACAACATCACCTGCCGCTTCTGCATCCACTTGGTTGATATGATTGAGACGGCCTTGCTGACGCGGTCTGTTCTGATTCTGATTTGGTCTCACAAGCTGCATATTCCTATTCTGCTGCTGTGGACGGGCATTCTGGTTCTGAGGCTGTTGACGGGGCTGCTGGTTCTGCTGCTGCCTCGGAGGATTCTGAACCACTTGCTGATTTTGCTGAGGGGCTTGCCTAGGTGGCTGCTGGGGTGCCCTATTGCCCTGGTTCCTATTGTTCGGGCAATCCTTCACTTGGTGGTCTGAGCTACCACACTTGAAACATGCACCTGAAAGGCGATAACACTGCTGCGAGGAATGATTCTTGCCACAATGCTCACACCCGCCCTGAGTTGGAGCATTCTGCTGTTTCTTCTGCTTCTTTCCTTGGAATGATTTCTGCCCACTCTGAAACTGCTGCCTCTTCCTTTGGTTGTCCTTAATAATCTGATTATTTATATCCTCAAACCTGTAGGCCCTCTTGATAGCTTCTTGAAAGGTGGTCGGTGGCACTACACCCAAAGCATCTCTCAAAATAATGGGATTGAGCCCATCCATAAACTTAGTGATCTTTTTCTCCTCGGTGTCCACCAACTCTGGAGCATAGCGAGATAACTTTTCAAACTTGGTAAGATATTCCAGGACAGTCATATCTTCTTGCTTAAGCAATTGGAACTCCGCTGCCTTTTGCTTCTTAATATGTGCTGGGACATATTTCTCACTAAACTGCTGCTTGAAAGTGGCCCAAGCAATCCCATCTGCAATATTCTGATAGCTTTCCTTGACAGTCTTCCACCAAATGTCTGCCAACCCAGTAAACATGGATGCTGCTAAGAGAACTCTCTGTCTGCCTGTACACACAAAAATGTCGAAGATGTTCTCGGTATGAGCCAACCAATCATCCGCTGCCAAAGGGTCTTCCTGACCAGTAAATTCATTAGGACCCCTTTTTCTGAACTTCTCAAATAGAACATTAGGGTCTCGGTCCCTATTCTGCACTGGTTCCACATTAGCTACTGGTTCCGGCCTTCTACCCAACACTTCAAGCAGTTGCCTTTGCACTTGAGTTAATTCCTCATCCTTCTTGGCCATTTGTTCTTGAAATCGAGCTTGATTATCATTGGCTCGCTGCTGCTGTTCGACTAACATTTGCATGAGTTGTTGGAATTGACCCGTTACCGGGTTTTCAATCTCGCTATCATGATTGCTACCTGATGCATTCGCACCTGCCGGAGGTCGACGTGGAGGCATAGTGCTGCAAAACAACTTGTTAGTACAACAAGATATAATAATAAAGCGTTCCCAATCCCAAATCGATGCTAACTAACGGTAATGCTAACGAATCCTTGCCACGTCCTTATGTTTCTAATCCAATTTTAATTGCCTCAAATATTTCTCGCTCTGATACCAAGCCTGTCACGCCCCCGGACCGAGGTCCCGCTAAACGAGGCCCTAATCCGGGGACGCGGCGCGACGGGCCGGAAAATTCCGCCCGGACACGCTAGTTTCCCACAGGTTTCCGCGGTAAGGATTCACGGAATCCGATCCAATAGTGATATAAAAGGATCACCTTCATACAAATGAATTACGCGGAAGCTTTGTAGCAAACGTAAAAGTCTCACAAACAGATATAAAATGAGAACGCATGAGACTAGCATCAAAAGAGAAACATTTACTGTGGGCCAAAGTTAGTTAGAAGTTGATACAAAAGTAAAGTTAAGTATTAATTACAACTTTTCCCCCAAAAGAATATAAGCCAACAATGGCCATAACAAAAACCCCAAAAGGTATAACATGAAATCCCCAAAATGTGATCGCAGCTCCAAGACAACCCGACGTCTAATTGACATCATCGGGCCGCCACTCGCCCTCCACTGGAACTATAGGTTCCGCCTCGAAGTGCGCCTCAACCGCGAGGGGCTCAACATCTGACACCAAACAAAAGAGAGTCAGACACGACGGTCTGGCAAGCAATTACAACAATAATAGGATGAAAGTAAAACAAAACATAATAAGAAAGAGCTACGATGAAATCACGATTAATAACAATGTCGAAGTAAATATAGGAGAAACATCTCAATGGTTTACAAATCTAATGTCAAGATGAATAACATAAAAACGATGCCATGAGATGAATATCAATGCATAAAAACAATGGCGACCCACATAAAGCTATATTCTCCTGTTACCGAAGTAACCGGAGCAAACAAACCGAAGCCACTAAACGTGGGACGGAACGACATAGTCGTTATCAGACAGAACCGTAGCCACTACTCGTGGGACCGGAGTAATTACCGTTGCCATGGTCGGTACAAACGGAATCCAAACTGCAGCTGGCAAACAAAATAAAGACCCCAAGTCGGATGATCAGTCCGACAAGGTGACCTAAGCCTAGTGGTGCCATTTTAGTGAAAATCCGAAACCTCGAAGAAATGCAATTCCATTTATAAGATACATTTCCAAAGTTGATAGAAAACTACTCCAAACAAATGCATATAGGCGAAGCCACGCAAAACAAGTGAGTAGTTTCATCATTTCTAAAGTATGGGGGTAACCCACTTCAAAACAATAAAATTGATTTATAAATGAACTCAGCAAAGCTTTCTAACATGAAATGAATTTAGTGTGTAATGGTTCAAAGGCTTACCATGGTTTGTCTCGACACACACTTAGTCTCCTATTGTCGCTATTAATTGAGGAATTTGGTGCCACTGAAGATCATTAACAATTTAGGAGATGAAGTGTATGTAAAGACTTGAATAACTTCCCAGGTAACTTAAACATCAAGAAGTTTCATCACCTTCTCAATAAATTTTCACTATATACAGCAGTTCAAATCAAAGTATCCTTTCCGGGCTTTTATATGTCAAATGAGGGTTGAATTGGGCCCCAAACTATGGGGAGGCAAGGGCCAAAGAGAAGACTGTTTATGAGCCTAGGATGGGTAGGGAACATGGGCCCTAAACCAGCTGTAACCAGGCCTGGAACAGGGCCTTTAAACCAGCTGAAACAGATCTTGAACAGGGCCTTAAAACCAGCTGAAACCAGACCTGGAACAGGGCCTTTAAACCAGCTGAAACAGACCTGGAACAGGGCCTTGAATCCGGCTAAACCAGTCCTCAAAATAGGTATCAACAGGCCCATGAAACAGCCCCCCAACAGGGCTTAAAACAGTCCCCAACATGGCCTTAAGACAGGGCCTTAAATAGGCCTCAAAACAGTTGAGCAAACAGCCCAGAAAATGGGCTAAACAGACACCATTCCAGAAGCCTGGCTCGCTATAGTGGGCCCAGGCTCGCTATAGCGAGCTGGGCTTCTGCCTGACTTGCCAGACAGAGAACTGTCTCGCTATAGCGAGCCCAAGCTCGCTATAGCGAGATGGTGTTCTGTCCAGCTCGTCAAGGGGTGTATTCCAGCCCCTTTTTCTGAATTTTTTTCACTTCTTTCACCTTCCTTCTCTTACATATGTATCTTCCATCCACTTTGGGCTCCTCATGTCTTCATTCCACTCCATTGAACCATCACAATAATTCATTCAAACCCTCAAACAAATCAAATTTAACCAAAGCATTAAACATCATTTAGCTAAACATATTTAAACCAACATCTTTACATTGTTGAAACCAACAACTCAAGGTGGATAAATGAGACTCTTTCATGAGCATAGTAAAGTAATCCATCTAATGATCAAAGAGGGGAACTAGAAATGAAGAAAGATGCAAAGAAAAACCCAACATTCACAATATAGAAGATCAATCAATCTCAATATATGAAAATTTACTTGCCTCAAGCCAAAAGGAGAGAAATCACTCCTCAAACAACTCTCTAGGACCTCAAGCTCCAAATCTACAAAAACCCCCAAAATTTTTCCAAGAAAACCCTAAAAAGTCATCATTTGTAAATCTTCAATGAAAACCTTAACAAATGGGATTAAAACACTCCAAATGGAGAGGAAAGCAAAGATCTAGAGTTTAGGAAACTATTGCTCACCTTGAGGAACCCTAACAAAGAAGAAAGGCTTGAATGGAGGGCTTCTCCTAGCTCAAATTCCTCAAGAATGGTATCCCTAGGAAGCTTGAAGAGGGAGGAAGAGATTGAGGAGATCAATCCTCCAAGAATGCCTCACCAAGTGAGAGTTCCAGATGAGAGAGAGTGAGAAGGGAGAAGAGGAAAACCCTAGCCAAGAAAAGTTGCTGGAATGAAATGAGGAAGGGAGGAGAAGAACTCTCCTCTTAAGAGACAACCAAATGTGGGCCCCAAACTTCACAAGCATAAAAATGGTACTTGCGGGCCCCGAACGGAAACGACGAAGAAGACAAAAATGATCGGCGAAATTTCTACTTTCCAAAAAGTATATTTTTGGAAATTTCCGGAATTTTCGAAATTTGGGTACAGGTTTTGTGTGAAATGTCTGTTTTGCCCTTTTTTCTCGAAAAAACGCGATTTCTGATCACAAAATCAGTTGGCCAAAACATGAAAGTTGATGATCTAGATGAAATAAGTCAAAATACACATAAATGAGGATTTTACAAGCATCAAGAACAAACTCGACAATCTCACACAAAATCCACGGGCGCCCCGGCCCGCGTCAAACTTAAGTCAAGGACTAATCAAAGGTCTCAAAGCTAATCAAACAACCTAATCTAGCTTAAAAAAAACAAGCTAATCGTCCCCTAATCCCACTTAACCACTAATCACGGTTAAAACATAATTAAATACTTCAAACCTGGGTCGGGGTCTGACAATATCACAATGAGCAATGATCATTAGCATAATTCTCAAAGGTAAAGTTAAAGTTTATACAAAAGATCAGTTCTATAGATTTTCCCAAATTAAAGGCCAACAAAGGCCAATACATCCAATTAGAATAAACCCAAAAGATGATAAACATAACCCAAAAAGTGTCGTTCTCAAAGCTAGATCGGATGTCTACATGACATCGTCCGCTTGCCACTCGATTACTCGTTGCGGTTCACCAACCGCCTCCTCAGGCTTCTCCTCAATGGCAATGGGTTTGGGACTTGAGTACCAAAATAAATGGATCAGACACGACGGTCTGACAGGTGGGTGAAAAGATTTAACAATAATTTTAAACAATGATACCTTTAGAAATATAATGGAACCTGGATAAATAATGAATTTCATAAAAGAAGAATACATCATTTATAAGAGATACATATGCGATAAAACCAAGTAAAGGTACCAATGATTCGGGAACTAACAAGATGGCAACCACACAAAGCTAAATCCTCTCTCACATAAGTGATGAGAGCACATCAGGACATTGACCTCAGTCACACGAGGTGAGGAGAGTCAACGACGTTGACCTCAGTCACACGAGGTGAGGAGTCAACGATTTTATACAATAAATACATATAATACTCTACGGGACCACGGTAGCGAACCGGGTATATCGGGGCGGGGCGGGAACCATGCTGCATCTGGTATAACAGAAGGGGGATCTCCAAACCGGTGGATCAAACCGATAAGGTTATCCAAGCTTAGTGATGCCGACTCATAGGTAACATGCGAAAAATCGAAACAATTGAATACACATAACGGGGCGGGGTACCCATAGGTACAAAACACATTAGTATCGGGATGGGTCTAAACGGATCAGCAATATGCTAAAACCATGCTCTCGGGACAAGTATAATCACATATCGTGGGTTTGAAATCCATGAGTAAAAGTTTAGTTAAGAATCAAATACGAGTGGATCATCATACATTTCCGGGCTAGGCATTGAGGTTTCAAGATTGGGCCAGTGTGAATAGGGTTCCGTATGTCGGTTATGATATAAATTGGTACTCTTTAAGAATTAGGGACATCCCGGGTCCTTATACACATTGACCAACCTAGAAAATCCTCAATGAATCTCCATAATGGGGTTTCTCCTTCTTCGGACTTCATACGACGCCCTACAAGTCCTTACATTGCATTGGGGCTCCAAACAATACCTCCCCAAGCCTAACAACAATGTTTCGAGTCTTCAAGTATTGACCCGGGCATGACAGGCAGTTCGCTCGAGCGGACTGGGAAGTTCGCTCGGGCGAACTGCTCTCTGTTTGGGCTTCGCTCGAGCGGGCTAAGGTTCACTCGAGCGGACCTTCTCGGATCAGGTTGGCTCGAGCGATCAGAAGGTTGGCTCGAGCCAACGAGGTTCAGTGACGGGTTCGCTCGAGCGATGTGTCAAGGTCGCTCGAGCGAACTGTCCAGAAACCTATTTTCTGTGTACAGTTCGGCTCTTCTCCTTCTCCTCTTCTCATCCTCTTTTGGGCATCCATTTATACATAAATTTGAGGGTCTTAAAACCTCATTTAAACCCCATTCAATCCGTCATTCACTCCCCCAATAACCACACCATCAAGGCATTAACTCCTCAATCACTTCCACTTCATTCAATGCAAGGCAAACTCCATTAATGAAAATCCATAAATGATCTTTTAACAAGACAATAATGCATATGTTTTCAAGAAAACAATTAATATAGATTAAACTATCAATATGCATATCTTCAAAACCATTAAAACTCATAAAGACAAATTAGGTGAAAGCAATTAATAAGAGTTCTACTCTTCATATGCAAGAAATCATGAAATCAATCCATTCATCCACTTGCCTTAGGTCCAAAGCTAAGCAAAACAAGCCACTAATCACCTCTCCAAGCTAACACAACCAACCTACACAGAATCCCCAAAAACAAACCCTAAAACCATCAAAACCAAACAATAGGAAGGGAAAGCTTGCAATAACCAAGATTAAGCCTCTCTAGGGCTAGGAGAACATGAAGCTAGAAGATTGGAAAGATCACTTACTTGGAAGTGCTTCAAATAGGTAGAGAGGCTTGAAAGGGGCTCTAATGGTGATGAATGCCTTCACAAATGGTACCAGTAGGAAGTTCTTGAGGTGAGGAAGACGATCATGGAGTCCATTCCTTGATTGACAAGAATTTAGTGGTGATTGATGAGGAAGGGAGCAAGAGGGAGAAGGGAGAAACCCTAGGTCTTGAGTTTCTTCTTATTCAATGGAAAAAAAATGAGCAAGGAAGGAAAATGGAGAAGAGGGCACTCCTTATATAGCAATTGGGGATGGGGCCCACAACTTAAAAGACTTGTCGGGCTAAAAACATGGCTTTTGGGGCTTCAAATGAATTCGACGAAGAAGGCAAAGTTGCTCGACGAAATTTCTAGTTTCCAAAAGGTATATGTTTTGCAAGTTTTGGTGACATTGAAATTGGTGTCCAGATTTTGGGTAAAAAGACCATTTTGCCCTCAAATTGTGAAAAGTCAGGTTTAGGGCTCTCGAGTGGGAACGATGTCAACATGAAAGTTGTAGGGATTAACAAGATAAGTCAAATGGGGTTAAAAACACAATTTAGGAAATCCTGAATAAACCCCCAAGCTCACGCGAATCCGAAATAGGAACCCCTAAAAGGGTCCCACAAATCAATAAGGCTATCCAAACTCCCCCAAAGCTAATATAAAATCTATTCTAGCCCAAAACAAAATCAAAATCCACTAAACACACTTAAAGCGAGCCCATTCAAGTTTTTGGACCTGTTTCTGGGCCTGTTTTGGGCCCCTCTTTCTGGGCTATTTCCAGCTTATTTCATGCCCATTTACAGCGCTTCTTTGGCCCACGTTTCTCCATAGTTGAAGCCCGATTCAATCCCCTAAAGACATGTGAAAGTCCTGAATGAATGCTTGAATTAAACAATCATGGATAATGAAATTTAGATAGGGATGTAGTGAAATCTTTTGATACTATAAATTATCCGGGAAGCTTTTCTAGTCTTATCGTACACTTTATTCTTTTAATTGTCGAAGATCTTCAGTGGCACCAAAAATTTTATTTATGATTGACATTAGAGAACTAAGTGTGCAACAAGACCTCCCGTGATAAACCATTGGATCATCATATATTACTTTATTCCAAGTTAAAAGGTTTAATAGTTTTCTTTGACATTTGGTTTGAAATGAATTGACCATTTTGATACGTTTGGAAACATCGATAAGGCTACTTATCTGTTTTGTTCAGATTTGTCAGCACATTTGACACGTATTTGTTCAGAGTAGCTTTCTTATCGATTTTAGTAGTATATTCTTTTGGTCTAATTTGTATCATCTCGAAATTCAGATTTTGATCTAAATAGGCACCGCTAAACTTAGGTTACCTTGTCGGGCTGATCACCCAGCTTAGAATCTTTAAATATTCTGCCAGTTGCAGCTTGGATTCTGTTTGTACCGACCATGGCAACGGTTCTGTTTCGATAATAGGAGAATATAGTTATATGTGGATTGCCAATGTTTCATTCGTTTGATATTTTGTTTTATGATCCTTGTCTATTTCAGCTCATTATAATCTTTGAATTTGCTAATGTTCAAGAAATCGATCTTTTGTCTTATTGTTTCTGTTATTCGGAATTTTAAATGAATTTCCAATTATTCAATGTTTTAGTCTTTCTATCATCCTAATATATGTTTTATTTGTTTGCCAAACCATTGTGTATGATTCTTTTGTTTGGTGCCAGATATTGAGCCCCTTGCCCTTGAGGCACAGTTCGAGGCGGACCCAGTAGGTCCTGTTGAACGTGAGTGACAACCTAATGATGTCGTTTAGACGTCGGGTTGACTTCAGAGCTTCGATCACATTTTGGGGTTGAATTTATTTTGGGAACTCGATTGTAGCCATTGTTGGCTTATTTTTTTGGGGAAATTGTAAATATTGATTAACTTTGATCTTGTATTAAACTTGAAACTAACTTTGGGGCCTATCTATGGAATGTTTCTCATTTTGATACTAGTCTTGAGCGTTCTCTTTATATACATATGATTTGAATTTAAATGTTTGCTATAATGCTTCCGCAAAGTTTATTCTTTTTTAATATGATCAGTTTTATGTGATGGATCGACTTTGAGGATCCTTATTGCGGAAATTTGTGGGAAAACAAGCGTGTACGGGCGGAATTTTCCAACTCGTCGTGCCACGAACTTGATTAATTGTATTTTAGATATTTGAATGGGTTTAGATCTTGAGCGAGTTTCTTTTAGCATTATAATAGTGTCTATGAAGTTTCGTGCAATTCTGAGTTCGTTTAGTCATAGCAGGGGGTAGTTTGCAAGTTAGGGAAAATTGAGTGTTTTTCTGAAATATTCCAAACGCCGTGACTTTTATATTCGTTGGAAAGGTCTTGTCGTGCTGATCATTTTTGTCTCTTGGCTCGTCACGATCCGACGATCAGAAACCCTTCAAGTGGTCCATTCTTTCACCAGACCCACTTAAGGGCTAATTCAGTCTTTTCCTCCATCTCTTTTTCTTAAACAATGATTAGCCCTAATTCTTTATTCATTCTCTGCAACGAAAGCTACATCAGCCCCCTTTTTCTTCCTCTTCTCTTCTCAAGCCCAGCACTCCACCTTGGAAGATCCTACTTGAAGATCCGAACCGCTAATCTTCAACCTTTCAATCTCCTCTTTCATTTGGTATCAATTTGGTAAGCATTCTCACACCTTTATCTTTTCAATCATCTTCATTTTTGGTTAGACTAGGTTTGATCTTGATATTTTCCTTCCTTTCCTTCTCCTTTGAATTTTAGGTTGTGTTTGATTGGGTTAGATTGTGGATTTTGTGGTAGAAAGCTTCTCCTCAAGTTTTACCCAATTCAGTCTTCTTCCTGGTTGAGGCAAGTAGATTTGCAAAGTATAATTTAGCATGTGTATGTTCCTTTATTGATTGCAATGATTTCTTGTTAGATTTTCCCTAATTCCAAGCTTGTTTTGATATTGATTTGGGGGTTAACATGTTAGGTTAGGTTTGTGGAATGAATTGGATTAATTGTTAAATTGGTAGCCCTATATGTTTTAAATTGTTAGAAATGATGTATGGAATGAATGGGAAGCATGGAGGCTCATTTTCTGCAGGTTTGCCATGGTTTGGTCGGAGGAAAAAGGGGCAGAAAACCCATTTTCAGGCTATAGGTACACCGACCGATCAATCGCACAGTACGTCCGATCGATCGCACTGTGTGTTAACTGAGAGATGTACAGTGCCGATTGATCGCACAGTACGTCCGATCGATCGGATTGTGTGTTAACTGAGAGGTGTACAGTGCCGATCGATCGCACAGTATGTCCCATCGATCGGACTGTGCACTAACTGGATGCTGTTCAGGTCCGATCGATTGCACAGTACGTCCGATCGATCGGAGGGTAATTTTCTGACAGCACTTGGCGACTTCGGAGACTTGTAACTTTTAATCCGCCCATTGGATTTCTACGTAAAATATACCGTTAGAAAGCCCTTGAGACGTTACGTCCGATCGATCGGAGGGTAATTTTCTGACAGCACTTGGCAACTTCGGAGACTTATAACTTTTAATCCGCTCGTTGGATTTCTACGTAAAATATACCGTTAGAAAGTCCTTGAGATGTAGAATCCAATGGTTATGGTTTTATCACGATAGGAGGTCAAAAAGTGATTTAAATACTTGGATTATTGATCCAGCTCTTATTTTATTGGAAATGATACCAGTAACCTAGGTTTGGGCCTTAGATGTTAGAAACCAAGAACTTACTCTCACTTGACTATTAATGGGGATTGAAATCGAAGCACGTGGCTTGGTGTTCTTCGATGGATTGTCTAGGTATTCATGTATTACATATGGTATAACCGAATGCGTATGGAACTGAACCGATAGATGCGTAACATGATTGTACACCAAGGGATTTCTCTGGAAACATCGTTAATCGGATTTCCACACGTACTCCGTTAGAACATGTGGGGTACAGGGATGACACCGTTTGCCTAGGTTTGGATTGTAATTCCTTCTCGACTTGTAACTTGTATCCGCTGATATCGATCATTCCTTGTACACTCTCTTGGCATAACACACTTAATTAATTATGAAACATAATCCTTCTAGAATTAGGACTTGGACCTGACTTAGAGTGTACCTTAGGAACCTGTTTTTGTAATTGATAAACATGACTGGCTAGCAATGTAAGGGGTTATCACGTGGTTGGTTTGTCTTGTAATGTCTTGAATGAGATAATCCCTATGATCATGTCTTGTGCATCGAGATAGCCAGGCTAGCTTGTCTTAGTTGTTCCTTGTGTCAACATCACTTCGTTACTATTTGCATATCATGGCCATCTGCAGTTTGGGGTTTTATTGATGGGCCGGTTACTCAGTCGTCAGGGTGGGAAGTCGGCGTAGGACGGCGTCCATGGCGTTGAATAGCTGGGAGCGGGCTAGTACCGTGCTGCTATTCTCAAGACTGGGAGCTAGGATCCCACTGGAGCTAGACTTTGGTATCAGTAGTCCGGATTGGATTGTTACTGGTACCCGGGAGGTGGCTTGGACATCCTCGGAGTCTCCCTCTTGATTCTTGTATTGCATTGCATGGATAGTGGTTATTGCTAGATGATTGTTAGGATTCCTGTTATTGTTTCTGATTATTATTACTCTTGCTTTATGCCTAGCTTCGACCCTTGTATTCACATGATTACTACACTTGTCATTACTCTATACTTGATGCATGTCATGTTTAATGTACTTGCTTATCAATTGCTCAACATGTCGTTGACTCTGTTCTTTGGTGTGCAGACACCTCAGGTGGTTACTACTACTACGAGAAGCAGGCCGGTGAGGAGATCCTACCAGTAGAGGAGGAACGAGAGTGGTATGCCGATGACGTAGAGTAGCGTGATCATTCCCGGCATGAGAGAGATTCATATGGGATTTACTAGATCATATTCTTTTATTTATTTCTCTCGTTGAAACTTACTCTTTTATTGACTTGGTTTCTTTTAATGGCCTTATTTATTAGGATGGCCATTGTAATAAATTAACTTCTTTATTTAGTTTTGTTTATTCTAGTTGCAACTTTGATTATAAATAAGATTGATTATTCATTATTTGATATTCCATATGCCTAAAGTTGTATGAATTCCATAATTATTATTTTACATGAGGCTTGAAATATAATATCATCACAGTGGATTTACAATCCTTGGCCCTAAAGGACAAAATTTTAATTAGTCCTAAATTTCACTCCCCGGATCCGTTTTATTCTTTAATCGGGTTCGGGGGACGTGACAACAGGCATGGGAGCCAAATCTTCTTCTTCGTCTACTCTTTGTGGTTCATAATGTTTGGGTTCCACTAGAGCAATGACGGGTGCTAGGTCAACAACATTTCCTTGTACAGCCTCTTGGTCTTCTTCATCATTAGATCAGGATCCTTGTGGCTGTAAGGGGTTATACCAGATTACTGGCATAAGGTGAGTTTCAGGAACCCATTCTTCGTTGGAGAGATATT
The DNA here is from genome assembly GCA_012931725.1 of Litsea cubeba. Classification (NCBI taxonomy): domain Eukaryota; kingdom Viridiplantae; phylum Streptophyta; class Magnoliopsida; order Laurales; family Lauraceae; genus Litsea; species Litsea cubeba. The sequence continues at coordinate 86,681,158 of CM022949.1, read as the reverse complement.
CTCTTGTTTCAAGGGATTCCTCCCACTCGTCGGTGTCGTTGGACTCATATCCATCGTTGGTGTCGCTGGACTCGTATCCATCAATGGAGAATCCAACTACCGAATTACAAGAGTATGATGCCCCCTGCGTGGCTTCTTCTTTGAATTGAGGTGGCATGAAATCACTGAGAGTGAATTTTCTTACCTCCTTTGAAGTCTCTGGAAGGGACGTTTATGTTGCTCCTAGTGAAGCGGTAGAGGAGGACTCTGCCTTTTCATGGACTTCTTGTTTTGGCTGGGTATTCTCTTGCCGTTTGAGCTTAAGGAGATGTTTCCTAGCTAGCCTTCGCTGTAGAGTTGTCGGCTTTGTTTTCATGATCTACTAGTTTTCATCTTCCAGGAGATCGGGATGTACCCATATGGGTTGTCCGTCTGGTGTCGGGTAAGGAACCAGCTCTTCGGACGCTTGAATTTTGTTTACCACCTTGAAGGAAGTAATGATCTTCTTCTTCGGTGATTTTGATGTTTGTCCACATGACACCATGTTGACAGAAGCAGACCCATAGTTTTTGTCGAAGGTGATGACTCCATTTTTCCACATCTCGTTTATCTTCTCTCTCACAACGAAGCATTGATTGAGAGGATGCAAGATCATCTGGTGGTATGGACAGTACCGATGATGATTGGTTTTACCAACATCTCCCGGTCTTTTGGGTTCGGGCAAGGTGAGCTTGCCGTTTTCCATGAGAGCCCCGAAGATTTCATCAACATTTTCATCAAACGGGTATTTCTTTTCTACTCGCTCTTTGAAGGCATCAGAGAGCTCAGGGTCTCTTACCTACAGCTTTGTTTTCAGCTTTCTTTGGTGGCTGAGGAGCTGACTTGGTTTGCACATTGAGGACCTCTTTTTTCTTTGGTTTTAAGGTTGCAATGGCGGTTGGTTCCTTCCTTGATGATTTATGACTGTTAAGGTCTTTGATCACCATTTCAGCCTCCATGGAAGCTTCTAGGAGTTCTCCCAGGTTCTTTTGATTTATTGACGATGATCATGGAGCGGATCCTAGCTCTCATGTTGTTTCGGCAGATGTCGACTAGCGACGCTTGTGGCAGTACATCTGAGCATTTGTACGCCATTGCTTTCCACTTGTGAATGAAGTCGTATGTTGACTCATTCTCCCCCTATTTTAGGCTGCAAAGCTGAGCCATAGTAGCGGGATGATCCTCACCTTAAAGTGAGCCAGGAAGCGCGTATCTAGCATGGCCCAGTTTTGGATGGAGTGTTCCGGAAGAGTGGAGCACCAATCGAAGGCCGTACCTTTTTAGGGTACTTGCAAAGAGGCGAATCTTGAGGGCATCTTGATCCGCAACAGCTCCCATCAGGATTTTGAAGTGGATGATGTGCTGTCTGGCTGATCCTTTCCCCGTATATGTTTGGAGAGTAGGATGCTTGAATTTTGTGAGGAACGGGACCGAGTCCATCCATAAGGGATATTGTGGCTTGATCCCATGTTCTTTGAGTATATCCTCTTCTTTTACTTTGGCGATGATATCATCTATGTCCTTTTTGGTAAGGGCATGCGACTCTTTTTCTTCATTTACCTCGTCATCTTGAAGACTCGGAGGAGGTTCATTGTTCGCCTGATTTTGAAAGGCGAAGAGAAGGTTTTCCATCAGAGTTTCAATCCTCTGCTGGCCTTATTCCAACTGCTGGATACACGTGAGCGCATCATCTTGAGGTGGATTGCGAGGCGGTGGCTCATAATTTGTAGCCAAGACGTTCATCCCTCATGATTCAAACGAAGAAACTGTCCTGGGGACTGAGTTGGGGCTCATTCTTTTTTATGAAGAGCTTGAGGAAGGATCATTCTGTCGTCCTTGGCTTGAAGGAGCAGGGGATTCTTCGAGATGCCTTCGTGTCCTGGAGACGCTGCGAGTTACCGGACGTCAGACATGGATTTTTTATGCTGAATTTTGGCGTCTTCTGGTTTTTCCAACCATATGGACGGCAACAACTTGGTCGGGTCTTTCTTTTTCGACCCATTTGTGAGAGACTTGAAGTGTAGGAGGCTGGGTCCTTTGCTTCTCTAGTCTCTTTTATCGATACGACGCGCGGCGGCGTGCACGACGAGCAATTTGAGCTTCCGTCAGCTCTGGCTGGGCTTTGACAATGAAGGATGTGCTCCCTAGAGTGCAGCAGTCGAGCTTGATTTCTTTGTAGCTAGGCAAAGACAGGATGCGGACCAAGTCCTTTGCCTGTTACAGTGAAGCTTTGAATTTTTCGAGTTTGGCCCCTATAGAGATGAAGGGTCGAACTGATGAGGTGTAGGCCTTAGCAGGTGCTTGTAGAGGCCTGGTGATACATGATCTGATTTTGGGCTTGTAGGAACAAGCTGGCTCGTGCTGGGTTGACTTGGTTGTCAAGTCAGATACGGGTCTCTCCTCTTTCATGTAAGCAAGATGGTAGAACTGGTTCTCCTTGAGTGGGGCCAGGTATGCTGGCTTAGTGGATGTTTGGGACCTTCTCTGTTTTGGTGAAGGTTTTGGGGACCAAGTCTTGGGATAGACCGGCTGTTTATGGGTCGAGGCTTCGCGGGGGTGCCGCGGGCTTCAGGCTTCTTGGCACTCGCCTTTGGTGTCACGGTAGTGACACGTTGAGAGGCGATGTTCTGCCTTTTGGTAGGCGCAATTTCTTCTTCAGGAAGTGGGAATGGTCCTAGCGTCCCAAAGATAATAGTCCGGGGAGTCGAGGTCAACCCGGAGTTCAGAGGGTTACCGAGGGAGTTGACACTTCAGCAGCTAACAGGGCGCTTGTAAGTGCGAGTGTTTTGCTTCTGTTGAAGCATGAGTTGGTGCTTGTTCTCATCAAAAGTAATGATCAAGGAAGCTGCCATTGTTAGTTTTGAGAATTTTTGAAACAAGACCACATCTATTAGTAATTACAAGAATATAATGATTATAAATGGGAAATTATATGGTTTTGTCTTTTCAAGTCGCTCGAGGCCACATGACCCAAGCAATATGAATAAGGCAAAAAGCCATAGATGGTACAATTGTTCTGATCGCAAGTATGGTGAGCCCAAAATGAGCGTCTCAGTGACTGCTAGAAGCAATTGTAAACTTAAATTCGATATATCGAGAAACAGAGCTTGCTCGAGGTAAGAAGAATATAAGGTTGGAGTTACAAATGTGCCGGTCGTAAATACAGTAGATCCTGAAAGGGCGTACTAGTACTGCTAGGCACAAATGTTGGAGATCGCATCCATGAGATGAGATTATCTGTTTTGAAATGTCAAAATTGGATTCATCAAAGAGAGCAAATGATATTCCGATCTAAATACGGGCTCAATAATTTCTGTGAGCGCCAATACCCAGAAGGAAAGGAACCACAATTTCTCAGATCTGAACCCAAAATGACGAGATTTTTATTTTATTTTTTGAAATGTCAAGATCAGATTCGTCAAAGAGAGCAAATGGTATTCCGATCCGAATACGGGCTCAACAATTTCTGCGAGTGCCAATACCCAGAAGGGAAGAGATCAAATTTTCTCAGATGAACCCAAAAAATGATGGAAAAATTTTTTTTGAAGATTTTTTTATTAAAAAAAAGATTTTTATATTTTTTTAAAGATTTTGTTATTTTAAATATTTTTTTAAAGATTTAAAGACGAGAGAGTACACATAGGCCTCCTAACCCGGTCTCATGAAACCTCAATTGATAGAATTGCCCCCAGGTAAGGGTAGGATTACTTAATGAACCCGTTTGGAGGACCCTTGCCTAGAACAGTCAAGCTATCTCCACACTTTAGACAAGGCTTTTCTTGAATCAATTGTGATCAAAGAACGTAATTGGTTTAACCTTAGTGGTCTGTCTTTTTTTTTTTAGATCCCAACTAGACTTATCGAAGAGAAACGATGGCCCAATCCCCGATCCGAACACGGGCTCAACAATTTCTGCGAGCGCCAATGCCCAGAAAGGAAAGGATCAAAGTTTCTCAATTTTGAATCCAAAAATGAGAAATCTGATTTTTTTTATTTTCATTTTTTATTATATATATATCTATTTTTTTAATCCCTGACAGACTCATCGAAGATTAACGATGGCCCAATCCTAATTCGAACAGGCTCAACATTTCTACGAGCACACGAACGAAAGGGGAGGGTCAAAGTTTCTCAATTTTGAATCCAAACTGAGAAATTTGATTTTTTTTAAGATCTCTAATGAACTCATCAAAGAGAAACGTTGGCCCAAATCCTAATTCGAACAGGCTCAACATTTCTGCGAGCACACGAACGAAATGAGAGGATCAAAGTTTCTCAATTTTGAATCAAAACTGAGAAATCTGATTTTTTTAAGAGAAAAATAGTGGAAATAAATTCAAAGAATTAGAAGTTTCTAAAAAAATCCCATCTCATTTTTTTTAGATGCGAAATCCAACATAGGCCACCAACTAGAAAGTAGCTAAGGAATCCAGAAAAGAAATATAAGCATAGAGAAAAAATATGATATGTAAATATTTCATTTCCAAGCATCATGTTCTCAAATGAACGAGTCACACCGGGTGTGCCAGCTTGATGGACCGCGCATTTGTGCTCGGTGCTACCGAGGTCGGTGGACATAGGAGTCCGTTGGGTTTGACCCTTTCGCTCCCGAGGGCAAAGCGGGTATCAACATTTTTTGTATTGGTGTGCCAGATTTTCTATTTTACTTGGAATTGCAAGTGGTGATTCGGAGATCGACCTTCACAAGTAAAAGGGAAATCAACTTCTTTCAAGTTTTCCATTGCACATAAATGTAAGAGAATAAGCATATTTTTGAAATGCTGTAAAAGACGATTTCATTTGTTTTGCCGTGAAAGGCGATTTTTTGGCATTTATAGTCGAATTTGGCGTTTATAGTCGATTTACAATTCTTATCAATAATGAAAGACAAGAGTTGTGATTTTTGTCTCTTTTAAAAAAATACAAACTATGATGAAAAGTAAGAAAAGGAGGATCTAACTTCTCAGGAGATTATGGGGGACTCGTTCAGATTGACGGTTGCAAGCCATGTGTGGACTTCGCCATCATCCATGCAGATGAGAACAGAGGATGCTCTTGATTCGCCTGGCTTGGCTATAACCTCATATTTTTAGAGGACAAAGACCAAGAGGAGGTCGTATGTCCAATAAAAAGCTAAGTAGACGGGCTGAAAAGCCACGTCCAAGCCATTGGAGGCAGAAGGAGAAGGCAATGACCTTGGGGGGTACTTTTGTCACCTTGTAACGGTGGTCGGTGTAGAACTTCAGCAGAGTTTTCTCTTTTTTTCTTTCTCTTAGATTTCTGGATTTTCTGTAGTGTTTTCAGTGTGTCTCTGGAATGCTTTGGGATGCTATCCTATTTGTATGCCTTTAGAAGCCATTTAGGAGGGTTTATGGGCTTTTATTGTCATTAAGCCTCATAATGGGAGGAGTTACAAGATTTATTTCTTTATTTTGTAACTCCTTTTTCTTGGTTTCTGATTGGCCGGTGGAGATTAAGGCCATTTAATCGCCTTTAATCACCATGATGGGAGGAGTTTCATGGTTTAAATGACATGAATCAATTGACTTGTAACTCCTGGATGCTTGCTTCTGATTGGACTGTCCAAAGTAATGAATTAATGACTGCAATAAAACTAGTCAATTAACTACACTAAGCGGTCGCCGAGCAGTCGAAGAGTCGCGGGCCATGCCGCGTCTTTTGGGATTCTTCTAGCGATGATCTTCGATGGATCTTCATGCTGATCGACATTGGATGACCATGTAACTTCAGACATTGATTGCTAACAGCAGGCCATGGACATCTGTCCTGTCGGTTTCTCGATTGATCGGGTAGAAAGTACACTTTTTTGGTTGACCGGTTGGCGATCAATGATGATCTTGATACTCTTGAAGATTGACCCGTGATTTTGACGAATGTCGATGGATTTGGTGCTTTAAAAGTCTGTAGTTTGGAAAATCACAGAGGTTGGAAGCTTCAAAATGCGAAAACAGACGGAAAACGGGCCATCTGGGGGGAATCCAGCGATCCGGAGCTCCATGGTCGCTCTGCGACCCTGGGGGGGGATTTTCCCCTTTGGTCCCTTTTTTTTTTTGCCGTTTCGATGTCTTTTTTGATCCTTTTTTCTTTTGTATTTTTCTTGGCATTGTTGCACATTTGTTGGCCTGATTTCTCTGTAGAAAACTTGATGAGAATTCTTGCAATTTGGGGTACAAAGTTTCCAATTTTTCGAGAAAGCCGAAGACTTTGTCGCGTAGAGTTGTCGATTTTCTGTCAAAAACTGAAACTGGGTCAAACGATGCCGGAATGACCTGGAATTTGAGGTGAAGCCTCCCGAGCAATAAATAAGACCAACCATAAGCTTTTGTTTGATTTTTGAAGCCGTGTGGGGTCCTGTCGCCAGTAGACTTGATTTTATCGCGAGGAAGATGTCGCGCTTTGATGTGCGGTCAACCGATGTCCGATTGACCTGAAATTTGACAGGGAACCTATTGGAGTCATTTTGAGATAATCCACAGGCTCTGTCTTGGAAACCATCGTCCCGGGGAGCTTCGCCGCCGAGAGGCCTGATTTGGCTTCCGAGGGTCAAAGTCTGGTCAAATGTTATCGAAATGACCTGGGACTTGACGTGTAGCCTTTTGTAAGTATCTTGAAGCCGCCCATGTGCTCTGTTTGATGAGTGATGGCCTCGGTGGTTCTCGCTGCCAAGAGGCTTGATTTAGCTGTTGGAGGGTTGATGGAGGGTCAAACTTTGTCGGTTTGACTTAGAACTTGACGTAGAGCCTTTTGGATGTATTTTAAGACCATCCATAGGCTCTGATTGAAGATTTTGTGTCTCAGTTGCTGTCGCCGCCGGGAGCTCCTGTTCAGCTGTCGGAGGAGCGAAGTTAGGCCAAATGATTTTGAAATGACCTGAAACTTCTTGCATACTCCTCTCTTGGCTATCTTGAAGGATCTTGCAGTTTTTGTTTGATTCTGACAAGATTTGATTTTTTGAGAAGTAACATTGCCTATTTGTGGTAGGCTGCAACTTCATGTAGCTTTCTTTGATGTTGAAGAGGCAAAGTGACATTTTGGTGTCAACATTGCTACTCTTGGTGCATAGGTACCGAACTTACCTTCTACGAGGAGGAAACAACGAAGGAAGTTCAGGCAGATCAGTCTGATGACTCCGTAGAGTATTGTACAGACGACATTGTCTAGCCGTATCGACTCCGTACAAGAGAGCCTCCATGTTATATCTAGATTAGTTTAATCTTTTGGTTCTTTAATCTTCTGATCAGGCCCAAGTTTTTGGTGTGGCCTAATGTTGTAATTAATACTTTTGTTAACAGTCTTAAACTTAAACTTTAGTTATGATATTCAGTATTTACTTTAAAGTATACTTCTTTTAGATACAATTTGTTATTATGAAACTTCTGCTATTTGTTAATTATATTCGAGAAATGTTTACACCTCACAGCGGTCTTCAATCCATATGGGACACGATTGGGGCTAACCTGCATTTGATTAATGTTGGAAAAGTTTTTAATTAGCCCTAATCTCACGTATAACCCCGGTTCCACTTTTGGGGGCATGACAAAAACCCTATTGCATTTGGGTGGAGCGATGATTCCCCTCTTTCGGATTTTTCGGTGTGTTCTCGAGGCACCGTTTCGGTGTGAGAAGCGATTTGATTTTCCGACCTCCGGTAAGAAAGTTTTAGCTTCTAAGGCTTTGGCCGAGCTGATCTGGCAGGGCCCATCCAAATCTTGGGAATCACCATTCGCCGTTTCTCATCCTCAGCCGAGTCCATGCCGATGCAACTCAGCCCAGTCCAACTCAGTAGCAACAAAGTCCGTTTTCAAACCCTGATAGGTCGGCGGAACTCCGACTTTCAATAGGTCGGACCCACTGTGGAGTTCCGATGCTTTAACTCGGGATTTCTCTGCATTGAGGATCCGAACTCAACATACATCGTATATAAGTCGAATATAAGTAATCCTAGGAGGATCCGAACTCTAACATGTATGCTATCAGGAATCTGATTCTTAGATCCAAAGGAAATTACCCTTTATCCTCAACTCGAACTCCGTACTTTTCTCGTCTTTATAAACGCTATTTAAGAATTAAGACCCACTCTCGGTTTCAGCCAGTCGCTTGATATTCGCTACTTTCTTTCTTATTCTTCCTTTATTTATTAAGAGCTCTTTTGGCCGTTGGAGAGCTTTTGTTCTGATTTTCGAACTCTTTTGGATGGAGATGGCAGCCGACAGTGAAGTAGGTCTGGAGCAAATAATAAGTCGCTCGGTGCTGGATCTGGTAATTGATCCTAGATCCCGGTCCTCTGTCTTCTATTATTTTTTTCACGATTTTTCCATTCGATTTGGTCTTTTTTGTTTTTTTTTTATAAAAATTGTTCTTTCTCTCTCTTTTTTTTTATAAAAATTGTTCTTTCTCTAATTGTTCTTTCTCTCTTAGTCTAATGGTATTATATGCCATCGCTGTTACGGTATATATTGTCCAGATGGTTTTTAGGTTTCAAGTGGGCCAGGATTTGACGGGGTCGGGGTCGGGGTCGGGTCAGGGTTCGGGTTTAGTTGGAAAAGATTTGGGGGATTTTAGGATGGACAAAAAGCGCTGGTATAAGGGATTCTATGGGGTTGTTTCAGATAGTGCAGAAATTGGATACAGAACTGTATTGAATTGGCCAGATTTTGGACAACAGATCTGAAATTAGGGATAAAAAAAAAAAAAAAAAAAACCCCAAGATCATCATCATCAGAGTCTTGCTCAATTCTGTTTATGATTTTTAAATATGCTTATGTTATCACGTAAAGCAAGATAATTTAGATATTTTTTGAAGTTGAAAATGATGAAGCAGTTAGGCAGAAAGAGCATACATTATATCTGCGTGTGTAGAGGAATGTTGTGCTTTCCCTCTTTGCACATGAAAATTCCTATTCTACATATGAACATACATGGCTTACCCTTTTCTCCACATGAATATTTCCAATTATGTAAGTGTCCCTCACGATAGAATGCTATAAATACACACACACACAATTCTCCAATAAATTGTCATCAACCTAAAGTAGAATTAGGGGCAGCAAAATTTGACTTGACCCATAAACCTGAGCTGCATTTGACCCGTATAATCTGACCTTCATCGTATAGAGGTTGTCACGGTTCAGGTAATCTGACACGCAGTAAAACGGGGGCCTGGTTAGGGTTGACGTGCATAACCCACATAACCCATTTAAATGCATTGGTTATAGGTCAACCCACATATCTAAATCAATTTAAACGGTATGGTGGTTTGATATTTTTGTATTTTGGGTGTTTTCTGCGTACAACAAAACTCAAATACCACCTTAATGCTCGGATTGGATTGGGCTCGAACCAAACATCCTGCTGGTGGTAGGGTCACTCTGGGTCAAATGCATTGACCCATGCTGGATGCAGGTCATACGAGTTCGGTCGGGTTGACCTTCATCAGTTGCGGGTTGGTTACCTTGCTTGTTTTAAAATTGGGTTAGGGAAGGGTTCACATTCAACCTGTTGACAACTAACAACCTAGGTGAACCTGACCCGTTGTGACTTGACCCAACCTGGATGCCCTGCCCTATGCTGAATATAGTGATGACATTAAGCCTGCTGGTTTAAATATGACTTGGCCGAGTCTGAATCGATCCAACTCGCTAGTGACCAAGTCCAAGTCGACTTGCACTTGACCTAGTTGTCAACCCCTGATATGGTTGTTAGTAGTCCTCTGATTGCGGTTTTAAAAGAGTCTTATTTTCAGCCAAATCTAAAATGGATATGTATCTGCTATACATCAATCTAGTGTTATGTATATTTTATTCGTGTTTTCAAAAAGTTGATATTTAGACCATTACTTAAAGTAAAATTGTTGGGAGTTGCATAGCTATCTTCATTCATTTGCCAATTTGTGAGCATCTTTTTTTGGGTGTGATTGGAACCATGATCTGGGATCCAATTGCAAGTGTAGAAGTGAACGTCGAGGATGCTTTGTGCTTCTTGATTTCCAATTGTTCATCGGATAAGTAATGTGACTAAGAATTGTGGCTGCCGGCAACCCTCCAACTGCACCAATGGCTCATGCGCTTGTAAATGACAGAGCTAAAATTCACCGGAACATTCCAGAATTGGCCTAGGGCGGAATGGATGATTCCGGGTGTCGTGACCCCATACTGGGTTTGTGCAAACGACGGTCCCTAATCCGGGATCGCGGAGGTGCGCACACAAAACGAGGAACAACTCTTTATCGACGTGCGCGATTTCCCACAGGTTTCTGCGCTGAGGATTCCATGACAATAAACCTCTTCAATAAACATGATCATTATTGCGGAAGTGTATAGCAAATCACATTAAACATATATAAGGATCATTAGACATAATGTCAGAGGGAGATATGTAACCTGTAGCATTCCCAAAGCAGTCTAGAGCCATGTTAACACAAAAGTAATTTAAGTTTTACAATCCCATAATAAGAGGCCAATACATTCACAAAATAAACCAAAAGATAAAGCCCTCCCAAAAGATGATTCACGACTCATGATCCCGCCCGATGTCTAGATGACATCGTCGGGTCCCCACTCTCTATCATGCGGCGGCTCAACCGCCTCCTCCGCACGTTCCTCAAAGGCATCGATTCCTGCACCTGGGCACCAAGATGAAAGGGTAAGACACGACGGTCTGGCAGGTGATCAATTTAGGTATTGAGCATATAGATCATAATCATAAATCGAATTTGGAAGAAACCATAATTTAACCGAAATATAAATTTAAAACAAGTACATAACTAAAATGGCTAACAAATCAGTGAAAATCCATGAATAAGATACAAGACAGAAATCTGGCATGAATACTTAGTTATAACATGATTGGCAAACCCACATTGAGCCCATCCTTCTCCATCATACGAAATGATAAGAGCAAGCAAGACAAGACAAGACAAGATCCCACGCCACGCAAGGTGGTCGGGGTCCGGCCTCGGAACCGGAAAGTACGTACAAGTAATATAACCTGTCTGCAGACGGTGTAATAATTTTAAGGACCCCAAACCAGCTGATCCAGCTGACACGGTAGTCCAAGCTCAGTGTTGTCTACTCAAATTCATGAAAGCACAAGACGAAAATACATTTACAAGACTAGTCATGAAAAAGGGGAAATTACTTGTCAAGACGAGACAAGTAAGCGTAAGCTGATAGCATGTAAAAGCATGAGAAGTAGTCCCCTTAAAAGTTCCTTAATCAAGATTTTTTCATGAAAGCAAGACTCTTTTGGCTCTTGGAATAATTCAAGACAAATCTGTTACTTACAAGTCAAAACAGTTACAAGCCAGTACAATTCTCAATTGACTTTGATTTACAAACAAACACCCAAGCATATGCTAAGACCGCATCATTTGACGCCTTGTGTATTTGAAGCTCGAATATCGGAATTTAGGAATAAATTGGCGCCCCCGAAGTTGGACAACATTCCAAGTTTCAAGTGCACATTATCAGGTTGAAGGCCCTTAGCATCTCCTTGGTTTTTATCTCCACAAGATTCCACCAAAAAGCCCCATTTTTATACATATTTGGTCAGCAGTTGGCTAACCGCCAGCTGACTGTCAGAAAATTTTGCTCATGAATAATCTGACCTAACAAGGGTCGGTCACCTGTCGGTCAGTGGCTGCCAGCTGACCGCCCCCTTGCGGGAATTTGTATTTCAGGTTCTGTTTCAAGTCATTCTCTCTCCCTTCCGGAGCCATTCTTTCATTGACATTCTCCTGCACTCCCAGAGCCTACATGCTCTCCAAAAATCCAACTTCCAACAATACCAACACCAAAACTCCATTCTACCAAAAACAGGCATTCAACCATAAAACATTCATGCTCATCAAATATTCAATTCTAAACCAAGAACATTTAGTAAAACAGAATTCAATTTAGCTTAGAAAATTTTTTTTCCAAAGCAACACAATTAAAACATGCATGCAAATATAAAAATGGATATTAAACTGCCCAAGTTTGCTAATAACAAGATCAATTACCCATTTAGTAGATGAAATCATGCACTTTGCAAGCAAAATGCCTAACTACTTAGCATGCACAAGAATATCTAGATAGATCACTTGCCTTGGCCCAAATGCACTCAAAATCCTTCCCAAGAATCCCTCTTAAGAGCTGAACAAGAGATCTACAAAAGCCCCAAAACAAAACCTCAAAAACCCATAAAATTTGGCAAAAAAAAAAAGAACCATTTCAAAGGAGCTTTGCATGTATCAAAATGGGACTCCTTAGGAGCTATTAGGACCCATTTTAAGAGATGAAAGGAGGCTCTTACCTGGAAGTGTCCAAAGGAACAAGAATCAGCCAGAGAAGATGGCTATTGAAGAGAAGTTGCAGAAAATTCAACTTAATGGGACGCTAGGAGGGAGAGGAAGAAGAAGATGTGCATGGATTTCCCCTTAGATAGAAGATTCTCAAGCTACAAATGCATGTAAGAGAGGAAGCTGAAAGAGGAGCATGGTTTCCTTGTCAAATTCCCGAGTTTCAGCTGAGTGGAGAGTTTGAAAGAGAGTGAGGGAGAAAAAGGCTTAAGTTTGAGTTGGTTGTGGTCCCCATGGATGAAAATAGCGGCCGCTACGTACATCGGGCGTAGCGGTGAAACCCATTTAGCGGCGTTCACATCCGTAGCGCCTGCTAAGGGGCCGCTACGCTCACTACGGAGTGAGACAGATTTGTATTTTTCAAAATTTTTTAAAATGCATAATAAGACTTATTTATTTTCTTGTTCTCTCCAAATAACATTTATACTCAACTCTTTTACCATTAAATGTTTAAAAGAACACCAAAAAGCACATGATCTAGCCAAATTACAGTCAATACAGAGAGTTCTTTTCTAGGTACATCATATTAGACACCCTCTTTGGTAGAGGTATTCTTTTCTCTAGGTACTCTTAAGTCTTAAGTCTTGACTTCATGACAGTTTTTTTTTTTTTTTTTTAATGAGCCTTTCATATATTTCTAAGTTAGCAATAACTAAGCAACATGAATATATATGAAAAAAAATGATCATTACTATTATTTCTATCTATACAGCGATACAAGATCTCATACAATGAGGGGACCGCTACTCCTCCTTATCTTAGTTACTTTTGCAAAAAAATACATTTTCTCTCATTTTCCAATATTCTAGAGTTTCTACAAAATTTTCAGATTTTTTTGACCTTTTTTTTTTTTCAAATCGCAACGCTACGCCGCGACGTAACGCCTGCTATGTAGCATTTTGGCGGTGAGCTGCTGGTATGCACCAAGCAACCTAGAAATAAGCTACTTAATATGCACACAACTTAAAACTCGCCAGCGCACAAGATCACTATGTTGTGTAGTGAATTGTAAGTACGAGGTCAATCCCACGAAGACTTGTGATCAAACAATGTCAAAAGCAACTAAAAATCAAAATATTAAAAGAAACAATGGAGTGATGGAAGGTTGAATTAAACTACTAAAAGCAGTAATTTAAATTATCAAAAGCTAAATGGAAAATAACTCAAATCACAGAACTAGTATTAGAATTGAAAAACAGTAATAATGAATGAACTAGGGTTTCATCTACTCCCCTAACCAATCCTATGCATGTCCCTTATTATCTTTTAATAAAAAATCAGATTTTATTAGTGACATCTTGTAATTATATGTAATGAGAGAAAGAGGAAGAGACGAAGGTTGAAGAGAAACTGATACCTCAATAGGAGGATCATTTGTATATTTATAATAACAATATACCCTAATCAAGGGCAATCAGAATAATGAACAGTCAATCTCCTAATCTATACAAGGAAGTAAATAGGAGATAAATCAGCATTAAATCAGCAACATAATCTAAGATGATCCCACACGTGGGATCTGATATACAGCTGTGTACAAGCCTTTGATGGGCTGGGCTGGGCCTAGTGGGCCTAAGCCACATTATCTTCTACACCGCCCCTCAAATTGATGTGGTAATGCAGAAAACAACAATTTGCGAGTGAGTTCATGATGGCGTGGCTTGAGAAGTGCTTTGGTGAAGATATCCGCTAACTGGTCATGAGTAGAGACATGAGGCAATGTTATCTTCTCAGTGACAACATGCTGACGGATGAAGTGACAATCAAGCTCAATGTACTTCGTCTGTTCGTGAAAGACTGGATTATTAGCAATTTTGGTAGCACTGGTATTGTCCCCATGAAGAGATGTAGAATGACCAACAATGACACCGAATTCACAGAGAAGACGGCGGAGCCAGATGATTTCAGCACTTGCGGACGACATTGCCCGATATTCAGCCTCAGCAGAAGACTTGGACACAGTGGTTTGCTTCTTGCACTTCCACGAAATCAGAGAGGCGCCAAGAAACATACACCAGCCAGTGGTAGATCGCCGAGAATCAGGGCAACCAGCCCAGTCGGCATCGGCATACGCTGATAAGCGCAGAGAAGTATCAGAAGGATAGAAGAGACCATGAGTAAGAGTGCCTCTAACATAGCGGAGTATACGCAAAGCAGCAGCAAGGTGGGGTTTGTGAGTATTGCTCACAAATTGGCTAACCGTATGAACTGCATGAGAAATATCAGGTCGAGTCATAGTTAAGTAGAGCAAACTGCCAACTATCTTCCGGAAAATAGAGGGATCATCCAGGGGAAGGCCATCCTCCGCACTGAGTTTGCTGTTTAATTCCATCGGCGTATCAAAAGTGTGAGCATCATCAAGTCTTGCTGAGGTGATCAAATCGGTAGCATATTTACGCTGATGGACCCGAATGCCTGATTTGGTACGCGAAAACTCAAGCCCCAAAAAGTATGTGAGAGGACCGAGATCCTTCATTCTGAAGTGGCGAGTGAGATGGTGCTTGAGATCCGTAATGCCGGAAATATCATTGCCACTGATAATCATATCATCAACATAGACTAAAAGGAATGTATTACCCTTAGGTGTCCATCTAAGAAATAGTGAACTATCAGAATGACTCTGATGAAACCCAGCTTGAAGAATTGTTGCCCGGAATTTATCAAACCAAGCCCTGGGAGCCTGCTTAAGTCCATAAAGAGATTTTCGCAACTTGCAAACATGCTGAGGAGGACAAGCATATCCCGGAGGAGGTTTTAAGTAGACAGTCTCTTTCAAGTCGCCATGAAGAAAAGCATTTTTGACATCCATTTGCCACAGAGGCCAGTTGCGGGCTGCAGCGACACAAAGAAGAGTACGAACAGTGGTCATTTTAGCCACTGGCGCAAATGTCTCCTCATAGTCAATGCCATACTCCTGCTTGTAACCTTGCGCAACCAATCGGGCTTTGTAGCGATCAAGACTCCCATCAGAGTTAACCTTTACAGAGTAGATCCATTTACTGCCAATCACAGAGGCGCGTTCAGGAGTCGGTACCAAGTCCCATGTGTTGTTTGCTTCAAGAGCAAGCAGCTCCTCAGTCATAGCATCCTGCCAGTATGCAATCTTCGAAGCTTGTGAATAAGAGGTGGGTATAGGAGCACTATCCAAAGAAGTGAAAAGGGCAGGAAAGCCATATCTGTCAGGAGCAATAGAAGGACGACTAGAGCGTTGCAGGGGTATGACACTATCAGTAGAGGAAGTATGAATACCTGAGGGTGCAGGAGGCAGCATGGGGATAGGATCAGGAGAAGGAGGCCCCACTGGAGGAATCGTGTTACACCGGACATAGACATTGGTAATAGGTGGGGGGTGAGAAGTAGTCGCAGGGAATTGTGGCAGATACGATACAGCAACAGGATGAGTATCCAAACGCAAAGGAAAGAAAGGAATGTGTTCCAAGAAGATCACATTACGAGATATTCGCATGCGTTTCTCGGATTGGTCATAACATAGAAATCCCTTGTGTTCAGTACTGTAACCTAGGAAGAGACATTTGGCAGCTTGAGGTGACAACTTAGTGCGCTCTGTAGGCGGAAGATGGACAAAGCATAAACAACCAAAAACACGCAAGTGAGAATATGAAGGGGTATGACCAAAGAGAGCTTCATATGGAGTAGTCTTTCCTAGAACGGAGCTAGGATGATGATTGAGGAGATACACAGCAGTCTGTGCAGCATCACACCAAAATTTGGGAGGAACTAAGGATTCAAGAAGGAGAGTACGAACAGTTTCAAGAATATGCCTGTTCTTCCTCTCCGCAACACCATTTTGTTGTGGAGTATGTGGGCAGGATTTTTGGTGAAGAATGCCTTTATCAGAAAGGAAGGCAGAAAAATCATGGGACATGTATTCTCCGCCGGAGTCAGACCTAAGAATTTTTATATCTTTCTAAAATTGTGTGTGAACCATATTGTAAAACTTTTGGAAAAGAGAAAAGACTTTAGATTTGAAGCGCATGAAATAAATCCAAGTGAATTGAGAATGATCATCAATAAAGGTTACATAATACTTAAACCCTGTCCTAGTCAATGTGGGTGCAATTCCCCAAACATCAGTGTGAATGATATCAAAAGATGATAACGCACGAGAACGATGAATGAGAAAAGGTAAAATACGACTCCTACTCAAACAACACGTTGCACACTTTGATTGAAGTAAAGAGGACATCATTTTATTATCAATAGTGGGTTCTAAACAACCAATCTTAAACAAAGAAAGTAAATAAGCATTGTTCACATGACCAAGACGACTATGCCAAATAGTCCACAATTTATTGAAATTAGGAGAAGAAGAAGAAAATAGGGAATGATGTCCAATGTCCAGCAGAAACAGTCGACCATGTTTACTCCCCGTCACAATCACCTTCCCAGTTTGTCGCTCCTGTATGACACAACCAGTGGAAGAAAAGTTAATATGGTACCCATCATCAATGAGTTGTCTGACATAAAGTAAATTGGCTGATAATTTTGGAACAAAGTAGACATTGGAACGGTGGAGGGACTGGCCAGAGACACTAGATAAAGTAATGGTACCAATTCCAGAAATGAGTAATTGGTCTCCATTAGTAGTGGTTATTTTGTCTTTGCCAAGGTAAGGGTGGGAGGCTGTAAAGCTATGTTCCACAGAAGTCATGTGGTTTGATGCTCCTGAATCTAGAAACTAGGTAGATGGGGTAATGGAGGAAGACCTAGAGATTGAAGAAGGAAAAGCAGGAAATGCTAGAGGAGAATGAGTTTGATATCGACCACCATTAAAACCCATGGATGCATATGTGGAAGTCACCGTGTTCTGAATCAGTTCTTGAATATGGGCTGGAGTCATGGATACAGCCCCGGAAGAAGCGCTTCCCGTGTCAGGGAGAGGTGCTTGAACTTGGGACGCAGCCGGAGCATTTTGTCGGGGCCTGGTGGAAGGATTTTGCTTCTGCTGGGGTCCATTCTTTCGCTGTAAGCTGCGACAATCATCAATAAGATGACCAGAGCGTTTGCAATATCTGCAAACCAATTTCTTTTGACAGTTCTTGGCCAGATGACCGAAGCCTTTGCACTCATAGCATTGAGTAGGCTTCTGATTGGGGGCTGCCAGAAGAGCAGACTCAACCTGAAGAGGAGCTAGGGAGGCCTTTGGTTCTTCAAGAATGGCACGCTGAGAGTTGAGGCGAAGTTCTTCTCGTAGGACTTCTCGGAAGCATGTGTCCAGGTTCGCTGTGACTTCTCTATTCATGAGAGCCGACTGAACAGATTCGAATTCGGGTCTGAGATTCATAAGGAACTGGCTGATGTGGGTTTCCTCTTGTAATTTAAGAGCCTTAGACAGAAACCCAGCAGACACTGACTGAATTGTCATAGCATCCCTCTCAGTCCATAAGGTGAGAAATCCATTGAAATACTCCTGCACAGATTTATCGCCTTGACTGAATTTTGCAATTTCACTATCTAGTTGAAATTTGCGAGCTTTATTTGTTTAATGATAAACATTCTTAAGATGACCCCACATATCAGATGCAGTAGTATATGCTTGAAGAGCAATGGCAAGAGAAGGGTCAATGGAGCTAAGAATCCAAGTGATGACCTTAGCATTTTCTTTAGACCAGGTGGCTAATGCTTTTGTGTCAGTAGTTGTAGCAGGTTTAGTTATCGAACCATCAAGATAACCAAACAATCCTTGGCCTTCTACAAAATTCTTCAGATGAAAAGACCAGGCCATATAATTATTCCCATTAAACTTAACTGGAATAACATCATATTTTTTCATTATTTTCAAATCCCGCAAAAATGAGAGAGAGACCGCACAAATCAGTAAGCCAGATAGGTGCAGACAGGGACCAAGCAGTGCAACAGTAGTGGAAGAACCAACAGTCCAGCAATAGAGGGAACCAACAGTCCAGCAATAGAGAAATTATCAATCACAATTGATAAAAAGATGTAATATGAGATGATTGTACTAACCAAGCATGAAGGATGCAGTTTGGATGGCTGAGATATGCATCCATAAGAAATAACCCAACACAGTGCCAAATACAGCAAAAAGAGTGCCAGACGACCAGGATTTTCTGGGCAGAAGCTGTCTGTGGGCCCCACAAAGTGGTCCAATCACAGATCAGGATTGATCATATTGGAAGAGATCAATTGTATGACCTCTAGTCCAAGTTTGATGAGATTTGGATACAGATCCACAAATCTGTACCATTGTGATGAAAGCCTTTTGAGAAAAAGGACCCAAACTCGCCAGATGAAGAAGTGGTAGAACAGTACCTTAAATGTTGATGAAAAAATCTAGAAAAATCTTCAAAATACCCCTGAAGGATAGTCGATCATCATGAGAGTGGTTACTGTTATCCAGAGATTGATCAGAGGTGGGCCACGTTGATCAGATGAACTCCAGGCACGTATCAGCAGAGACAAGGCACGAGATGAAGATACACCAGTAGAAAAGTATTCGAAGATGGTTGGAAAGTCTCTTAGGCTAATAAAAGACCAACTCTCAGAAACTTCTCTCTGTTACCATGTAATTATATGTAATGAGAGAGAGGAAGAGACGAAGGTTGAAGAGAAACTGATACCTCAATAGGAGGATCGTTTGTATATTTATAATAACATTATACCCTAATCAAGGGAAATTAGAATAATGAACAATCAATCTCCTAATCTATACAAAGAAGTAAATAGGAGATAAATCAGCATTAAATCAGCAACATAATCTAAGATGATCCCACACGTGGGATCTGATATACAGCTGTGTACAAGCCCTTGATGGGCTGGGCTGGGCCTAGTGGGCCTAAGCCACATTATCTTCTACACATCTATCAACCTAGACCATGACATATGCGTCTAGATTACTATTCCCCTAAACCTAATTCATGAGTGGCATACTACATGAATTGTTCATTATAATGCAAAAACTAAGCATGGCATATGTCCTAGTCAAAACAAACATAATGCATAAAACAATGGGAAAGATAAATGCATGAGTCTAAGCAATGGCATATACTTAGGTTATTCATGGTTCTAAACCCTAGATCCTTAACATCAAGATCAATCAAAATTAAGTTAGCTACTCTTAAATTTAATTGAACATGGCATGGTTGGCATGGCATATACACAACTCATCAATTAAAAACATGGTTTAGATTTTCAACCAATAAAACTGTAATCTGTATTAAGGAATGCCAAAAGAGACTACATAGAACTAGGCTAGGGTTTCAATTACACCCTAGCCCTAAAAAGTTAGCTACTTATGTAATGAAAAATAAACTAGAAAATAGAGTCATAAGAAGAAAACTAGAAGATTGAGAAGAAGAAGTCGGCCAGCAGCTTGTTCCTCTTTTCCTCGCTCCAAAAGCTCTCCAAAGATGCTCCAAAGGTGGCCCAAAGGTGGCTGTACGGCAGCTGTCTCTATGGATTGATTGTGGCTGGTTGATGGCTGATTTATGGCTTGAAAGAGTGCTGGACGTCCACCCCTTTGATCCCTATTTATGCTTTTTTCAAAAGCATCTCTTTAGCAAGGAGTATCGTAATTTTTAGGCTTTGTTTTCTTTTATGATTAGGTCTCTTGCTTTCTTTACAAGTATGTTTCCTAATTGGATGAGAATAGAAGTCTCTTTTCTTGTTGTGCAAGACTTTCTAATTCCTTTCCCACTTTATGGCTTCTTGAAAATTCTTCACATGGACCCACGAATCTGAGATTTAATTGCAAGAGATTAAATCTGAACTTCTATCATAAAAGTGGGCCCTATTTGGTGCGTGTAACATGAGTGTGGGACTCCCCCTTTTGGACTTCTAGCATGGCTTGAGCTCTTGCTATACTTTCCTTCTTTTTCTCCTTTTTCTTCTCCATTCTTGGACTCCACTTTTAACTAGGATAAGCCTTTCTAATTTCTGAAATTTCACCTTTTGCAATGGATGTGGGCCCCCTTTTGGGCGTGTAAACCCTATATTGGGTTTCTTCTTTTTTTCTTCTTTCGTTCTTTGAATTTGCTTTCTTTCTCTAACTCTTTCCTTCTTTGATTTGAATTGTAAGTTGTCCAAAGAATTAGAAAGTAGTCTTGAAATCTGGAAAATCTGAAATAGCTTTTGGATGGGACCCACCTTGGTCCTTCTTGATGATTCACGCCCATCATGTCTTCATGAATTCTTCTCTTTTTGCTCCTTTTTACATTTGCATAAAAATTAACAAAGACTATGTAAAAACAAATAAAATAAACATGAACTAGCACAAGATAAACTAAATATTAGGGCTCAAATTGTAAACAATTAAGCACCTATCAGCCGCTATGGCCCGCCGCTACCGCTATTTTCATCCTTGGTGGGCTCCAACATTGTTTACAATTTGAGGTGGCGGTACGGCCAGCGTTGTTATATGGATCAGAGTGTTGGGCAGTAAAGCATAATCATGTCAAGAAGATGGAAGTTGCGGAGATGAGAATGCTAAGATGGATGTGCGGGATCACGAGGAGAGATAGGATTAGGAATGAGGAGATTAGGGGCATAGTAGGAATAGTACCGATTGGAGATAAAATGAGAGAAAATCGACTGAGATGGTTCGGCCATATTAGAAGGCGTCCAACAGAGGCACCTGTTAAAAGGTGTGAAAGCATGGAGTTTGCCAAGAGTAGGAGAGGGAGAGGGAGACCCAAGAGAAGTTAGAAAGAAACTATTAAATATGATCTTGCCTACATGGATCTAACAGAGGACATGGCCCTAAACAGATTTGATTGGCGTCGTCAAATCCATATAGCCGACCCCACCTAGTGGGAAAAGGCTTGGTTTGGTTTGCTTTGGTTTTGGTTTGTGGGCTCCAACATGTCTAATACTTCAAGTGACTGGAAACCCTTCCTGCGGGCCCTGGATGCGATCGACAAAGAAAGAAGAAATGCTCGTTGAAAAGTCTAGTTTCCGAAAAGTATATATTTCACATGGTTTGGAGACTTTGAAAATTGTGCACAGATTTGAGTGTGAAAGGACTGTTCTACCCTCTTTGGCTGACGACCGGTTTTCTAGGCTTCAGACATGGACGAAATGAATATGAAAGTTGTAGGTAATAATAAGATCTATCACAAGAAGTAAAAATTAGAATTTTTCGAAATCAAGAATCATCCCCTCACACTTACATAATCAGCCCAAGGCACCCCTGAGCTTGTCAGACTAAATCCAAACGTTCTCAAAATTCCCTAAAGCTATAGCCAAGACTAAACAAATCCACACTCTAGTTCACACAACCTCTAATCCCACTTAAAAGACTAATCGCGAGAATTTTTGGTCGGGGTCTTACACGGTTACACCGGGTCCACTTCCAATCAATTTTGACTGTTCAGGGCCCAACACCAGCTCCCATTTTGGCCTAACTCCGCCCATGCTGGACAAAATGGAAAGCCCCCCAGAAAGTTTCATTTTGTTATGGTTATTGAGTTGTTTACCATTACAAGAAGTAAAATTGTTGGGAGTTGCATAGAGATCTTCATTCATTTGCCAATTTGTGAGCATTTTTTTTTTTGGTGTGATTGGAACCATGATCCGGGATCTAGTTCCAAGTGTAGAAGTGAACGTCGAGGATGCTTTGTGCTTCTTGAAATCCAATTGTTCATTAGATAAGTAATGTGACTAAGAATGAAGGGTGCCTGCTGCACCAATGGCCCGTGCGCCTGTAAATGAGAGAGAATGGGGAGAAAAAAAAGCATAGTTATCAATTCCGATCCACTCCAGCTAAAATTGTCCGAAACATTCCAGAATAGGCTTAGGGCGGAATGGATGATTCCGAGTCCACTTCCAATCCATTCCGGTTATTCCAGGCCCAACACCGGCCCCCATTTTGGCCTAACTCCGCCCATTCTGGACAAAATGGAAAGCCCTTCAAAAGTTTCATTTTGTTATGTTTATTGAGTCTTTTTGATAAGTTCACATGTTTCATACTTTCATCCATACATAGTGAACACTAGAAAATAGTCAATTATAGAATGTAGTTTAATTTGAATGATGCAAGTATGCATTTTGGTATTATTTTGGCATTCCACTATGCAGTTTTTTCATTTTCAAGTATTCTTTTCGTTTATTCCATTCTTCATGTGTCGTTTCCGGAATGGAACACCACAATTGATCGGAATGCCAGAACGTTCTACTACAAGGCCAAACCAGAACGGAATTGACAACTACGGCAAGAAGCTCTTTTTTTATAAAATGTGTTCTGTCCTGTAGGGCCCTAGATCAAAGTAAGAATAATTAGCCATCAACTCTATTGTTGTAATTGTTGATACGCAGCCATGTCAAAGCATCATCATAAACTGCTATTGGTGTGCATAACTCGCAGGTAATGGTGTTCCATGGATATTTGGATTTTGTGCACTACATTAGTATTATATGGTGGGGTAAGGATATTTGCTCAGAAAAAAAGAAGAAGATTTTATTGAAAGTTAGCTCCTTCCTAACTCAAAAAGGGGGTTAATAAACCATTCAGCAGGGCGCTGTAATTCATCATTGTCATTCTTGTAGCGTTGTATTTGTAGATGATAATGTTGCATGACATTAGAACTCAAGCCGCTTCGTCCTTGACTTACACGAGATCACATACTTGTATTTCAAGGCAACATTGTTGCATGACGTATGCAATTCAAGTCACATCATATAATGTAAGTGGAGAATTGCATTCACCCAAATCCAACCCATTTGGATCCCAACCCCCCTTAACCACACCAACTCCTCTGAATTGAATATCAACCCAACATAACCACATCAACTCCTGTAAGTTGAATATCAACTCAACACTGATCCACCTATTGTTTGTCAATGAATTGAGTTACCAGAAAAACCGTGCTTATTAAATGATTAAAGTCCTACTCCACGACACACCCTTCCGTACAATTTACAATTGACGTGCATCTTGGTCAGCCACATTGAAAATTTCCCCAGTTACACAAGAGGGCTCCAAGTCGGTCAGTAGTACAAACTGCACCAATAAAACAACTGGGCTTTCTTTGTCTATATGCACAAACATTGGTGATTGCATCCCATCAAGGAGTGCATCAAAACATCGAGTGTGCCATGAAGAAATGGGTCCCAATAAGTGGACTTGGAGCCCTCTTGTGTAACTGGGGAAATTCTCAATGTGGCCGACCTAGATGCACGTCAATTGTAAATTGTATGGAAGGGTGTGTTGTGGAGTATGGCTTTAATCATTTAATAAGCACGTTTTTTCTGGTAACTCAATTCATTGACGGACAAATTCAGAGGAGTTGATGTGGTTAATGTCACGCCCCGGGATCCGGCGCCTCATACCCCAGGACGTGGTGTAAAGTATCGTCAGAAACATATAAATCAAATAAAGTGGACAATTTAAAATCCACATAGCTATTAGAGCATGGGCTAAATAGTACATTTCAGTCTCAAATATGACAATTACAGTATGCTTTTCAATGGAATTAATACAAATCTAGATTCCAAGAAGGCTAACCTAAGTGTACCAAAAGGGTAAATTAAGTAAGATAGATGTGTGGCTCTCAAATGCAGTGACGGAGCACTCCTAAGTCACATCAACTACACATCTCTCTTTACGTCCCCGCAATGCCTACACTGAAGTGTTACCCTCACGATAGCGGTCAGTAACCTAGAACCTATAAGCACCGAGAGCAGGATTAGACCTAAAAGGCCAAGCAAGTAAACATGAGTAAATAACATGACATGTGTACATTAATAACTATGTACTCATATGTAAATATATATAGGTATAAAGCCTTACCTGTACGTGCAAGGAAAAGTTAACTCATATAATGTTAGTAGATATGCAAACAAGGTAAAAGATGAAATGCAATACAACATCCAGCAACAAGTAACATTAATCCTAATGTAGGTAAGATAACGTACACGCCAGAGCTACACAATATAAATGACATGACTCATCACATAATACGCACATCGAACGGTGGTGTATAACACAGTCTATAACAAACAAAGTAAACGGAGCATGCACGCTCACATCAAGCCACATACAATAATCCGTATCCAACATCATAGTCACTCCACACCACCACAACCACGCATCATAATCAAGCGTGCACCATCACCCAATTATAACATACTTATCTTCACATTAAAATGCGCACCATAATCAAACTCAGGTCTGGTGCAACCGAGAACACTCCTAACCAAATATCCGAATATCCAAACTCGGTGTCTTGCAACACCTACCGCACCCAGCGCCCACATGCTGGCTATCTCAGTATCCGAAGATACCTACTGTGCACAAATCAAAGCTTCGCATAATGCGGTGGCAAAATCGTGTGCACAAATCAAAGCTTCGCATAATGCGGTGGCAAAATCGTATAATTTAAAAGATATAATTTTCTATTTATTTAGAGTGGGAAGTGTGCAACTGTATATGTGTTAATCTATCTTATTAATGAAGAGTTCATTGTGTACATTATATTTTAATTCTTGGGGCAAGTTGTCCTTAGAAAAAGTAGTACTGGCCAAGCGTATAGATTCCATGGAGCCCGAGATGCCTCGACAATTCTCTTGGTGCTTCTGAAGGTTATTGACACCCAGAGCTCCATGTTATCATACCCTTAGCTAGCATTACTCTAAGCTTATTAGGAAGTATTTAGGAACACTACCCACTAGGGCATATTCATATTCATAAAGGGTTTTGTTATTCCAAATAGTAGTGGGGATGCCCGGGGTTCAATGCTCCCTAAAAGTCCCTGGCCAGGGTCAAGGCAAGGCTACCGGTCCAGCTAAGGTCTTGGGTCCATGGTCTAATAGGCATGAGATAGGTTCATACACAACTCCTACCTCCTCCTAATGGACTTCATACGCCTTGTTATCAAGATGGGGCATTCAACACACTAAATACAAGAGGGTCCAATGCCTAATGGGCATAAGAGGTTAAGGTCTGCTAAGGGCCTCATTTATAAGATTGCATAGTCCTAAACAAGAGGCCAGCTCCCCTAAGCTCAAGCTTAGGATAAGATAAGCTCAAGTGTGTGGTGGGATCCACCTGGGGACCCACATGGGGATGGGGGTGGGGGGATTTCAAGGACTTCCTAGGATCTTCATCCCTGCAAAAAAATCAACCCCAACCGTAATTTCTATCATCTCCATAAGGGCCCAAGAGTTTAATGGTCAACAATCTACTCGGATTAATATATAGTCAATCCAACGGTCCAGTAAATTCGAAACTTATCGAAAGTTGGTGGACATGTGCAATTTAAGGGGGTCATATGTTTCGTCCATTTGGATGGACCAAAGGTGGGCCCCACAAGCACGAGCTTACGAAATTTTCTCCCTAAGCTCGAGCTTAGGGGAGCATTGGCCCCTAAACAATATACACATATATAAATATTCATGTGCATCGGACAATATTGCATTGGCCCCTAAACAATATACACATATATATATGGGAAATATTCATGTGCATCGGACAATATCCCCCTATATATATTCACAAATTACATAATCTCCATCTATATGCATTAAATGGAACACCACATGGTAACCCATCATAGGTAATAAGGTTGGCAACAGCTAACATTTACCCAAATTATAACCATAGGCATCATATCTCACATATAACTTCACACATGCCATGGAATTTAAATATGATTACTTCCATTAATTAGAAAATCCAACAAATCAAGCTACTCTAAGTCAATCCGTCCTTCTATAGTCCTTTTCACCAAATCTAAAATCAATTTAAGTCCTACAAACCAGCCCCAAAGGAATTAAAATACAAATCATATACATGTAATGCACTTGATACAATTTACTTGCATAGAGGTTTAAAACTAATAGTGAAACTTAGCATAGGTAATTAGAATTAAGGAGTAACAAGGATTAAACACAAATTCATAAATATGTACAATCTATATGCACACTATGACATTCACACATGATTATTTCCATGGAACTAAATTGGGGTTTCCAACATAACATGCTCTTGAGTCTTAAAACACCAAATTAATCTTATCATGGCATCTTAATGGAAATAATTAGCAAGGAAATCAACAACAAAATACATGCATAATAGGTAAGTAGAATCCACCACAACATCATGCCCAGAGACATAATAATTATATACAAACAACATGCGTGAAATGGAATTTACACATGAATACTTGCCATCAATGGGAAATTAAAGAATTTAAGAAGAGGAGTAAGCCCTAACACAAGCATTTAACATGGTTTAACAAATAATATATTTATAAATTTCATAATCCAAATTTATAAATACATGAAATGGTATTTATACATATCTACTTGCCTTATGTTAGAAATCACCACAAAAAGCTATCCAAGCCCTCTATTGAGATCAGCCCACGTCCTATGCACAAAGGCCCCAAAATCCACAACCTAGGGTTCCAAGAAATGGGGGAAAACCAAATAAAGAAAGGATGGGGTTATGCATGTGTCTTGGATAGCTCAAATAGGGTAGGAAAGAAGAAAAATGGGCCAAAGAAACTTACCAATCATGAAATCGGAGCTTGGAGGAGAGATGGGGAGCTAGCCATGCATTCTTGGGGGCTGTTGGTCGTGCAAGAGGGAGGAGGAGATGATAATGTGGGTGGGAAAGAGCAAATGAGACTCAATGTTGGGGATGATGGTCGTGGGCAAGCAAATGGGAGGAGAAATGGGGAGGAAACGAGGAAAAGGAAGATGAAAAATGGAAGGGAAGGGTTCTGCAGGGCATGAGAGGTGAGGGACGATGACCTCCTGGTATGCACCAAGCAACCTTGAAATAAGCTACTTAATATGCACACAATTTAAAACTCGCAAACGCACAAGATCACTATGTAGTATAATGAATTGTGAGTACGAGGTCGATCCCACGAAGACTTGTGATAAAACAATGTCAAAATTAACTAAAAAATCAGAATATTAAATGGATGAAAAAGTGATTGAATGCTGATTGGTGAAATTACTAAAAACAGTAAAGTAAACTATTAAAATAAATCAAAAGCTTAATGGAAAGTAACCTAACACAATAATACTACTAGGATTTAAGAACAATAAGAATGAATGAACTAGGGTTTCATCTACTCCCCTAACCTAACCTATGCATGTCCCTTATTATCCTTTAATAAAAAATCAGAATTATTGGTGACATTTATCAACCTAGATCATGGCATATGTATCTAGATTATGATTCCCCTAAACCTAATTCATGAGTGGCATACTACATTAATTGTTCATCAAGTTGTAAAAACTAAGCATGGCATATGTCCTAGTCAATACATGCATGATGCATAAAAACAATGAGAATGATAAATGCATGAGTCTAAGCATGGCATATACCTAGATTGTTCATGGTTCTGAACCCTAGATGCTTAATATCAAGATCAATCAAAGATAAGTTAGCTAATCTTAAGTTTAATTGAACATGGCATGCATGGTTCAAAATCGCGGTATCAGTCGGGCCAAAAAACCGATACGGTATCGGTATCGGTTGCGGTTATCGGTCTGTTGCGGTCGTTGCGGTGTGAATTTTTTTAGTGTAAAAAAAAATTGCAAAAATATCCAAAATTTCAAAATATTATAAAATGCTGAAAAACAATAATTTTTTTTCCATTAGTGACAACAATAGATCAAAATATCGGTCCCCCTAAGTCATGACATCCTGGATCGCTATCTAAGCTAAAGTTTTTAAATATGTTAAGCTTTAGTGTTTAGTTTTTTAGCCAATGTTTACAATTTATAAATCTTTTAATGCAACTCATATTTAAAGTGTAGACCATTTAAAATCACAGTCACCCTTATATAAACTTTATGAGAAATAATCGATCGGACTACTAAGAAACTTTATTTTTTTAGATATTTCATTTTGCACCTTTTATAAGTGACCAATGTGACAAGCACCAATTCTTATTGGAGTAAGATTTTTAGAGGGACCACTTAGGAGCAGGCATTTGTTTTGAGTGAAAAAGGATTTTTTGAAAGTGGGTCATATTTTGGCAGGTACAATTAAAAAATCTTTCCAGTAAATGAGCATTTAACTTGGAGAAATCCCGAGTAGATGTGGAACTCCACAAATGGAGCCCGCTTATTGAAACCCTGAGCCGCTCAAAATGAACATCTTCCTATATATGAGATATTTCTAATTTTCACTCCTATAGGAGTTGGTCCCATTTGAGTATTGATCGTTTGATAAAAAAAATGTGATAATACAATCTTGTGCACTGTTCATTTATCATTTTTTTTTTCAAATACTCAATCCCATGGTGTGGGACCAACTCCTCTTGGAGTTTAATTTTGAGATACCCTTTAGAATGAGAGGGAATTTAATTTGATGGGATGAGATTTTCAAAAAGTGGGCTTGATCGTTCACTCACATCCATGATCCAAGACAAAGGCCTGATCGTTCACTTACTTTAAATATATAAGTGGGCCTCATCGTTCATTAAGTCAAATGGGAAGGAAGTTTCTCGAATCCGGACTCAAAACACGGACTTAAAAGTTAAAAATGGAAAGAACCCTTCTTAGGGTTTTCTTTTCTCGGGACTGAATGAAACCGAGATGAGGAGTGGGGGAAAAGAAGAGGGGAAAGAGAAAAGGGAGGAGAAGATGATGCAATGGCGGTGGCGGAGGCAGAGGTGGGTGCTCGTTCTCCGGCGTCCAGTTACATCTTTTCCTCTGCTTGTTTCTCGGATTTTTTTCCTCTGCAACTACATCTCTATTTTTTCCCCTTTTCTGCAACTTCATATAAACTGTATGTGCTTCCACTCTCTTTCTCTCCAACTATGAATATGCAGAAATGAAGGAAATATCGGCCATCTAAAAATATCGGCCGATATATCGGTTTTGACCGATATCTTCAAGATATAGGCCGATACAGACTGATACGCCTGCGATATTTTGGGGGACCGAGTCTGATACCGATAAGTTTCAATATATCGTACCGGAACTGGCCGATACCGGTTTGTGTTCGTATCGGCCGATATTTTAAACCATGATGGCATGGTTGGCATGGCATATACACGACTCATCAATTTAAAAACATGGTTTAGAAATTCAACCAACAAAACTGAAATCTAAATTAAAGAATGCCAAAAGGGACTACATAAAATTAGGCTAGGGTTTCAATTACACCCTAGCCCTAAAAGTTTAGCTACTCATGTTTGTAATGGAAAATAACATAGAAAAGATGGTCATAAGAAAAACTCTAGAAGTTTGATGAAGAAGAAGGGACGGCCAGCAGCTTGCTTCTCTTTTTCTTTGCTCCAAAAAGCTCCAAATTAGGGTTGTACGGCTGCTAGGGCTTGTGGTAGTGGTGCATGGTCGTCCATGCCTTGTGTCCCCTTTTATGCTTTTTGCAAAAGCAATCTTTAACAAGGAGTTTCCTCCTTCTTAGGCTTTGTTTCCTTTTTCTGATTAGATCTCTTGCTTGCTTTACAAGTAGGTTTCCTAATTAGATTAGAATAGAAGTCTCTTTTCTTGATGTGCAAGACTTTCTAATTCTGGTCCCACTTTTAGCTTCTTGAAAGTTCTTCACTTGGACCCACAAATCTGAGATTTATTTTCAAGGGACTAAATCTGATTGTTTGACATGAGAGTGAGCCCATATGGGGCGTGCAACATGGAGCGTGAGACCCCCTTCTTGGACTTCTAAGCTTAGCTTGGACTCATTCTTGGGAACTTCCTTCTTTTTCTCCTTTTTCTTCTCTATGCTTGGGCCCCACTTGGACTTGAGAAAGAAATTCCAAATTCTGAAATTCCTCTCTTTGTTTCACTTTCCTTTTTGGTTTATGCTATGAGTCTCCAACACTTTCCTTCTAGGGCTCCACTTGAATTTCGAATTTCAAATCCCCAAAAAGAATAGGGAGGGCCCACCTGAATCTCTCAATTAATCAATTACTGAAATTTCTTCTCTTTTGGCTCCTTTTGACCTTTTCATAAAAAATAAATAAAAAGACAATGTAAAAACAAATAAAATAAAAATGAACTAGAACAAGATAAACCAATTATTAGGGTTCAAATTGTAAACAATTAAGCACTCATCACGTCCCTTATGTTGAGATGGGAGGCCCTTTACACTCAAATGGACTAGAAACAATTTATTGGCTATTGGGGGTTCGTTTGACGTCGAAAGGGTCTACATCCTTAACAAAAGACTCACTAAATAATTTTCTCTATCCAACGAGCCCCATATTGCTATACTTTCTAGAATCGCAGTAAATCCCTCAATTTTCTAAAAAGACAACTATGCCCCTACTTGCCCCAAACTTAAAGTCTAATTGCAACCAAATTAATTAGACAACTATTCGAACACCTTACTTAATTAATCCTAATTACAATTAATTTATTCTAAACATAATTGTCTAGGGCCGGGTCGTTACAGTTAAGGGGTTGGGATGCAAATGGGTTGGATTTGGGGCAGAGCCATGGTTGATCCGGACCTGGCTCTATTTTTATAAACCTGTATGCAATCTCGCATTTTTCCAGAATCTGAAAATTGGTTACTAACCTGCTTTATTTGGAACTGGAGACTTTGGACAGGTGGTTAATTGGATGCCCATTTTCTACCCTGGCAGGTGGTGTTGGGTTGATCATGGGCATTCCTCCCCATTCAGAATAGAATGGATTTAGCTTTTATGAAAAGCAAAAGCATTTTCGTTTTTATCTATCTAAAATAATTTTTTGGATTGTTTCTATTATTATTATTATTATTTTAACTCCTCACTACCTTATTAATTTTGGAAAGGCAGCCACTGTATTAAAATTTATGTTTTAAGACCTCATGACTACTAATTTTTAATTTTGATAATGTGTTCTAGCTGCGGACTCCAATCTAGGTATTGTTTAAGCAGCTGAAATGTACGGAAGAAGGACTAACATCGGAGGAAGGAGCGAATCGGCTTCAGATCTTTGGACCCAACAAGCTAGAAGAGAAAAAGGTTTGTCACCTCCATTCTTACACTTGCTTCTTTGATCTCCTTTTGTCATAGCGTCTCCCTGTTTCTGATTCATATTGGAGATTGCTCTTGCATGTCTGTCAGGCAGTGTTAGACAGCCCATGGTGGGCCCCACCTGATCAATCCGACCCCGTAATCTGATCCTGACTTTCCTCATGTCACGGATCCGAATGGTATTTTACACCAATCAGGACTGATTGGGTCATTAATTGAAATTATCCAAAAATCAATCATTTTAATATCGTTAAACTTGGGGACCCTAGATCAAAGGGTTATGATGATGGGGTTGACTTGAAATTTCATAAATGGGCCGGCCCATTTATATCTAACGATCCCTCACCTTACCATTTATTGGTGAGGCCTATAGACCGTGCGAGTCAGCTGTGCACAACCTATTTATACAGCCTTTGTATACATATATATTAAGATCTAAATGTTACAAATTTTTAACAACCACAGGAGAGCAAGATTCTTAAATTCCTGGGCTTTATGTGGAATCCCCTTTCATGGGTTTTGGAATTTGCTGCTATAATAGCCATTGGAATGGGTGGAGGTGGTAAAACCCGAGAGTGGGAGGTCTTCATGGGAATCATTGTGGTGTTGCTGATCAACTCCACAATCAGTTTTGTTGAAGAAAACAATGCAGGGAAGGCGGCGGCAGCTCTGATGGCTGGTTTTTCTCCAAAAACTAAGGTAGCGTTTTGAGACTCAGTGACGCCCTTCCTTCTCTTAGTGATTAGTAGAAATTTGAATTTCAGTTCTGTCATCCCTAGGTAGTCAGTACGATTGTGAAATATTTTTATGCCCTTCTCTTAGCTTTAATGTTTAAATAAAGCCACTTACTTTCATTTTCTTGTGTCTTGTATCTCATATATATGTAGGTTCTCAGAGATGGTAGATGGAGTGAGCAGGAGGCAGCTATCCTCGTTCCCGGGGATATAATAAGCATAAAATCGGGAGATGTTGTCCCTGTAGATGTCCGTCTTCTCAAAGGGGATCAGTTGAAGATCGACCAATCTGCCTTGATTGGAAAATCCTTCCTCACCACTAAGATTCCTGGGGATGGGGTGCTTTCTGGCTCAACTTGCAAACAGGGTGAGATCGAGGCTATTGTCCTTGCTGCCGGCATTCACACCTTCTTTGGAAAAGCTGCCCATTTGGTTGATGTAACCAATCAAGTGGGGCATTTAGAAAAGGTTCTCACTGCAATCTGTTACTTCTGCACTTGCTCTGTCATGATTGCAGTAATCATCGAGATTATTGTCATGTGCCGAATTCAAAACCGCAATTACAGGGATGGGATCAACAATCTCCTTGTTCTCATGGTTGGAGGCATACCAATTGCCATGCCTACAGTTCTGTCCATTACCATGGCTATTGGATCACACAGGCTTTCTGAGCAGGGTGCAATTACAAAGAGAATGACTGCCATTGGGGAAATGGCTGGAATGGACGTATTGTGTAGTGATAAAACTGGGACCCTAACACTGAACAAACTGAGTGTTGATAGAAACTTAATTGAGGTGTTTGCAAAAGGCGTGGACAAGGAGCACACAATACTGCTAGCGGCAAGAGCGTCAAAGACTGAAAACCAGGATGCTATTGATGCAGCCGTTGTTGGAATGCTTGCAGATCCGAAGGAGGTATTGCTTAATTCTTATTTCCAATACCTGATTGATTCATAGATTTTGCGCTAAAAGTTTATCAATAAAAGCTACATATAGAAGCCTACAAGACTAGCTTGTCGGGGAGGCTTAGTAAGGCATCATTGCCAATACAATACCCATAGAAGTTGAGCACAAGAATCTCTTTCCTCAAAGCCGTGTCCCGCTTACTGAGGTTTCATTTCACAAAATTTAGGATGGCATACGCCGTCACCTCAGAAAATTTTGCATGAAATAGCTTTCTTACCTTTTCTCAGTTGTGACCTTTTTGCTACCCAAGAGTAAAATTGTGAAGGGAAATTACAAGGTAAATGCCTTCTGGACATCACACATGAAGAAGACAAGGCACACTATGTGATGTAGCCCGGGAATAGACCAAACCCACAACAGGGATTTGGCCGAATCCAGATGGATTCAAGCAGCCAAGAAAACATGGTGACAAACCAAAACACCAATCAAACTAAAACTCAATTCTTCAATTCAATAATAAGAGGCACCGATCCCTAAAGGGGATTCACATATTTATAGAGAAGATCAAAGGGTCTTTCCTATCCTACTAAGATTCTAATTGCTAAACATAGAATTCATAAATAAAGAAATCTACAAATCGAAAATACTAAAGCAATTAGAAAACTACTAAAGTAGCATGACTTCCCACAAACGGTCGGCCATTCCCATTAGGATTTGCGGGATGATCCAATGGGTTGGGTCAGGTTGACCCAATAGCTCACGGCCTGGGCCCGGTGGACTTCACTATGTTTTGATACTGAATCACCACCTGAATCATTATTTTTTTTCATTCGAAAGAGAATGGAACAATGCTACTAAAACTTTCTACATATTTCCATCTCAACAGGCTAGAGCTGGTATTAGGGAGGTACATTTTCTTCCGTTCAATCCGGTGGACAAGCGGACTGCTTTGACATATATAGATTCAAATGGCAACTGGCATCGTGCTAGCAAAGGTGCCCCTGAGCAGGTTTTGTCTTCTTATAATCTTCCTTTGCTCTTCTTATGGGAATCTAGGGGATTTTAATGTGGATGTGCAGTATTTCACTTGTTGTGTTTTGCCTCTAAAATCAGATAATAAGCCTTTGCAATTGCAAAGATGATGTTAGGAAGAAGGTTGGCGCCGTGGTTGACAAATTTGCTAAGTGTGGGCTTCGATCATTGGCAGTCGCTAGACAGGTTTGTTATCACAACTCCCAAACTTTGCTTTTGTTTCTATGTAATAGAATGTTCAATGTTATACCAGTTCTATTATTTGCCTTGCAGGATGTTCCTGAGAGAATGAAGGAGAGCGCCGGAGCACCATGGCAATTTGTTGGTTTGTTGCCTCTCTTTGACCCTCCTAGACATGATAGTGCAGAAACCATCAGAAGAGCTCTAAACTTGGGCGTGAATGTGAAGATGATTACCGGTGATTTCAGTTTCCTATTCTATTTGTGGGAGACAATTTATTTCCATGTTCGCAAGTTCTCATGTGTTTTGGGAGACCATTTATTTCCATGTTCGCAAGTTCTCATGTGTTTCCGTGACTTCAGGCGATTCGCTACGCATGGCCAAGGAGACATGCCGAAAGCTCGGAATGGGAACAAACATGTATCCCACAAGTGTATGGCTCGGCAAAGGCAATGATGCAATTCTTGTTGGCCTTCCTTTCATCGACTTGATTGAGAAGGCTGATGGGTTTGCAGCAGCGTTTCCAGGTTCGTAGGCGTCTCTAACAACTTGAAACCATGGTTTAGTTTGTAGCTTTTATGATTTGAACTTATGCCCTTTGCTTATTTGGGACTGATTTTCATTAAACAGAGCAGAAGTATGAAATTGTGAGGTAGTTACAGGAAAGGAAGCACATTTGCGGGATGACAGGAGATGGAGTGAACGATGCACCTGCTCTGAAGAAGGCTGATATTGGAATTGCGGTTGCTGGTGGCACTGCTGCTGCCAGAAATGCTTCTGATATTATCCTCACAGAACCCGGTATTAGCATCATCATCAGTGCTGTTATGACCAGCAGAGCCATTTTCCAGAGGATGAAGAGCTACATGGTAAGTTCTAGATTATATGATCGAAGACATTTTTCTTTAGAACACTCCAAGGTTTTTTACTAACTATTGGCGATGGCACTCGTTTTGGGTCTTTTGACTCGCAGATATATGCAGTCTCCAGCACCATCCGTACTGTTGTAAGTATAGATGCAGCCTCGTCATTTGTTTAGTTTTATTTATTCTTACTCATGTACTCATTGTTCTATTTGGCTGGTTTATTCCAAATATTGCAGCTTGGTTTTTTGCTTATCGCTCTCATCTGGAAGTTCGACTTCTCTCCCTTCATGGTTTTGATAATAGCAATTCTGAATGATGGTGAGCTACTACTAATTGGTACAGAAAGTTGATCCTTTCCCAATGTTCTAGTTTTCAGAATCAACTTACTATGCATGTGATGGTAACGATATAGGAACAATCATGACAATCCCAAGGGATCGAGTTAAGCCATCTCCTGTGCCGGATAGTTGGAAGCTGAGGGAAATCTTTGTGACCGCTGTGATGCTGGGAAGTTATTTAGCCTCAATAACAGTGATCTTCTTCTGGGCAATGATTGATACTGACTTTTTTTCGGTACTATTATCTAATATTGAATTCATTCCCGTTGATACATAATAATCAGTGAAAAAATGTAGTAGAGTTAAACGTCTTATTTCTTCTGATGTAGGACAAATTTGGGGTTAGATCACTCAGGAAAGAACCTCATGAAATGATGGCCGCCTTGTACCTTCAGGTAAGTATTGTAAGCCAGGCCGTCATTTTTGTCACCCGATCTTGCAGCTGGTCATGTGTAGAACGTCCTGGGCTCCTCTTAGCCAGCACCTTTGTTGCTGCTCAGCTGGTAAGGATCTCTACTTAATCCATTTGACTGATTTGATATATGTAATGCCCTTAATTTTTTTGCATGTTGGTAGGCAAGTTGTTGAGCGTTTAGTCTTTGCCATCTCTCAACAAAATGAGAAATGATCAGGTCTTGTTAAACATCACCATTGTTTGCTGTTGGTCAATCTTGATCAAGATTGGATGTTAATAAATCCACTCCCCCTTCCATGTTTTAACCTTTGAGGAACACCTCCATCAGCAATTGGGTCTTTATTTTTATTACAATAATATGCTCATCCATAATGAGCATGACTTGATCATGTGTTGGCGCAGTTTTAAGACATGCCCCTCCTTAAGTGCGGGTCATGAGTATGAACCTACTATCTATGTCGTCCTTGAATGCTCAATAGGTAGCCATTGGGTTGGAAAACAAAGGAACATTACTTACACCTCAGCTCCTAAAACTAAAATGGGATGTCGATGGAACTTTTAGCTCTTTCAACAATCCACTTTGCCCACACGAGTCATCAAGATTGGGCAGTGGAGCCTCATTGGTATGAATTTGTTTAGTAGGTGCCAGGTCCCATCACCGTCCGATCACGGAGATAAATTTCACTCATCGCAAACTCCGAAACTGACTCACATTTCATTCTCTTTAAATAATGCATTGCACTAGTTGTCGCACTTTGATTCACGAGTCATGTTTTGCCAGGTGGCAACTCTCATAGCTGTATATGCCAATTGGGGTTTCGCCAAGGTCAAAGGAGTGGGGTGGGGTTGGGCTGGAGTCATTTGGCTCTACAGTTTGGTGTCCTTTCTCCCCCTTGATTTCATCAAATTTTCTGTGCGCCATGCGCTAAATGGAAGGGCTCCATATTATGTTGCAGAAGGAAAGGTAATGAACTATCATTAATTCTGATGTTTAATCTGTTGGGTCCATTGCATCCTTTCTGTTGCATACATGCAATTTTTTTACTTTATGTTCCACTGCATCCTTTCATACTGTTTTTCATCACATAGGCTGCCTTAACTAGCAAGAAGGATTATGGGAGAGAGGAGAGAGAAGCTCGATGTCCTATTGCACTGAGGACATTGCGTGGTCTTCACCTTTAGAAACTACAAATCTCTTCTCTGACAAGACCAGCTACATGGTGCAAGCAGGGAGTACAGAGCAATCCAAGAGGCAAGCTGAAGTTGTGCAGGGTACGGTGTGAAACTATCAATGCTAAAGCAAATATAAATTTGAAACACCATGAAAACCAATTGCGATTGGTTATTTTCTATTCTTCTTATCTTGTACCACGGTGGTTGTTTACAGGCTTCATGAGCTGCACAGAAGGGAACGTGGAGTCGGTGGTGGAGCTGGAAAGGGCTTGACATTGACACCATCCAGCAGCACTGTACAGTGTGATAAACATATCCTTCATGACAGGTTAAGATAGGGCTTGGTAGTGAGTAGATGAATCAGACGGAATGGGAGAGCTCTTAACCATAAGAACCATCATTCCTTTAATTTATATATCTCATAATTATATTAATTATCTTGGAAGGACTGATAGCAGAACTTATGTTATGGACATTTGTTCTAGATGTTGAATCAAAATAACATCAATTGATATTGTTCTTGTTTTCGCCTTGCATTTGACTCTCTCCACCGATGTCACCTAGTTGTAATCACAATAACCATACAAACTAATTCCGTGGCGACGCTCAGTTCTAAGGATGTGATCAATAGATTCAACTAAAGGATAGATGGGTTGGATTTGACAGAGCCCATGAATATGATAAGCTTAAGACAATGTAAGATGCGCACGGTACTCGGCTACTGGGTCATGAACATTTTTAGTTGAGATTGTAAAAAAAAAAAAGGGGTGGTTTGGAAATCATATATTTCTAAAGATTATGCTATATTATCTACTACTTTATAATATAATCTACACACCTAAAAATTAGGGGTGTGTTTGGCATCTTGTCATTCAGATGTTACCATGTTCCCACGAGATAAGGTTTTAGAAAACATGCTTGGTATGTGTAAATCATTGTTCCAAAATGTCTCACTGGAAGGAGTTTCAAAATCTTACCCGTTTGGATTTTTACAGAATAAAATATTTATATATTTAAATATTGCAAGCATAAGATAGTATAGAATAGAATAATGTAATATTATAATATTTTTACTGTTTGGCGATTTTTGAAGAATTTTACAGATTTTAAATTGAGTTGTTTAGAACGTGGTATGATTAAAGTAAATTACATAAGTATAATATTTTTTTATTAAATGTTTTAATTTATATGTGATTTACCAGATCTTGATAAAAAAGTAGTGTGGTGAAGTAAAGTTCAACTGTCGTGTTTTTACCTTAAGTTACTTTTCTTTTATCACATAAAATTATGGTAAAGTATAGTAAAATCAAGTCAATAAAAACAAAAAAAAACTACTACTTTACAATTCTCTTACTTTGTTTTACCACATACTTCATCTCATCTTACTTTACCCCACATTTACGATTATATGATATCAATATTTATTTTACTTTACCACACCTGTAAATAAGTCACTTTTTATTTACCATATAAAACTTATGATAAAATGTGATAAAGTAAAGTAAAAAAAAAAAAGAAACTATTTTACCATTCATTCTCACTTTACTTTACCAAATGTTTTATCCCACCTTTATTTTACCCAAACTTTACCATGCCATGACATTTACTTTTAGTTTACTTTACCATATATGTAAACAAACACATCATAATGGATTTAGTAAACTAAAGTCTTTACTTTACTCTACCACTTTCTAATTGTCAATTTGAAAGATTCTTATCATGTAGAATATTTTCTATAGGGGGGAGCTGTAGGAGAAAATATTGAGCATTTTGGAAGAAAATAATCTTTTCTTTAAATTTTTTTTGGGTTACCAAACGCGCAAGATTCTCTTCTTTAGAAAATAAAAGATTATATTCTATAAAGGGATATTCTCTAAACTGCTCCATTCTAAAGGGGGCGTTTTTTGCCCCTTGGAGTTATCCAATTAGATTATGCCATGTCATGTATATAGAGAGAGAAAATATAATGTTATGATAATGATGACATGTGTTAAACTTTTATATGCTAAAAAAGGAGAATTTTTCTTTGCAAAACTCCCAGGGAGTTTTGTAGCGTACCCCATGTATAAAATATTATGTTCTTATGTTTTCTTGTGCATCCAAACATGCCCTTATTATATAACCCGCTGGCATATGAAAGTTTGAACGAAAAGACTTAGTTTTTTTTAATAAACTACCCATTGTCACAATTGTTTCATACTTATCTCTTGCCTCTGAAAGAATGGCATTTAAAGATTTCAAATCCTCTCACTTATTTCAAATAAAGTGGCCACACTTGGTAATTCCTAAAGGTGGACATATGGTCACCGTCACAAAAGGTGGGGCCCATATTATAATTTCTATAATGGTGGGATCACATTATAAATTCTATGGATGTGGGCCCCATGTTCCCCATGTTTCAATTTCTAAAGGTGGGCATCACGTTGTAATTTCTAAAGGTAGGTCACATGGTCACAATCACAAAAGGTGGGCCCATATTGTAAAATTATAATGGTGGGACTACATTATAAATCCCATGAATGTTGGCCTATCTTCCAATTTCTAAAAGTGGGAATGACGTTGTAATTTCTAAAGGTATGTTCCATGTCCACAATTACAGAAAATGTGGATCCACTTTGTAATTTATAAATGTGGGTCATATGGTCACCATCACAAAGAGTGGACCCACATTGTAAATCGTATGAATCTGAGCCCCATATTCTAATTTCTATAGGTGGTACAATATTCTAATTTCTAAAAGTGGGTCCCATATTTACATTTACAAAAAGGTAGACCCACATTATAATTTTTATGAAGGTGTAAATCCTATGAATATGGGTTTCATGTTCTAATTTTAAAGGTGGATAACACATTATAATTTCTACAAATGGGCACCATGTACGATAATAATAGAGTGCCGTAAACAATATGGGTTTCATGTTCTAATTTTTAAAGGTGGATAACACATTATAATTTCTATAGATGGGCCCCATGTACGATAATAATAGAGTTCCGTAAACAATAAAAAGTGGGTTCCACATTGTAAATCTTATGTCTACTCCTTAGACCAAAACTTTTATAATGTTACCAAACAAGTTCCGTACAGCATATTCTCTGCAGAGTAATTTAATATAATGTTTCCAAACAAGCTCTGAAGAATATAGTCTAAGCATAATCTGATCTCAGCACAACCTGATCTGAGTACAAAATTGGAAATAATATGAAAACGATGCTAAATGGGCCATAAGGTATCTCACTTTTTAGAATACAATCTACACACCTAAAAAATAGGTGTCTGGATAACTTAGAAGGTGTTCTACAATATCTCACTTTCATATTAGGGGGTACTTGAAAATCATATATTTCTAAATATTTTGCTACATTATCTCCTAATTTAGAATATAATCTACACACCTAAAAACTAGAAATCTCACTTCTTAAAAGGTATCCTACAGTATCTCATTTTCTTACAAAAAAATTTCAAGATTCAAATATATGATGTATAAAAAAAATATTTTATTAAGAAAACTACGCAAAGCAAGGGTCAGGAGTATTTGTAAATATGAGTGGAAGTTTATGAGAAACTACAACTATGGTGGCCCTACTACATTTTTTAATATTGACGGTTTCTATAAGAGTCCTACTATGACTCTCAATCTTAGATGAGCCGTTAAGTGTTTATAAATTTATTTGGTTCCATAACCTTGTCATAATTACATAGTTTCTTTGTTGATTACATATATTAGATGGATCCTACAAATATCACATTAGGTAATGTTTACCATGATTACCAACATTAAGTGGGTCCCATATTACCAACATTAGATGAGTATCATACTAATTACCAATTTACATTGTGTGACTAATTAGTAGTTTGCCATCGTTAAATGAGTCTTATTGTTTAATGGTCTCCTAGTACTGATTAGTATAATTAGCTTGGTTAATATACTATTAACATCAAATGCGTTCCATGTTGACTTTTCATATTCCTCAACGATGTTTAACACTAGATAGGGCTATTTGTTATAATCACCTTTGAATGTATTACATTACGGTTATTAACGCTTGATAGACCCACATTGATTAAACAACATTGCTTGTCGTTTTTAACAATTAGTCTAATAATTCTGTAATTAGATGGGCCTTTGATTGCGTGTATCAATCAACACTAAATAAGCGCAAGTGCACGACGTCTATAAATAGACAGATGCAAGCACGGGTCGAACCCACATAGAGCGATTTAAGAATAAAAGTCTAATATGTCACAAATTAACAATGCAAAAAATCCAAAGCAACTAGAATAATAAGATGTTGATGATAATAAAGAGATAAACAATATTAATAATCAGATCAAGGCACTATTAAGCATTCAAAACAACTGTTTTTCCGTGAAAACACAAGTTGATTAGTTTTTCTACTTCAGATCTGAACCCAATCAATGTGTCCAAATTCGGATAATCTAACTTTGAAATCAATTTTTCTCAAAAGAGATGGTTTTTCTATAAAAATTATCAAAACACCCAAGACCTCCTTCCCTTTATAAAAGTATTAAAATTACCTAATAATCACCAATCAACCTAAGTATATACTATAAAAAAGAACCGATTCCTAATCATAATCTATCAAAAGAAGCATAGATGATAAAAAACATATTTTAACATTGAGAACTATAAAGAAAGGTGCCTCACTTGGCATGAAGACAAGCCTATTCTAACATTCAAGCACATATAACAACTAATCAATAAGCATTCTCATGAAATAAAGAGGAAGTTAGGGGCATACTTAATCTAGCAGCCCTAATCACAAAGTTACTCGCTCATTGCACATAAGAAAAAGTCAATCTTCATTAAATACATTCTAAGTACAATCTTATGCTCCTTCTAAGCCTAAGTTTTGCTTGGACAAGGCTCAAAGCTACCTTTAAAAAAAATGGAAAAAGGTGGAGAACTAGTTCTAGAAGACTAGAACTAGAAGGGGGAAGAGAGGAAGAAGGAAGAGGAGAGAGGGGGAT